>VZTZ01024041.1:220842-324842 GCA_013400955.1 Drymodes brunneopygia | reverse complement strand
CAGGTCGCAGGTGGAGTGGCAGCTCCCAGGTGGGATGGCAGCTCCCAGGTGGGATGGCAGCTCCCAGGAGGGATGGCAGCTCCCAGGTGGGATGGCAGCTCCCAGGTGACAGCCCTGTGGTTCCTGGGATTGGTACCTGGGCAGGTGTCAGGTTGTGGGCTGGTGCCTGCACAGGGTGGGCAGAGCTCACCAGTCTCCCTTGAGGGGAGAGGAAGGAAAGTGTGTGGAAACGCTCCTTTGCAGCCAACAAGAAGTTGCCAGTGAATTGCCAGCTGAGCTGGGAGGGTTTTGTGCTCAGCCTGTCCCTTCTCCCTGGGCTGAGCTCCTGCACACTGTGCACACGAGTTGTGCTGCCCGGGAGGAGCAGCCATGGGACCAAAGGGACTCCTGAGCGAGCACAGGGCTGCTGTGCCACCCAGCTGTCAGCCATCCTGCCATTTTCATCATGAATTAGGCTCTCTAGATGCTTTGGGGCTTGGCTAACAAAGAGATTTTTTTTCTTTATCAGATTCTCCAGTGCTACCCCTACAGTACATGATTTTTCCAAGATGATTTTTTTAATACTTTGAAAATACAGTACCCAGCATTGAATGAAAAGAGAAGCCATGAACACTTATAATTTTATCATGTGCTTTTTCTTTGGTTTAAGATTGTGATAAAGCTGCATTCTTGATACATCCCCAGTGTCTGCTTAATAAGGTTTTCTAATTTTATATGCTTTCTGGTTTTGTGTGCTTTTCCTTCAGAGACTGTGGGTTGGTGGCAGGGTACTTGTGTGTGCATTTCATTGTTTTATATGCGTTTATGATGTTTAGCGAGCAAACACTAATTTTTTTTTGTGTGTGTGGTGTAAGTTACAGGTACTTATTCCTTAAGAATATTTGTTTTCTGTTAAGTGAAGTGGATACTGCAGTCATCAATCTTTCTTTGCTCTCCTCAGTGAGTTTATACATATCACTAGTGCTGATTGTTCTTTCTGAAGCTGATTTGCTGTCTGGATCTTGCCATTCTGTTGGTATTGATAACCATTGGAAATCAGTCTTCTGCTCTTTAATTTTTGGACCCTGGAATAAGTTGTTGTTACAGTATGAGATGCCATTCCCTGTATTTTTGCAGTGATGAGCATTCACAAAGTGGAGGTGACAAAGTTAAGGCCTCACATCCCTGTGTTCTGCAAAAGTCCTGATTGGTTTTCCACAAAACCATTAAACTTTTTTATTTTGAACCAGCTTGGGAGTGAATTACCTAAAAGGCACCAAGGCCTCCAAAGTCCATTTTTTTCTGGAGGTGGCCAGCGATGGCAGAAAGCTGCAGAGAAAATGAGTGGAACAAAGGGTCAGTTCTGATTCGATAGACACGGCTGGCATTGCAAGCAGCCTCACCTCCCAGCCCGCATAGCAATGAGCAGGGAGCCTGGTGAGAAAGTTCAGCCTGCACACCATTATCCTTTCACAAATAAATTCCTTTAACAGGCCCCTGTTGAAAAGGGTAAGATTATACCTCTGAGGAGAAGTACCTCTCTGAAGAAGTGCCTACGCCACTTACAGCTTTTGGAAGCTCTTAAATCTTTTTGAGTAAAAGTAACAAACTTTTCTTCCTTTATTAAGACACACATTTTCTGTCAGGAACGGGCCTATTAATTGTGAATTACTTAGGGACCTAATACTCTTTGGAGGAAAAAAAATCCTGAGATTTGCATAGCAAAATACTCCCTTTTTATTGCTGTGCTTTTTCAGTGCCTGGAAGTTTCTTCAGCTCCTAAGCCATAGCATCAGGCACATTTTTATATTTCAGCTCATTTGCTTGTGGAGAATGTGCACTTTGCATTCTTTTGACACAAAGCATTGATTTCCAGTGCCATCCACGTTCCAAATGATGGACTGGGAATATCCAAATACAGGTTGTCACAGTAACTTGTTCACTACTCCAGTAAATACAGAAGCTCTCTAAATATACTGAATGTAGGCAAGATCATATTCATGGAGTTTACTAAAAGTGGAGATGTAGAAAATTTGGTTAAATGAAATTATTTTGATCTCTTTCAAACACACCATCCAAAGAAAGCAGGAAGATTTCAGTGTGACAGTGATGATGATATGCCCAAAGCGTAGATATTTGATTTAAGTACAAATTTGGAAATTGATGTAATGTTATTTACAACTACTAAATTTAAATTAGGTCCCAGTTCTGCTCCAGGTACTGAATCAAGAGTGAAGGATGATGAGCCCCAGTGGTAGGAGCCGTGGTGGATGTGTTTGCTGGGATATTTTGGTGACATCAAACATACATATTTTTATGTGGAACTAATCAGTTTGATGTTTATGTGACTTTTCTAAATTTGCTTGTGCAAAGTAGATGTTATGTCCATTTACTAGAGGCAACTGAACTTCTTTGAACATGACGATATTTTAAGAGAAAACAAACCCCTCTTATATTTAAAAATCAGAACTAATAATACTAATTTTCTGCAACTTTTTTTTTGTCAATAAAAACATAAAATGTTTCTCAGAAAACACGCTGACATAGTTGGTATTGTGTTCTTGCACATTTTTTTTTACTGGAAATTGGCTTGCTCTCTGCTTTAATGAAATTTGCAATCTTTGACTCCAAGGTCAGATTCTTGACGACCTTGACATTATTTAGATTTTATTTGGTAAAGTAGATTCTGATACTGACACATGAGTAAAATGTCAGTAATAAACTATGGAAAAGCATGGAAAATGACAAAGAAAGGAGAATTTTCTGTGACATTTCAGCTGAGCTGTACAATCTCAGTGTGGCTGCAAGGGTTGGAGGGGCAGCCTGTGTGTGTTAAATGTTGCTGCTGTCATTGGCAGCAAGCTCTGGTGCTTTGCTAAATGAAGATTTTGCTGGATGTGCTGAAAGCAGGGCTGTCCTGCACTTTTGGGAAACTGGAACTTGTTGTGAGTTGCAGGGAGGGAATATTTTGACCACCCTATAACAGCCTGGGTGCTGCTAAATATTACTCAGCAAGCTCCTGTTCCTTCTGAAAACATCACCCCAGCCTTCCAGTTCCTACTTTTTGTGTTTCCTTATGGGAGGAGAATGGAGCAGGAACACTGGACATAATGATTTGGGATTTGATCAGAGGGATGGAGCACCTCCTGTGTGAGGAAAGGCTGAGAGATTTGGGATTGTTCAGCCTGGAGAAGAGAAGGGATCAGGGTGACCTCATTGTGGCCTTTCAGTACCTGTAGGGAGCCTACAGGAAGGGTGGAGAGGGACTATTTACAAGGGCCTGGAGGGTTGGGACAAGGAGAAATGGCTTCAAACTGACAGAGTAAGTTTAGATTAGATATTAGGAAGAAATTCTTCCCTGTGAGGGTGGTGAGGCACTGGAACAGATTGCCCAGAGAAGTTGTGAATGGCACATCCCTGGAATGTCCAAGGCCAGGCTGGATGGAGCTTGGAGCAGCCTGGGATAGTGCAAGGTGTCCCTGCCATGGCAGGGGCTTAGAATGAGGTGATCTTTAAGGTCCCTTCCAACCCAAAGCATTCCAGGATGTTGTGCCACTTGCAGGGCTGGGCCTTGTGGCAGTCAGGGGCCAGCGGGTCCTTCAGCCAGTCAGGGTGTCAGGGGAAGGTGCAGGAGGGAAATTCAGAAAAGAGTCATCTGAAAGTCCGGAGCTCTAGCAATGCCCACTCCTGTAGCCAAATCAGGTGAAGACACTGGGATTTTGAGGAGGCAGGCAGCTGTTGGAGCTGCAGGATTCACCCCTGAGGATTTTTTACAAATAAAACTTCATTTCTTATCTTGTCCTTTGTGTCCTCACATCTTTATTCATAACTTTGTTTCATGGAACCCTTGAAAATAATTCCTTACAAAAAACAATGAAAGCTTATCTGTGTGCTGGGAGGCATTTTCAGGAGTGTAGTATGAGGACTGTGTTGGGGTTTGGTTCCAGGATGCATGGAAAGCTTTTCCTACTGCCTCCATTTGACAACATTTCAAATTCATGGTAAGATTCTAAAAATTGGCTTTTGGTGTTTAGGTATTGTTAATGTTGCTTTATTTTGGCAATGGTCAAAGGCCTTCAGATTTTAGGCTAAAGAAAACCTCTGGCTTTTCACTCCAGAGTGTTTTCTGAGACATGAGGATGCTACAAGGAGATGAAACCAAAGTGAGAAAGGTTTTCATAGGAATGGCTTTTTTAGGATGTGGGTTATTTTTTAAGATACTCAGGTTTTAAAGGTGAATAAATATGGGACAGACCACTGCTTTTTGACCACTGTGACATTAATTGCTCCAATTTTTGCTGTCATCCTTCCAAGTCCAAAGGAAACAATGCATACACATGGTTTGTAGTTTTATCAACAAAAACATGGTAAGTATGAAAGCTTATTCAATTCCCAGGGCTGCAGAATGCTCTGTATTTTGTATCCCTCTTGAATTTCCATGGAATCTTGTAGATTTGGGAATAGGGGGTCAGATTTCCAAATAAATGATATTTTGGAGTTTATTTGATTAGGGCATTTCCACTGTGACATGGATATCTTTTGTTTGGTAATTCAATCACAAGTGGAAGTGAATTCTATACATCTTGTTAATTTTGCCCTCTGGCTTCCTGTGCTGGAATAATTCTTTTTCATATGTATCAGTAATAGAAGTAATTTCTTCTCCTGCATTGCTTTCTCCTTTATTGTTCCCCTGTTTCTCAAGCAGAAGAAAATGTATTTTTTTAATGGAACAAATATTTTTCATGCAGGAAAATTCCACTTAGGAATCAGTCTTGTTTTGTTCTTCAGATTAACTCTTAGGAAAATTAATTAGCAGTCTATCTTTTTTCCATCTGATTCTTTAGCTTTGAGAGTTGCCATCAGAGCAGGAGGGGAAACTTCATGAACCTTAACAATGCCTGTATTTCTCTTAGGCCCTGTTGCACAGAGAATTGCAGCTACCAGAGTGAATAAATTTATTTGGTGGTGTAATCCTTCACCAGTGGAAATAGCAGTGGTTCTGAGTTGTCAGGAAAACATCTATAAAATTAGATTGGCTTAACTGAATGCCAGCAGTAGCTACTGTACTTTGCTTCATACAGAATGCCAGTGAAATTTTAAAATCTAAAAGAAAATAGCCAAAAGCAACACATGTTCAGATGAGGAATTTGGTCATGCATGTTTTCCAGCAGCTGTTTTTATTTTAGGTTTAATTTAAAATACATTCAGCTTAATTCCATGTTCAGAATCATCAAAGCCTACCAAAAATCCTCAGATTTTGTTTCACAGAGATCATTATCAAGTTCTGAGCAATTGTATGTTTATTACTTTCATATTTTGCATTTCTGGGGTTTCGCATACTACCCAAGGGCATGGTGTAACTCAAAGAATAACAGGAATCAGCGTGCTTTTCATTTACCCTTTTTCATTATTGCAGCCATTCTATATTAAGACCTATTTTAGTAACAAGCCAGTTTTACTTTTTAACCTCCCATGTGTTTTATTAGATTGCTGAGATTTTAATTTTTTATTTTTTTAATGGTTGTGAAAAGAAAGAGATTTTGGTCTTGATTCCCATTCACGCCATTGCAGACAGACAAATTTATATAAAGGCAGCCAAAAATGTGTGCTGTAGAGCACTACCCTCCCATCCCAAATTATATTTCTTATTTTAAATAATCTCAGTTCATGATGTCTGAGTTTTGGGCTCCAGGAGACACTGAAACATCTGGAATTCAGGAGAGAGTTTTCTCTCCATCACTTTTCAGTCCTCTTTCTCTGTCTCATTATGGTGACGAGTTTTATCGTGTCAGTTTTTACCAATCAGAACAAAGTGGGACTGACAATTTTTAGCAGTTTTTGCTTAGGGTAAAAAACAGCAGCCTGCTGTTTGCTGGTGTTGGATAAACTGTGGCCAATGGTTTGAATCAGCTCCTTGCTTTGGTCTAGTTGTTATTCTTTTTATCCTGGATGTATATTGAATAGTGAAAGTGGTGGTGTTTACTGGACTCTCAAGATGCTTTCAGCAGATTTTAATGACGAGTTCCAATCAGCACCAAACTGGGGCCCAAGTGTACAAGATTGTACAAGTGTCTTGCCTGTATCTAATCACATGGCCTTGCAAAAGTCTAATATTGAAAATGAAATTGTAACTATGGTAGATTGTGTGATAATTAATTGACCCCAGATATGCATATATTCCCCAGCTTTAAGCTTTTTTCTGCATCCAGATGATGACTTTTATTCTCACTGGCCTACCATGCTCTTGCTTCAAGAACTTGCTCCTAAACAAGACCTCCAGTTCTATCCCAATAGATACTGAAAATTGAGCATTTGGCAGAATGTACCCAAGGATCTTCAAGATCAAAACCTTGCTGGATACTTTTTAGTGGTTTTTGTAGTCATCCTTCTTAAATGAGGAGGTCAGAGGATGGAAGCTGAGTGAGCTGTGGGCACCAGGCTGTGGGGGTGGAATAACTGCTCTGCTGGTTTGCACTGATACCTTTTCTGGGCTTACCCAGAAACAGAGGCCAGACAAAGTTAAAAGAATAAAAACAGATATATTTAATGAAGGCCTTCAGGTATATTAAGGGCAGACAAAGCCTCCCCAAGGGGCTACACCCAGGATGGACAATGGGCACGAGTTTTTCACACAGAGATAAGTTTGGTCTGTTTGCATCTCAGGGGTTAATTGTCCAATTCCAGCTTCAGGTAATGAAGTCACATTCCCCCAGTTTGCTCCCCACAATTCACTTTTGTTCATACCTTTTGGGCCCTGAGGCTGTCCTTGAGTTTCAGGCCCAGAGGGATTGTTTTGTCTGACCAAAATGTGTAGACAGTGGCTAATGCTTTATATGGAGTTTAGAGTTATGCATTAATGCAGTACAGAATTTGAAAAATATAAGGGCCAAAATCTTAAGGCATCACAAGCACCTGCAAATGACCATTTAGTTGGAGATGCCACTGAGGATGCTGTAAGGAAGGCAAGGTTGTGGCTCTCAGGAATTGTCAGTTCACAGAAGTTGGTTCAGACCTTGGGGCTGCTGTGTGAGCTGGGTGGGTGCAGCAGTGCAGCACTGTGCTGTGCCTGTCTGACACTCAGGGCAGGGCTGTGACCTGCAGCTCTGTGTCCCTGCTGCCACCCAGCCCCGAGGGCAGCTCGCTGGCTGCACAGAGGTGGCTTCAGACTAAGCCACCTAAACACTGCATTACTTTTTCCTTTGTTTTGCATGGTTGTGGGCCAGCTTTTTCAGGGCAGTGTCTCTTGGCACATGTATTGAAAGGACCAGTGGCTTCATTTAGTTTCAATTTGAGCCAGTAGTGCTCAAGAGGCTGGAGAAAAAAGGGAAATTAAACTCTTTTCTGCTGCACTGAAGGAAGTAAAGAAATTGATGTTAGTAATGAAAAATCCGGTGCATGTTTTGAAAAGCAGATGAGCACAAAGCATATAGCTGAAATCAACTGCTTCCAGTTCCTGTTTTGGGCAAGTAAAGCAGTGAATGAGACAAGTGTGCATATTCAGGGCAGTTTAATTACAGCCCTAAACAATAAGCTGGGCTGCAGTGGTGACTGCCAGCTCCTGTTGCTGTGCTGGGCTGCTGGGTGGTCTTGGACATGAACTGGCAGCATCATGCCTGGATTGTCTGCACATTTGGGTCTGCAGGGCAGCCCTGGACCCAGTGGGATGTCTGTGAGACCATAGTCCTGAGATTTGGAGCCCAAATCCACAAGTTAGAGACAGGCAAGTGTCTGAACACGCAGGCAGCTTGCCAGAGCTGTGGAACTCAGAATGTGATTTAATTGTCAGAGGAGTAAATTGGCTGTCAGGAGTCGGTCAGTTCCAAGCCTGCCTATGTGGTTTTTTTCTCAGATTTGTTCATCTTGCTGCCTTAGCCTCTTTGTCTGAGAAATGGGGATAAAAATACAAAGTTCCTGTGGTTGTAAGATGGGAAGGGTGCAGGGCTGATAAATGCCATGCAGGACTGGAAGGGAACACTTCCCCAGAAGTGTGGTGGTGTCATGGAGCATGTCCTTGTCCTGGGAATGCCACACTGTGGTGTTTGCTAGGCAGGCAGCTTTTACTGTGCTTTTAGATAGAGTTTTGTTTATTTATTTTTTTATTACTATTGTTCATGAGCTGCCTGAATTTAACTGAGTTATTTTCCCTTCTGAAATTCAGATTTCTTTTTCTTCTCTCTGGAAGTGCTTAGAACGGGTGTTGAGCAGCAGCAATTTGACTACACTGAATTCCCATCAGTTTTAGGAGTTCTCTTGCCTCTAGTTTTTATCTGGTGTTTTATCCTGGTGCAGTGGCTTAAGCAGTCAGTGTCTGTAAGGAAGGGAAGCCCTGTGTGCCTTGCAGAGGTGGGAAGCAAAAGCCCTGAATTGTTCACTTCAACAGGGGTGAGGTGAATCTTTAGTAAAGTACTTAAACATGGGAGAAAATGAAGAGGTTTGGAGATGCCTTTGTACCTTTAGTTGTCTTTTGCTTTGGGTCCTTTCCTGAGCTTTCTTGTGCTGCAGTTAAGGATCCACATCTCCAGCAGCAACATCCAGATTTTAAATTCCCTGCTCTGAAGTTTCTTTTGGGATATGATCTGATCCAACCTCCGTGCTCAGACGAGGTCATGCAGTGCTCAGAAGTGGGCACAGTGTTCTGGGGTGGCCCTGCCTGTGCTGAAAGAGAAGATCATCACTTCTAAAGTACTCTGGGCTACCATGAGCCTTCACCTGTAGGGGTGGCTCAGTTAAAATGTTCTGTTCCCCAATCCTGTGCCCTTTTGGGACATCTTTTCCATGCAAATTCAGGTTCTGTGCTGAGAATCCAGATTTTCTGTCAGTTTTCTGCATGCATTCAGTGGGCTGTGAAGTTCCACACGTGTTCACCAGGCTGTTTTTGATGTGATCTGATGCCTCATGTGCTGCTTTAGTGCATGATTGGTAAAGCATGATTGATTCTTGACAACATTGCTGATATTAATTCTACCTGGAGTCAGAGCTGGTGACTCTTTTCCAGTCAGTTACTGGCAAAAGGTTTTTCTGAAATGAATGCAATTACACCTACTGGAGTGACTGTAACTCACTGGTGACTACACTCCATGTCCCTGCTTGAATTTGTCTCTCTTTAAGTAAGACTTAACATTGTAAAAGGAGACTTATTTTGGATTATGATGTGTTTTTAAAAGTAAAAATACGTAGTTTTCACTACCCTCCAGCTCAAAGACATCCTGTCTGATTTTCTTCATGTTCTTTGAGATTGTGTAGAAAGTCTGGGGAATCTCAAGTTGAAATAAAGGCTGGTTTTTGTTTGCTCTTGTTGCAGAACTTTATTTGAAATGGTTCAGAGAGGTACATGAATGCATCTCAGAAACTTCAGTGTGACATCACTGAGGAAATCATTCCTAGGCTTGTGAATAATGGCAAAATTCCTTAGCTATATAAAAAAAAAATATAATGGTTTAAAGTAAATCCTTCTGTTGATTTTGTTTTAAGAAAACATGGATCAGAAATAAAAGTTTAGAATTAAAAAGGCATGACAACCATAAATGAAATGAGGAGTCGTGGTCTGGGAATTGCTGATAAATGTGATGTATTTGTCTCAATGTTAAAAATGTTTATAAATATTTTTTTAAAGGGTGGCTGTTGCTGCCTTGATAATTTGCTGCCCACTATTGCTGCAGGTCTTGGATAGTTACTCCAGTCTTCAGAGTCATCTGAAGTTACTTACTTGTGTTCAGAAGAAAAGGCACAAGAGAACGTTTATTTGGACAGCAACTGTCAGCAAATCAGAACTGAAATTATATATCCCATGAAAAAAGACAAACTGAACGTGTTTGTCAGTCTTTGCTAATTATTGCATTTGTTAAATGCAAAATGGAAGGTTATTCTGACTTTCTCTGCAGGTCTTGATGTTAATATTGACATGTTTATTTAATGGTTGCATAAACTACAGCATTATTTTGTCTGATAGGACAATGTGAAAGCATAATGACCTTCTGACTTCCCACATGTTTTTGTTAAGTAACTTTCGTGATGTTATTTGGAGGAGAAAGCTCAGGCATTTTGCCTATCCAATGAAATGCTTGCAGTAATGATGAACAGAAAAAAATAATTGTAGAAGGATTTAAAATTTTTGCTGAAAATCTATGTTTTTCCTTCTCATGATTGCTCTCTCTGGCAAATGTTTTCAGGGTTGATTTATAAGTGCTCTTATAAATACATAAGATAGGCATGACCTCATGTATCTTAAAATCTGGTTTATATTTGCACCATCAGCCATCCCCATGAGGGATGCTCTCTTCCCTCTTTCATGCATATGTATATATGTGATAACAAATATTTCTTATATGTAAATCGTATTTAATAATCCCCTGAACATACTCAGATGTCAGTTTAAAGTGATAGAAGCAGTTCATCTTGAGAGATTTGGAGTCAACTCTTATTTAGGGAAAGTTTCTCCCATTTATTTTCCTGGTACTCGGTTGTTAGGATGTCTCTACCTGCAGAGAAAGGGGAGATTCTGCCCAGGAGCTGTCGGAGCTGTGAGCCTGAGGATGCTTCTCTTCAGTGTGGGCATTGTCCTTGTCCCTTCACCACTCTGAGGCTTGGCCCAGCTCGTGCAGCTTCCCAGCACCCTGCAGAGGAAGAGGAACTCACACAGAATGCACTCAGGGTTTGAGAGGCATTTCAGATTGGCTCAGAGCCTCTAGTGCAAAGTTCTGGAGCCTGCTTGCATCATTAAATATCTAATTAATGTACTATTTTACAGACACCAAATCTCTGTAGAGTGATTCTCAGAGAGGGAGAAAAAGTAGATTTTGCTGTGTGTTGCCATTTCTTGCCTTCTTTTGGCTATCCTGTATAATGCCAGCCACATGAAAAGTGCTCAAAAACAATTCTGCTGGCATTATATAAAGCATGGAGACAGAACACTTCACTGCAAGCTGCCTGTTGGACCAAAAGGCCTGTTAGGATGTTTGTTTTGTATGTCTGGGCTTGTGCCTGAATACCTGAGTGGTGATGGCCACTTACACAAGTGTGTTAATCTGAAAATGAAGCTGGATTGCATATTCAGAGAGCTATGTGACTGAGTTATCCATGGATCAAATCTGGCTCAGGTTCCTCATAATTCACTGCAAATTTTTATTTGTTCGTAGATGAAAAATGAGTGTCTGCAGTCAGCTCAGCCAGTTCTTTAAAATCATCATTGCTGCAATTGTGATTGCAGCAGTGTAATGCTGGCTGGAATTATGACTGCAATAAATATGTATAGAGGAACTTGTATAGAGACCCCAGGCTCAGACTGATGGTCTGTCCTACCCAGTTGTGTTTGGCAATACCAAAAGGAGATGTCAAAGAGGGAGAAACTCTCCCTTTTTCAGTAACCTCCCCTTCATGTTGATCCCTTCTGTCACTGGGCCATCCTGTGAATCCTGCTGAAACCAAGGGGACAGACTGTGCTGGGGTGATGATCAAACTGGCTGCATTTAGGGAGAAGGGTGCTGGAAAGAGATCCTGCCTTGGGGAGCTCTTGGGTATCATCAACCAGTCAGGTAAGCCTCAGCATGGCCAAAATTAATTTGAGAAAAACATGGTTTATCTTTAGGGACTAGAAGGGTGACACACTCGTTTTTGGCTAAAGATGTGTAGGGAAGTACCTGATCCTGAGGAAAGATGTGAATTTTTGGAATTGCCAACTGTGACCTGCCTGAAATGTGAGTATGATCCCTCCTGCCTGTCAGCCCTGCCCTGCAGCTCTCTCTGAGCCCAGGTGGCCCAGCTGAGCCCTCACGCTGGCACTGGGCTGCTGGGGCTCTCAGGGGGCCAGGGAATATCCCCAGAGGAGGTGCTGCTCCTGCCCTGGTGCCACTGGGAGCCAGGCTGTGCCAGGGGCCATCAGCAGGGGTTTGTTGAGGTTTGGGTACCCTCTGTGCCCCACCGGGGNATAATTGCTTTCCCTTAAGAATGGGTATAAACAGTAAACACAGTAACAGGCAATGCCATTTTGATATATTGTAATTAATTTGAAAAGCGATTAAAGGGGTATTTGAATAAAATCTTCTAATCGATTTTGTTATGTTGTCTTTAAAGTCACCTAATTTTTCTGAGAGCTCTTAAAGCACCTCACTTGGATTGACTCCCAGTGGGATTTTTTTTCATACTGTTGTAATTAATTATAAAATTGAGCTTAACCTTTGTAGGTTATCAATATCTAAAGACAAATGTCACAAGTAACAAAGGCCAGGGAAGATTAGTCCTGAATCTAGCGGGGATTGTGGGGGAGAAGGGGAGATACCATTTGACCTCTCAGGTGCTGCTGGTATTTTGGTTTGGCTTTATAAATAATTACCACTTCTCTTTTCAGCTGGGTAAATATATATACAGTTAGAACAAAAATGTTTGGAAAAAATCCTAACAAAACAAACAAAGTTACTGACTTATGTGTGCTTAAAAGATTGTAGCTGTGGAGATGCTCTGTGGATAGTTTGATACCCTGACCAAAAAAATGCAATTTCAAAAGCCAATGAGAGCAGAAAAGAACAGCAATGTAATTTATGGTAGAAGTTTGTTAGACACAAACTGTGTAGAACTCTTGAAATGCCTGATGTCACGGAAAGTATTTCTTTATTTTAGATTTTTCCAGGAATCCTTGCCTGCTCTCCCTGTGAGCAGAGGCTGTGTGTGCACTCAGATGCAGCTTTGTGCTGTGCCCAGGACAGGTCATCTCACCTCCCTCTCTTAATGGTGCTATGGAATAAGGCTCCAAAATCTCATCATTTCTGCTTTTATCTGGGATAGAATTTGATCCATTTGAATAACTGCTGCACAGTTTGGCCACTCCCTGTGCCCAGTGTTGGTACCTGAAAGGATCTCTTCTGTCACAGAACACACAGAACCTTGTTTTTTATGGATTTAAATTCTCTGCCTGGATTCTTTGATGTCTCAGTGTGAAGTCTGACAGAGAAGGTTTTTCTGCCCCTGAGGAACTCCTAACAAACACAATTCTCCTTGGAGAAATCTCTGTTATCTAGTAAGGGTCAACTTCTCTAACTGCCAGATTTCAGAAGATTTGTAGGAAATTAATTTAAATTGAACTGTCCAGTAGATTCAAGATGAGAGAGAAGAGAATTCTCCCCTCCCAAGTGAAAACCACATATTCCTGTAGGGAAATGAATTAATAATCCCACAGTTTGTTGCTGTGTTGCTGAACTCTGCTACCACCTAAGTGCTCCTAATAGGAAACATATTCCATAAGGGAGAGAATATTTAAAAGAAGGCAAAAGCAGAGATTATTTGCTCTCTTGTCTGGTTTTGTTCAATAAGATAGAGGCAGTGGCAATGAGCCATGAGCCCTGGATTGCATTTTATGGGCTCCTACTCAGCTTTGGAGGACTGGAAATTAATGTTATACAAAATTCTCTTGTAGCAGGTGACAGCCACCCCAAGGAGAGGATGCTGTGTTTCCATAATAAACTCTGGTTGGTGCTTGGACAGCATAAAATGACAAATGGTACCAGTTGGTTTCTTTTCTCAAGGGATGGGTAATCAGGTGATCCAGGGATGTGTCTGACCCTGAGCAAGTCAGAGCTCCTGGTGAATGTGCAAGTCTGAAAACTCAGCCCTGATTTCCCCATAATTCAGTGTTTCTTGGGGTGATCAAGTGATCCAAGGATGTGTCTGACCCTGAGCAAGTCAGAGCTCCTGGTGAATGTGCAAGTCTGAAAACTCAGCCCTGATTTCCCCTTAATTCAGTGTTTCTTGCTTCCCTCACTTCACTTCAAATTTGGCAGCTGAAATCTGAATTGGAGCAAACTCCAACTCTGCTTTGAAGAATGTTTGAGGCCCTTGTGGGGCCCAGCAGTGCTGGAATTGGGGCTGGGGGGTGTAATTTGTCAGAGGTGTTTTACAGGGCTGCCTTGGATTGGGGACAAACTGAGGGACAGAAACCTGCAGGCAAATGTGTCAGCATTTTCATAATAACTCACAGCCCAATCACTGAAAAAATCTTGTGTTTTAAAACACTAATCTTCCCATTACAAAATCAAAGAAAATTACTGTTCTGAGCTAGTGAAAAGGTCTCCTGCTTTAGAGAGATAAGATTCTCTTGGTATCCAGAAGGGCATGACATTTTTCCCATGTTTGATTATATCAAATATATTAAATATGACCTCTATGTTTAAGGTTACTCAAGCTGTAAGAGTTCAAAAAGATTCTGGCTGAGAATTTTTCCATTTATTTTGTTAAGCCTCTGTAATAATTGTAAATAGTCATTCTTTTAAATAACAAATAGTAAGAGGTCAAAAAATGTGTATATATATGATTCTGCATTTCATTACCAAGGAAAGTTCACAGCAGAAAAAATGTAACTATGGCTGGAAAAACAGATATTGAAGAGGAATCATTGATGTTTAAGAAAAAAGCTTTAATATGAATAAAAATGTTAGAATTGTGAAACGTGTTTGATAATTCAGAAGCTAAGGTAGGAGGAATAGCAGTTTTCAGCTGTGGATGTTCACTGTTGGAAGAAAGACTTGCTGGAATATCAGGGCAGAGAGAGGCAGAATCACTTCAGGGTCTCTCCATGAACGAGGGATGATTTTCTGGCAGTTTGTCATTTAAGACTGGCAGACTTACTTTAAGTTTAAAAATCCAAGAAATGGGCTCAGTCATTCTTTATGTTGATACCTGATTATTCCAAGTACTAGACCTTGAATTTAGAAAAAGAGCTTTAAAATTCCAGTGCCATTTCCAGGTGCACTGTTTGTCCTGTGGATGGTGAGGTTTGATTCATGAGCTCTGGGTTAAAATGAGTGTAATTGTGGTGCCCTCAGGATGGGAGGGGAAATCTTGTCCTTCACTGTTAACACACAGGGAACTTGGAGCAGTAAATTCCAGATGTTGCAGTTCCAGAAAACACCTTTTTTTGGAGTTTTTTATGGCACACCTCATGCTTTTCAATTTACACAAGATTGTCTTATTTTTCATAAATGTCCCATCTGGAAGTTTAGATGGTTTTTCATACATGAGTGTTCTCATTTGTGCCATCAGCATTGTGACTGCTCAAATGAGCTGGTAAAATTCAGGCTTTTCTGTTGTTTTATTTTGCAGAAAAATATACATTTCTGAGAGATGTGAAGATTAAAAAAAATTTTAAAAGCCAGGTTTCTGTTCATTCAAAATCCAAAACAAATATGGCAAACAGGGGTAACTCAAGAGTCGTGGGAGGGGATTTATTTGCATCCAAAGGTGCAGGGTGCACCCACAGTCATGGCACTAAGTTTTCAAACCACCTGCATGTGCTGCAGGAGCAGGGCTGGCCTGAAATCCTCCATCCCTGCATGCCCCAGAGAGGCTGGGAATGAAGAGAAGCTGGTGATCCAGGAGGGAATGTCTTGTAGGAAAGGGTGTGAATAAAAAAAATGAGTGGCCAGCCTGGGACTGCCTGGCCTGGGCCCAGCTGGGGGAACTGGACTGAGAAAAAAGGCACTGAAATGGCTGTGTAACAAAAAAAGTGGGATTTGCCCTCTCATGTAGCAAATTACTTATTCTTAATGGAGTAGAACTGGTTAAAATTTTCCACTGAGGAAATTTTTTCCTTCAGATAATGTGGTTTTGTTTGATATGCAGGAAACTGTTATTGCTGCTTAAAAAGAAAGCCCTAAAGCATAAGTTTGGCATAGAAAATACTGAAACCTGGGCAATCTGAAGAGTCATTTCTGTAGTATCAAAAATTCAAATCAAAACAAAGTTGCTGTTTTCAGTTGGATGATTAAACTGTTGATTCACAACAGAAATGATGACTTAAATATCTCTGAATGTTCTTTCAGGAAAAACAAAAAACTTGGGAGTTCTCCATCGCTTACGTAGATGAGAACCGCATTGCTTTTGCAAACCACACTGATTTTAGTTGGTAAAAACTGTCTCAAATGCATGGTGACAAGATTTGAGGTGTTTGTAATTTGAAGACATGAACTTCAGTGACATGATGTAATCTGAGATGGATTTTGCAGAGACCTATGCTGGGAATTTGGATCTGTGTGCTGTGGGAGACCTGGGGTGGAGGGGAGAAAGCATCCTGTGCAGGAATGTGGTCCAGCTGTGTTATACCCTCTGTCCAGCTCTAGAGGCTTCAAAAGGCTTTTTTGTTTGATATTTTGCTTTGCGTAGAGTGAGGTTTTTTCTTTTCAGAAGCTTAGAAAGGACTGGAATAGACGATTTGATTTCCCAGAGCTGTATTTTAAAGTGGTGCAGTGCTGGTCCCTGGTGAGAGCAGAGCAATGTGCACAGTGCACGGTGTGGAGTGAGGCAGCTGCCTCCCACCCTGGCTGCTGGAGATGTGTCAGGATTAATCCAGCATGTTCCCATTCAATTGCTGCAGTTTTAGCTTCTTCACATCACATTATACTGGACTGGGCTAATGCTCATACAGCTGGGGCTGACAGTAACTGTCATGCCTGTAGAGCTTCCAATTTTCCACATTGTTTGCCTGGTTTTTCAGAGGAGGATGTCTTAGCTTCACACAGTCATGGTTTTCCTGGAGGAAATGGGCTAAGGCAGAAAAAATTGTCCTGTGCTTGTGCTGACATGTGGTGCAAGGGGACAGAGAAAGTTACCTGGAGTCATCTGTGGGCTGAAACAATCATCAGCCTCATAAGGGCTCTGAAGAGCAGTGAGAATCCATCCCACCCTGCTTCCTGTGGGACATTGCAGAAGGGACACAGGAGAGTGCCCAGAGCAGTGAGAATCCATCCCACCCTGCTTCCTGTGGGACATTGCAGAAGGGATGCCAAACCCAGGGCTGTGTGGGGTGATGGGTTCTGTGTGATTCAGGTCACTGGTGGTTCCGTGCCCAGAGTAGGATTTCCTTTCTGGTCTCTTCGTGTTTGCTCAGGGATTTAGGTAGGTAAAACATTACAGGTTACTCATTTGTGGATTAGAAAGGGAACAGACTTGTTTTACTACTGTCACTTAAAGCTGTTACAGCAAATAAACAGCAGATAAATGTGTCAGGAGAAATGAGCAGTGTCAGATCCACAGTACAGAAAGGATAAACAAACACAGGCTTGCTTTCTCCTGGCCTGATACTAAATCCCTGATGAGAGGCTTCAGGCAGGACAGTGAGGACTGAGTGATGATATGTGGCCTGGTGAAAGGCTGGAAGAATTGGTTATCTTCTGATTACAAACTCCAGACAGACTCTGCTCTTTGTGCATGGGGCAGATGTTCCACAAAAATCCTTGTACCTTTACACTCCAGGTACATTTCTAAATAAAAGTTGGGTTTGCCAGTACTTTGTCAGTCACTGCTTCAGCCTTTCCAGGTGTGCTGTAGTGCAGGTAGCCACTGACAGATCCATGGCTGCTGACTTTCTGGTGTTCTTTGTCTTGCCTTGGAATTTGGTCCTTCTTTTGCAAGGAAGAATCCTTTCTGTCCTTCCTTCCTCTCAGCCAGACAATGTCTCATGCAGGGAGCACGGACTACAGGGAACAGACTTCTGTGGGGCTGTAAATCCATTTCTCCACTCACACCCCGTGTTCCCTTCCTTTCTTCCAGGTGGATAAAGTGTGTGGGCAGCCCAAGCAGCAAGAAGGGAACCTGTCATCAGCCAATCTTGTGCCAGTGAAGGAGGTGACGGAAACCCAGACATTCGTGATGGCTCACACCAGTCTGAGCAATAAAAGAAGGTAACCCCAGGCTACAGTTGCCTTGATACAAACCCTGTGCCTCATAATCTGTGCTGTTGGTTCTTTGCACTGTCATGTTTAAGCCAAGGCCACAGCTCTGTCACCTCCTCTGTGCTCTCCAGCCACTGCCATCACTGGCAGCCTCACAGGTGACTTTGTGACATCACATTCTGGGTCTCTGCAAGATAGGCCAGGCTTGGTGTCATTGCTTAACACCAAGGTGTTCATGATATCCAGAACCTCTGAGTTAAAATGGTGAAAGCTCTTCCTCAACAAAGTCTGAGCAAACTGATTTCCCCAGCTGAGTCTAAAGTACTTAAAATGTGACTGCCCAGGTCTGCAAGGACATGAGCTTATCCAGGGGCAGAAGTGGGAAGGAGGGAGGGGTGAAAAGGAAAGATTCATTGCCCTGGCACTGAATCAGTCCCTGATTCCACTGGACTGGGCAGGAGTGATAAGATCATTTGGAATCTCCTGGATTTGTTACATCACAGAGAAAGAGCTGAAGGAGGTTTTTTAGGCTTCTTGTGTCCATCTTGGCTCCTGTTCTTCAGCTGTGCCCCATGTGAGCCACCTGCAGCTGAGTTACTGCCACTGGCCTGGGCAGGAGCATCCCTGCTCCCAGATCTCCTGAGGCTTTCTGTCCCTTTGCCTTGTGGAGCTCCTGAACTGGCTTTCTGTGCATTCTAGGAAAGGATGTTTTTGCAATCTCACTCACAGTACACAAGTAGATGTCAGAGCAAACTGCCCATAAAGTCCCAGTGCCTGTTTCTGGCTGGCACCTTGTCCTCTGTGAGAGCAGAGTTAATCTGGAACAAACCCTGTCAGTGGAGCTGTGCTGGGCTTACCTCTGTCCAAAATCAGTATCCAGACTGCCCAGGCAGCCTGTGTGGATCTCTGGCTGTTGGATAAGTGGATGACAGACAGAAGTGTTAAAATTTCCACAGCCTGGGTTCTGGAGTTTAAGTTGTGAAGATGAGATTTTTATCCATTTCTGTTTTAATTCTCAGCTTGCATGAATGGAAGAAACACTGCTTTAAAAGATAAAAATAATAACAGCAAGCGAAGTTTTTTGAGTGATAGTGGTTATTCTGTCCTTTTGTAATTTAAAATCAAAGCATAGCAGTTTGTGCTAGTGCTTGGAGTTAATCAATTTTTGCCATGCAAATCAGAGAAGAGAAGCCTTACAGAAATTAAATTAATAAATTCAGCAGTAAAAATCCAAAGAACAGTTGTAGTACAATTATTGAAATAGGCTTTTAACAGCACAGAGCCCAGGGCCATCTTCTGTGTAATTCACTGACTTGGCTGGGGCTTAACACTGGCAGCCCAAAAGCCAAAATTGCCAAACTGTCAAAAGGTGACCTCTTTAATAGCTGCAGATTTGTGTCTTTCATGGCCTGACAGCCCTTCTTTCTCACCTGAAGACCTGCTTCCTCCCCTTCCCAACCATCTAGAATTATTTGGATATTGATCTTTTAAAATGTAAGGCTTGTAGGTGGAAAAGAAAATAATCAGAAAATAATTAGACTGTCTGCTAGAATTGGTCTGCATGCTGAAAATTAATTTATCCAAAAAATCTAACCTGAAGTCCCTGCTTATATAATTAGCATGAAAAATCACTGAATTACAGTGTTGACAGGTATTGTGGGGAGCCTGTGCACCAAAAATGAATGATGGAAGTAAGCCACAAATAGTAAGAAGTGGAAAATGTGAAGCTGTTCTCCACAACTTCCTATAAAACACATGGCCTGGAGCTTGTACTTCTGCTTCTTAGAGACAATTGTGAAAGCACAGAGTGAGAGACACAGGGATTGGCTGCATCACTGCGTTGTTCACTCTCCACCATTTAATCACATATGATACCAATAAAAAACAATTTAAAGGTAATAAAATTCTGTAATACATGGGTGAAATAATTTCTGCAGTGGGTCTGACAGTAAGCACTTAGAGTGCCAGATAACTGCTGCAGGGGAAGCAGATTATGAGAGCAGTTAGGTGAATCTTTTGGGAAGCCCCTCCTCCTGGTGATTTTAACAAATGAAGAGCAATAATGTCAGCTCCCTGTCAGTTCAGGTGCAAGGTCACCCTGGCCCTGCTGAGTCTGTGGATCTGGGTAATGGACATCCTTCCAAATGATCCTTTCATCAAGGGGAATATGGAACAGGACCCAGCCTTCTAGAGTAAGGAAGGAAAAAGAGAAGCAATGAGCCAACATTCTCCAAGTGACCAGAAAGGCTGTGGCTCATTCCCTTGTGTGTCAGAGCCTTCCTGAGCTCACAGGGAAGCACCTCCCTGGTGGGCACATCTGGAGGAGAAACCACAACCAAGGGCCTTCATCTCCTGGGTACAACCTGCTCAGAGATGCCCTTAAAGCCCCAGTGCCAGACAGCCACAGGTGCATGTTTGCTCCAGAGGTGTTGGGTCTCTGCCAGGCCATATAAAACATCAGGCTCCTTTTCTGAGGAGCTGCAGAAGCTCTGGTTTGAGCTGTTGGGCAGAGCCAGGGCTGCTGGTGCAAAGAGGGGCTGTTAAATGGTGTCCCTTGGCCTGACTTGGCTCTGCAGGGGGAGGTGTTTGGGGTCTGGCTGGAGCCAGCCCTCCTCACCCTTCACTCTCCTGCACAGTGAGATCTGCATGGTCCCTGAAGGCAGCTGGATCCTCTTTTGCAGGAATTGACACCTTTTCTTCTCCTCTTACTCTCATGGGTTCCTGGGAGATTTCCCATCTCTCTTGATTTTATTCTGCATTCCATTCCTGCATATTTTTGTTATGCATCACTTAAATGTCAGGGACAATAATGAAAGAAGCTGAAACTTGAATAAATGTTGCATGATCTCGCAAGAAACCATTTCCTATCATTAAACTGGAAAGCATAAAATTGATTATTAATTTTTTTGTACCATTACACAATCGTAGCCAGGGATTAACTGGAACTGGCAGCGTTGCTGCTGTAGTCATTTTTTAATGTGGAGGTTACTATAACATGTAATAGAGATGACAAGAAAATTGAAACCATATGATGGCACAGGGAATGTAAATGGCATGTGCAGAATCTCAGTCAATTGGAATGTTATTGCTGAGTTCAGCACAAAGAACTCTTCTGGTCAGGGGCTGCTCTCCCAGCAAAGTTGAATACCTGCCTCCATCTCTGCTCCATGGAACATTCCAAACCACTAAACACAGGCTGCTTACAGAGCTGGATATAAAATGTGTTTAACAAAAAACTATAACATATTGGGTCCCTCACTGGAGGAAGAAGGCTTCGAAATGATATTTTGTTGGAATTTCTTTATTATGCTCTGAATTTACAGATCTTTCATGCATCTTAAAATGAACACTTTAGGAATTCCTTTGGGAATGTTTGAAGTCAGTGATATCTGTTTCATTTAAAATAAGCTATCTGTTGGGTCAGACATCACATGATTTTATTAAAATTTGAGTAATAGAGTGCCAGTACAGAACAGATTATTTATGTCAGATGCACATGAACCACTGGCTGAAGTTTCAGCTGATCCAGATTTTCCCTGTTACAAATTTTCATTTGGCTTTTTGAGTGACTGTGTTGGAATTCCTGCAGGCAGGTGCCACTCACCTGCTGGTCAGTGCAGGTCCCTCCTGTCCTGTGGCCACTCCTGCCAGAACTGAGATGGCAAAGCTGCATCATCGGCGTGTCCTCAGGCTGCTGGAGGTGGTGCTGCTCTCTCCAGTAAGAGCACTAAATAATCACCAGGGCTATTTCCTCCAATATGGCCTGAAAGTCTGGATCTCCAGTTTTGCAAAGTTGGGTGTTTTTTCAAGTGGTGCAATCCCAGAACAGCAAAAATTACCTGTATTTATATTATTTATTAGCAGGCAGTAAATTGCTTATTGTACCAAAACATGAATGCTACTGGTTTGTATCCCCTTTCCCATGGTTCTCATCCTAAACTGTTTGCCATTGTTTTCTTGGACAGCTTCATGTATTTACAGTCCTTCCATTTGGTATCAGTTACCAAATTTAATTCAATAAGTTAATTTAAGTACCACTGAATTTATTTTCAGCTTTCTGCTGTGTGTGCTGCATTTGTAATTCTGCTCTTATTTGAAAATGATTGGGACAAACAATCTCAGTTGTACTTTTTTCCAGTGTTGAATTGACATTTTTGATTGCATGTATACTTTGCAAAAATCTCATGATAATTTTCCTCCTTATTTATTTTCTTATATTGTCCTATGCATGTGCTTGATGACCTTCCTTTCAAATAATTTTTACTTTTCTCTTTTGTTTCTCATTTCTTTCCCTCATTTGCCTGAATTCCTGCTTCTCCCCTACTCCCCAACCTCTCCTGATTGATGCTTATTCCAGTTCTCTGCCTCTGAAAGCTTCAAAGAATGACAAATCAAGAAGTTTGAAAAAAATCTCTCGGTAAGAATGAAAACAGTGACATCCTTTGTTGTCTCTGCACCTAACTCATCTCCAGCTGTAATCTAGGAGCTGTAATACTTCTGCTTGCTGCTTTTATGTGGGGCACTGGGAAACTCTGCATTTTCTACCCTAGTGTGTTTAGTTTTATAGTGATGAAAAGTCAGTATTTTCACTCAGCAAGACCGAGAGTTGAACACAGAATTATGCATTTGTTAAGGTAACTTTGAAATGTCAGAGCCCCGCTCTGCTGAGAATGCAAAGGGGTTTAAACCTCTAGGGGAGAGCTGAGTAAGGCAAGCTTTAGACTCCTAAGAGGGTGCTGGGTTCCTCCCTCAAAGAAGGCTCTTGATTTAGAACCTGTAAAATCTTTGGCATCTGTTTTTCCTTTTGGAACTGATCCTCTTAGGCTGTTCTGTCAGGCAGCTTCTGGCTGGGCCTGGCTTTACTCTAGCAATACTCAGGGCTCGTGTTTGTAAGTTGGTACTCAGGAGGTAGAAATGCTGATCACCTCTTTGTAAGCCCCCAAATTTTTCTTTGCTTCAGATCCCAGCTTTCCTGCTCTGTTAGGCTAAGTTAGTTTCTTAGGAGCATGTGATGCTTGTTTTTTTCATTTTTTTAATGACTGTCTCAGCCAGGTATATATTACAGGTATAATCAGATTATGAAAGAGGCAGCAGTTTGCCCCCAAGGCATTTTTCCATACACATCATCAGAAATGCACTGTGTGTACTGGCCATGGCTTTTATGATGATGATGATGTTTTCTCAATGTTTTTAAATCTGTTTATAAAGAGTAGGTGCAGCCTTTTTTCAGATTTAGTGAGAGCCATGTTAGACAAAATGTATTAAAAGCACCCTTTCTGTGTGTGATTACATGTATTGACACTGGACTAAGTAAAATTGGATGATAAGGAGTAGAGGTACACTAGAAATAGAAATTATTCAGATTACCTATTTTCTGAAGTGTTGATCTGGTGGAGGGTTAGGCTGGCAGGGTTTAACTGCTGAGTTTATTGTTGTGTTGTTAAATGTGTTCTTCCTAATTACAGAGAGTTCATCAATTACATGAAGAGATCCCGAACCTTTTACGCCTCAATAGCAGAAAGGCTTTGTGATGGAGACCTGGTGATGAGAGACAGCTCGACCTGCTGGAATGGAGAGGATGTTGTGGAAAGGTAAAGTTACCAGTAAATGTTTGCTGTCATGGTGAAAAAGGGGTCTTAGACCCTTCTGATGGTTCAGCAGCATTCTAAGACACCGTTGGCATCATTTTCCCTCCGTAGTGAACTTCGTGAATCGATCTTGTTTAATTGAGAGAGGGCTTTGCTAAAGTTAAAGCTTGTAATTGCTGAGTTTTAGGTATCTATATTAGATACAGTGGATGACTTTCCTGAAGGGCTGCTTTGCAGGTCCTGTCCTTTCCCAGCAGCACCTTTGGGACTGGCTGGAGGCCCCTCACAGTGTCCTGAGAGCTTCACGTTGGGCCAGGATTAGAAAATACCAAGGTCTTCCTGTAAAGGTGTCAGAAAAACACAGTGACCAGACCCTTGTATTTATAAAGAATTTCCCTTTCCAGAATTTCTGCCACAGCACTGTGAATAACAGCTGCTCTTAGAGTTGCCCAGCATCCTTATCAGAGCAAGTTTTGCAGGCATTCTTATAAAGTGAAAATGTTACATTGCTCCAGGTTGGTTGAGCACCTGGGAGCTCTGTAGGGGTGAAAAGACCTTTCCAGTTTCTCAGCTAATTTTTTTCCCCTCTGCATTTTACCAGCATCTTTCTCATCACCCTTTAGAGTCTAAACTGGAATATGCACTTGCATTTCCATGAGCTGAACTTGTTGCTGTCATTTCTTTTACTCTGTATAACAGGAGGCAACATTGCCCTGAGGAGAAAAGAGATGTTTAGAACACAACTGTATCTTTACAACTGTCAAAGCCTGCATCAGTTTTTGCAGTGAGAGCTGCTTGGAAGCGTGCCAGTAAATGTTATCCAAAAATTCCTTTTTGTCAGACCGGAGAAGTTCCATGGGATTGTGTTGGCTTTCGTGATGTTTCTTTTTGAAGTGGATTTTGTGGTCCCTAGCAGTTATAAAATATAAAATTCTGGCATTCTCTTTTCTTGCTTTAAAACAATTTTCATGATCCCAAGTTGCTTTGTAGGAACTTAGTGAATAATTCCAGCAGGGAGCAAAGATGTGACACTCACTGCCTGTCCCAGTAGTGGGGTTCTGACTCCCACATAGCTCTGTTTAGTCTTCTCATGTGTAAATAACTTCAGCTTTATTACATCTGAGATATTTGGAGACAAATGCATGTCTAACACATCCAAAGATTACTTTAGTATTTCAATTTATATTGTCATTGCAAATGAATTGTAGAGCACATGTTTGAAGATTTTGGCAACTGTAAAAGTAATGGAGGGGAAACAGGAAGAATATCAGTATTTCTAATCAATATTTCCATATCAGAATCTCTTTTGCTCGTGACATGTTGCTGGATGCACAGTTAACTTCTAGAACAAACAGCCAAAAGGAAAACAAGAAAAGCCTAACAAAAAAATCCAAACATTTTCTGTATCAGTTTTCTGGAAAAAAAAAAAAGCTGTATTTGATTTTATCTTACTTTGTTTAAAAAAAACCAAATCTAAAGCACTCAAATTGCTGATATACATGTTTTAGAAAGGCATGAAGGGGGAAGGCTGTTGTTACTTTCCTTTGTCAGTCTGTGACTTTCCCAGAGCTGGAGACATATGGAAAAGTTTCAAGTTTGAAAGGGATAGGAAGCTGGGAAAAGTAGCAGGGAAAAGACTAACAAAATCCCTCATATTTTGAATTACAAAGGAAAAATAAAGGAAAAAGGAAACCTAAACAACCTACCCCCAAAGATGACAGCAGCAAAAAACCCAACCCCACCACCAAACCTAGATACATGTTTGTAGTTAATATATTAAATGGAAAACAGAAAGGTTAGATTCATGTGTTTACTCAGGCAGCTACAAACAGATGAATAATATAAAATATAATAATATAGAAATAATATACATTTCTGTATTCTCTCCCAGTCCTGATTGCCTTAAGAGGAGGGGATTTTCTGGGCAGCCTGCAGTGCCAGCAGTGCCACACAGCAGCACACACAGGGCTCCTGCTTGCTGCCACATTCTGCCCCTTTCATCACCTGTCTCATGGGCTGGCCTTGTCACAGCTGGGACGTAAACCTGTCCTGGAGAAGCCTGGAGATGCATTCCTCTCTGCTCTTTCTCCTCTCCCCTCTGCCATTAAATAGCAGCAGTAGTAAACAGCTCTGAACTCAAAACAGAGCCTTTTTGTGGCCTGAGGATCAGCAAACATCACCCTGATGGGGCTGGTTGGGCTGGGTGAACTCGAGTTTAGGGGTACTGGGGCTGGCACAGCTGCACTTCTGTCTCCTCCACACTCCCTGCATTGCATAATGCTGCTGGAGAGCTGAGCATTATTTATGCTCTGTGCTCATTGGCATGCCAGCTCTTCAGGAAAAACAAACTCCAGCTTTAAAAACAGTTTGACACACAAATGCAGCCTGAAACAATATGAAATTATTGCTCAGAAATGAGGATCCTGCATTCAATTAGTAGAGAGGGCACTTGAGGTCTGATAAACAGGATTAGAGTGGTACCTTTTTTATTTTAGTTTAGTTCTTTGGATTGGGTTTTGTTGTGTTTAAGTCATTGCGTTTGCAGGAAATAGAAGTTTGAGCTGCCAGCGAAATACACCATAAAAAGAGTCAGAAATACACCATAAAAAGAGTCAGAAATACACCATAAAATGAGTCAGATTGCCACTGGTTTGAGACTGTGCTTCTGGCCTGCTCTTCAGAGAACAGGAAGAGATGGCTTTGCTAGGAATCCTCCAGTGTCAGCTCAGGACAAAATTAGAAATTCTTGCACCAGGAGTACTGTCTTTCTCTTAATTGCTCTTTTGAGCAGCTTGTTCATCTAAGAAATCATCCATGCACTAATGAGTGGTCTAAGCTTAATGATTGTTGAGCTATAGCCATTTCTAACTTGGATCCTACACAGAATTGTTGGATCAGAAGATCAAACTTAGATTTATTTGGAGTGAAGGAAGAAAAACCATTCTGGAAATCACTCTGGGGAGTTTTGTGTTCGTTGCCTCTGCATTTCAAGAGGAAATTTTCTGAATTTCCAAATGAAATGCTCTTTTTGTTAATGCCAGTTAGCTTGATCTGAAATATCCTTAGTGATGGTAGAAGTGGAAAGATTCTGCTGGTCAGACAGAACTTTCCATTGCAGAGGTGTCTCCTCAGGTGTGCACAGGTGGATTTTAGCTGGAGGGGATTGCTCTGTGCGTGGCAGACTTGGAGGTTGGTGTTCCATAAACATTTGAGACATGAGAAAGTCCTCATTCTCCTTTCTCCTGTGATTTTGTGGTGCTGTGAGGAGTTAAAAGGGATAAATACACGCTCCTATCACTGCAGTGCACAGGTTTGATGTGTAGTACCCTGAGCTGGTGGGGGGCAGGGGAGGAGATATTTTACAGCAACTGTTTTTCCCACTTGGAGTCTCTTTCTCAGGGGACTTCAGCTGTAGGTTAAAACCTTGGACAAGTAAATGGTTTTTAAACCAGGTCACCTGGAGCACAAAAGAAGGATGTTTTGCTACAGCCAGTAGGGACCCACACTTCTTTCCCTTCTTTCTGTCCTTCGTTCCTTACCTTGTTTTTGTTGGGATTTTGCACTGGGTGGGGGGATCAGGGGACACCTGTCCCGGGGCTTTAGCAGATCATGCCATGGGTTGTTGGGGTCTCAGGGCCTGGGAGAGCTGCCTGAGGAAGGAAGGGGCAAATCACAGTGACTTGGTTTTCTCAAAACGTGTTCCTTCAGAGACTCTCAGTTTTTATGAGTTTAGCACTTGCATTGTTCCCTTCTCATTTCCTCGGGCTCCAGCAAGCAGCCATCTGGATATGGAAAACAGAGATAATCATTTAGCCTGAGCATATTAAAGCATGTTTAACTTCTGTTGTTCTCGTGCCATCAGTGTAAACAATTTCTAGAGATGTACTTGAGACTGTAAACTGCAAAATGCTGTCTCTCTTTTTGCAGTATTTTTCAGGTTTTAGGGTATTTTCCAGGACTTGGGTTGTTTTTGTTGGTGTTCAGTTTGGTTTTTTTTGCTGGGGGAGGGCAAGTTCTTTGGTTAGTTTTTTTTAATTTTAAACCCCATAGAATAAACCAAATACAGACTGTCAGAAGTGACTATTAAAGACATAAATTTGCCTTCAGAATGCTGCAGAGCTCTGACAGGCTTGGAATAGCTGATTATGTCTCCTTTCAGGATGCTCGAGGGGTGAGTGCTGAAGTCCTTTGCCATGCTAGCATGTAAATGTTAATAAGGCTGCTAATTACCTCCTGAATTGGGAAGGCAAATCACTGAACAGCAGCAAAGGACAGCACTGGGCCCTGTTCCCCCAGTTCACTTCCCTCAGATGGGAAAATAAGTGCTGTGGTTTTGCTTACTGAAAATGAGACATCTTGCAGAAGTAAAGGCAGGAGGGTTTCATGTGGAAACTGGGTACCTTTGTTACAAACATATTTTATCTGTTCCACAAAATACACCCATGTGAGTGTGGGGCTGAGATGGGACAGGGCCAGGCCACAGAATAAGAAGGAAAGAGGAAGAGTTTGTAGGGAAATCAATCAGGTTTGGGTGTATGTGGAGGTCAGCTGTGTGTAAGAGGGGAGGAAATGGAAGGAATGCTTAATGCAGGCATGCTGGAAGGAAAACAGCTGAGGGTGCTGAGCTGCCTGAGGAAATCTTTGCTGATCTCTGTCTCACAGATCAGCAGCACAGCTCACTTTTGGGGAATACTCTGGGTTCATGCTTGATGGACAAGAGGATTCTGGAATTAGACCTTTGGGACTGGTCATAAAGAAGGATGGAAATGCCAGTGTTCATGGCAGAGATCCTGCTCTCTGCTGCTTTGTTTGGGCATGTGCAAATTTGTGTATTACAGCAGTAAATGCAGATTCAGGGAATACCTGAGGCTCCTGAAGGCCGTGGTGACAACAATCCAATCTGCACCAGTGCTTAGCAGGCCCTTCTAACAGCTGAGATGCAGACTCACAGCAATCTGCACTCTTTTCTGTCTTTGCAAGGTGAGAGGCTTCACTGATGATGGAAAGAAGCAATTACACGTTAAACACAGAGCATTATGCACATAATTAGATTAGAAATGTTCTTACTCTCAGCCACTAACCTGTAGTACATGGATAAAAATACACATGCTGTAGGTAGTGCCACCCCAGAGGACTGGGCTGTATTTTAAAAGGTGCTCACAAAAGAAAATCTATTTAAATAGGAAAGCAGCAATATAAGGAAATAAATGCTGCAATAAGGATATAATATTTGTCCTTGTTTCTAACAGGAAAATTGCAATTTCAGTTTGGTTTTGGAGAGGATTTCTTAAAAGTGAACAGAAAATGTGCTCCAAATGAGTGGGTAATATATTGTGAAACTGAAGATGTTTGATTGCATTTCACCAGTATCAGCAAACAGAAAAGAAGCTGGTTAGCATTGGATATTGTGTGATTATAGAACCCACATGAAATGATTCCTTGTGAAAAGGAAGCACAGAAATTGAACCAACAAGCTGTATTTGAGCTGCTGGAATTACTAAACACCACACAATAACACCTGGATGAGTTTTCTTATGCAGGATCACAGAGGCCAGCATAATAAGCTGATCTAATTGAAGGAATGATTATGTAGTGCCAGAAAGGATGTCCCTGAAATATCTCACAGTGGTTCGTGGGAATATCCAGGTGTAGAAAGGAGTGATTTCTGTGCTGGTTTGAGATCAGTGCCATGTAGGATCCTGTGGCTGGGTAACTCTCCTGCCTCTGTGAAAACCATGAGCTGTTCCATCTTCAATCACTTGGAGACTCTAACAATGAACAGGCACATTACAATGCCATTAAATAATCAGCAGAGAGTTCCTTAACCATCTTTGTTTGGTGACAGTCTCACTCTAACTAAAACAGAGCGGGGCAAAATGGAATTGGCAAATCTCCTTCCTGCTTGTAAAACTGGACACAGTGAGGTTCAGGGCTTTAGAGATTTTTGCACACAGAAAGCAGAAAGGGGTGAGTGTCTCAGTATCTGTTACCATCACAGCACTTCCCAGCTGTGAGAATACATTGAAGTTGGCCATTGATTACCACAGGATTTATTTTTCTCCATAAATTGGGAAGATACATCCACTTTTTCAGTCAGGAGCCATTTCTAATATTGCAAAAAATTAAGCTGTGATACACAAGCTTTCAGCCCCAGTTTTCTGTTCTGTCAGAAGGGTCCCTATTACATTTCTGGGACCATTTGCAATGAAGTGCTCATGAAAGACCTTACATGAGTCCCATAACTACCTGTGAGCAAGGGAGAGCTGCCAGGATCACAGAGAGGATGTCCCACAGCTGCTGTGCCGTGTGCTGACACCTTTGGAATTCCAGAGAGAAGCTGTTTAAATAAAGGGAATCATGAATAAATGAAGGGAAGGCTGTGCCCAGAGAACCCCTCAGAGCTGAGATGCTGCAGTCTGAGGGATCTGCAGTGTGAGTGTGGCTGTGCTGTGGGTGGGAGCAGCAGCACCCTCGAGTTGAAGCCATGTGCTTGAGGACAGGTATTGTTTTACACACTACAAATGTACACAGCCTTTCTCCTTGTGCTATAAAAGAAACCTGTTCCAGTGTACATAAGGAGTTTTAGTTACAATGCCACCCTTTTTTCTCCCCCTGCATTGAGCAGGGAATGGTTGCACACGTGCCCCTCTGCTGCTTTGTATTTAAAGTTGTTTCTCACAGCACTTCAGAAAATCACTTCAGCATTTTCTGTTAAGTAGTAGAGTCATGGCTAAATGAAGAAGGAATTATTTGCTTCTGAATTGCATGACTTTTTTGACACTGCAGCACATTTTCATTCAGGTTGAGGGACTTGAATACAGATAATTAATACTTGATTTCAGAGTTTCTTGGGGAACACCTCTGGGTTTGGTACCTACTCAATGTCTGCTTTACTCCTTTGAGCAGAATTCATGGAAGAATAAATCTTGTCATGCTTTCACCAGCTTGCTCCAGTGGGACAGGATTTTATTTTTGAGATGCAATGTAACAGGGACTAATCTGATACTATCAGAGTATCTCTTTTATTTTGGCAAGTTTGGGATATTTTTTATTACAGAGCAATAAGGAGTGATGGGCAGATACTCTTTCTTTTGTATGCTATTTTTTTTATTATTCAGAAGGAAAGAACAGCCCTTATTTAGTCAGAAAACTGAAACTTTCCAATTAAAATATTGCAGTAATAATACAGTAGTGCTCCAGTCATTGAAACTCCTCTAAAATAAACAATCCAGACATGGTTAAAGTCCATGGAAAATATCCAAGATAAAGTTTATTTTCTTGCGCAGAGTCCAACACAGTGACTTTTTACCCATTCCTCTAGGAAAGGTCACACTCAAAGTCCTATTGGAAAGATAGAAAGTGAAAGTCTTATCTGATCCTTCAGTCTGTCTGAGCCAATGATTCTTCCAGGGGGGAAGCAAAATTCATTTTCTTTCATTTGCAATGGGTATGCAATACAGCAGTATAAACAAGAAGGAGAAATCCTGTCAAAGCCTGGAGATATTGGGCTGAAAATGTGTTCTTCAGAATCTCAGTTAAATGAGATATCAGTGAGAGTGATTTTAATACTGATACACCTAATCCTGTCTGCTAAAACTATAGGGTAGGGTTGGAAGGGTGATGCCTTTGTCTGTTGGATGAAAAGGATTCCCATATGATGTTTGGATTTTGTTATTTTTCAGAATATTGAATTTTGGATATTATTTCAAGTCACAATTGAAGACTTAAAAGTAACAGTGTATTGTAAAAAAGTAGTTGGAAGTGATTTTTCTCATTTTCCTTTCCTATTCCTGTGCCCTAGCAGTGATGAAAACAGCATTTGTAGACTCTGTGGAATGAGCAGATCCATGGAAAAAAAACATGAATTAAATTCTCTGGGCTTTGAGGCAGGAATCCATCAGTGTTTTAACACAGCAGATCAAATAATAAATTTTACATTTTTCAAACAGAAGGGAATTATGTGAGGAAGGTGTTGCTGAGATAAAACCTGTAGCTGCTTAAATGAAAATCTTTTAGTGGAAATGCAAAAAAATCTCAGCAGAGTTCTCCAGCCTTGGTGCCTTGTTCAGTGGAATTGCTCTCTGTGTGAGTTAATTTAGATATATGTTGAAATATAGATATATGTGCACCTGGCAGTTTGATGCAGGTTTTACTGTGCTAGTAGGAGGATCTTGCTGTAAATTGTCATGAAATTAGGCCTTGAGGTTGGTTTTATTTGTGTTACAGGTACTTTGTGTCTGAAGGGTGGAGGAGCAATCTGTTCCTGCTGCTCTCCCAAGCCTAAGTGCCAAAGGACACCAAATAATCCCCTTTTTGCTGGGTTGTGTTCCTTGTTTAGGCTTGGGGTAGATGCTGGCAGAATATCTTTGGTGTGATTTAACACTTCCAGCTGCAGCCACCTTCTTAGAGAAACTGCTGTGGCAAGGCAGAGCAGACTCCAGGGTTGGAGTCAAGGAGAGGCATTTTTCTTGTGTTGAACTGTTTTTGACTGGAAACATGTTGATTCACTGAAATGGAGAAAAAAAGTTGTAATTTGGATTCCCACTTGGAAGGCTGAAGAGTCTCCCAGACTGGGAAAAGAAAGCTGTTGTGCTGTGGGGAGATGGTCACTCTGTGCTGCTGGAGCTACTGTGGGTGTGGGGGATAAAATGAGGGGTCAAACATTCCCCACAGCCCTGCAGGGTGACAGTGTACAGCTCTGCACTGGGGGATCAGCTGCACTGGGCTTTAATCTCACCTTTAAATCTCAACTTTAACAAGTGAGGGTGTGGAGTGGACTGACATTAATCTCCTGTGTGAAAGGCTCTGTGTTTTCCCAGCACAGAGCAGGTGACCAGCCCTCTGAAATGCTGGTATTTTTGGCAGGATAAAGCCCCCAGTGCTGCCCCTTCCCAGCCCCAAGTGCCCTCCCAGTAGCACAGGGTTATCTCATGTTTGCTGACTCCAGTGGGAATCAGAGCCAGGGCTTGTGGTGGGAGGCAGATTTACCTAGATCAGATGAGTAGACACAAAGCCAGCCTGACAAACGTTCAGTATCATTAAAAGCAGTTTAATTTATACATTGTTTATCCCACAGCTTCTCCACGGTATTGACACAAACCCCTCTGCTGGCACTGTCCCTGCTGCTGTGTACTTTCACTGACCTCCCCAGTGATGCTCTTCAGAACAGACAAACTCTTCTGTGCTCAGAGTTGGTGGTTTGCACACAGCCACAGAAAGAGCCTAGGGGATTGGTGGGAATAAAGAAAATAAGAGCTTTGATGGAAGTTTTGCCTTGCTCAGCTGAGGAGCTGAACCTGAGCCTCCCCACTTCTGTCCAGGCAGTCTCTTGCCAGCTCAGTTGACTGCTGAGGGTGAACTGTGATTACATTTTCAAAGTATTTTCTCACCCACGGTGCTACCAGAGACCTTGAGCAAATAAGATCTATTAATAACCCAGCAGCTTTTTAATTGGTCAGTTAATCAACAGGAATGGCACCCAACTGGTCAAAGTGATTGCTGCAAATATTTCACCGCTTAGTAACTGTGTGGCTCATCTGTGTTATTCAGAATAAAAAAATACAAATACCTGAGATTACCAACATATTTTTTCCACATACTAGACTTAAATTAATTTCTTAGAAAGCTTAAATAGGAAATGTTCCATCTTTCTCAGTTCTCTGCTGCACTTTTTTTTCTTCTTGACCTGGGTTTGTGTTTCTTTGTGTCTTTGCTTTAGCTGGTGTAGCAATAATTCTCTTTGTGGAGGGGTTGCTGGCAGCCCTGCTCACTTGAGCTTTGATTTGATGAGAGGAGGAGGAACGTGGGGTCTGCAAACATCTCGGTGTCTTTGCTGGCAGCACTTATTGCAGAAACATCTGAAATGCTTTTGAAAGCTGTGCTGGTGCTGGAAAAGCAAATTTGAGCAGGATGAGAACTTTTCAAAGCCAGCTTTGAAAACCAACAAAACCCCCAACCATCTTATTTCCTAGACCAAAAGGCACTGCTGAGCTTTCCTGAATATGAAAGAATTCTCAAGATTGTTTGTAAATTTACTTTGTTCTTTGAGCAGAATGTTGTCAAGTAATTATCTGTAGAGGAGTTTATTGCTTTGTAAACTCTTCTGACATGAATATTATCCTTTAGTTAGAATAAATACAATTAAACATTGAAGTGCACGTTTGATAAATGTGAAAAATCAGAAGTCATTTTTAATGAAAGTTGGTCCAATATTGCAGTTTCGGAAGCTCTGACAAACTTCCCTACCTGAGGAGACAGAGATGTTGATAAAGGCCCATCTCTGACTCACTTGGGATTTCTTACTTGTTGCAATAATACAATTTCAGAGCATATTTTAAATAAAAAAATGAATATTTGAGAGTGGATTGTTAAAACTCAAAACTGAACAGAGGAGTTAACTTTGCCTTTCAGCTCATAGATTCACCCTTGGATGAATTAGTTTTACAGTGAATAATAAAATGTGTCAGTGGTCTGCATTGTGACCTCATAATTTTCCGAGGGTCATTGTCCAGATAATAATTAAGTTATTTATAAACACATTTATTTACAGCTAATGTTTATGTATAAATACTCAGTTATTGTTTCTGTTCATACCCCGGACTTGGCAGTTTACTTCCACTGCAGAGTTTGGGGCATGATTTGAACAATATGTTTGTGGGACTTCATGTAAAAAAGGCAAATCATCAGTTCTGTTTTTAATAAATACACTATTTCCACATACAGAAATGGAAAGCAAGTTATGTATTCCTTGCCCTGCCGTGGGAGTCCTTTCAAATTCCTTGTTCTAAACTGCTTGGGATAAACACCGTAAGTTAACTTGAAAAATACAATGTTCAGTGTTCACCTCTAACCTTGGCTCTTTGTCTAAAATCAGAATTTCACCTGGTTTACTTCAGGAACACAGAGATAGACTTGAGTTCTGAGACTCAGGATCAGCAGGCTTTTTCTAAGGAAATGCATTTAAAACGTTACCCCTGAAGTACTGAGGAAATTCAGTGTTCATGTTGGGATTTTGAGTACACGTCAGGAGATTGAATTTCACTAAGGCCGGCCAGCAGTATCTGAAATGTCTGTGGTTGATAGTGGAGTCTTCATTAGCTAATTGGAAAGTGCTTTAGCTAAAGCAAGACAAAAAGTGATACAAAAGCACCTGGGCCCAAACCAAAAGCAGCTGCAGTTTTGTTTTCTGTTTTTGCAGAGGCAGGGCAGTCAAGCACAGCTAGGGGATGTAGCACACTGCAATGGTTACTGCAGCATTTCTCACATCTCAACCTCCCACTCATGTGCAGGAGAAGGAAAGCCACCAAAACCTCTAACAGACTCAAAAGTGAAAAAAGGAACAACTGGAATCTACTGGTGCTCCAGTCACAGCTTCTCTTCAGCTGTGTTTGCAATACCTGGAATACACACCTGGCATCCTTCAGGCTGTTTTAATGTTAACAGAACTGTGCCCTTTTAAACCAGAGACAGATCTGATCCATGGTAATTGATTGCTTCTTGTAGCCACATCCCTTGGGGACAGAGTGCTCTGTGGGAAGGCTTGGCTGGCTGCACTACCTGGAAATGTAGAAAATCCATTTTCAATGGATTTCAAAATACAACAGTAAGCTCAGAAATCCCAGGTGAGGTGCTACAGACTAAATGTCTTCTCCAAAACCCTCTGCTGATTCCTTGTCTGCTGCCTTGGCTTAGCTCTGTGTTATTCACTGGGTAACGCAGCAAAAAGCTGAGTATCATCTAACATTCAGTACTTTTAATTTTAAAGCATGTTTGGGTAACTGCCTGTGAGAGTTTTCATCAGAGTGTGTGGTGAGATAGAGCTAAATCCAGGAGAATGGACACTTCAGTGTATTGTTACCATGGCAGGGATGGTTTCACAGGAGTTCAGTTGTATTCAGGCACATCTGTTTCCCTGGCATGGCTGCTCCCCGTGGGGATACTCTGACACCTTGGCTGCTTTTATTGAAGGTAGGGGCTGCCTGAGTTTGTTTGCAGCTGGACTGGAAGGAGAAAGGATTGAGGTCTTTGCTGTGGGGGGTCAGCTCACCCATGGTGTTTGAGTGGGTGTTGGCAAACCTTGCTTTTTAGGGAGAACTTGACTGCAGGGCAAGGACAATTCAAGGAAAGTTATAATTCAGAGGTTCCTGTGGCAAATTAAGAGTGAAGATCATGGAAAACGGCAAATCCTTTGCTGTGCTGAAATGTGACTGCTCAGCAGCCTGTCAGAACATCTCCATGGTTTGGGTGTGAGGACTCAGCTCCAGCAATCCCTCCAGGAGTTTAGAATGTTCTTTGGAACATGGCTCAAATGCAGAGAAGAGCTGGAGCTGACCCCACACCTGTGAAAAACACAGGGCATGTGTCAGAGGCACCTTGCTCTGAAAGCCCTGAGTTCAAACCAGGAGTCAGGGGTTAGGGAAGCTGAAGGCAGGGTTTATAACCTGAAGGAACACCATGAAATGGCAGGGATGTCCTGGCACCGATGTTTTGGGGTTAAGAAGTTGAGTTCTGTTCTAACAGCATATGATGTGATGTCTGCTGGGACTCTGCAAAGGTGTGAACTGTGTCACTGCTGTCTTTGGTGTCACCCAGGCAGAGCTGGAGGAAAGCAGCCCTGTCGGAGGGGACAGAGTGCCCTCCTGCTGAGGGGTGTTTGCTGCCTGGTGTGGCCATTCCAGAAGCACAGCCCTCCTGAAAGGCTGGCTTGCAAAAGTCCAGGCTACAGAAACAGCAAAATGCTCTCTTACCCGGAGGAATGGATTCTTCTGTCAGTGAAAGTCTTTGCAAAGACTGAGCTTTCTAAGCCTGATGTGTAAGTCCTGTTGCGGTTTGTGTGACTCCTGACAAGCTCTGCTTTGGGGAAGGGAGTTCCCTTCTAACCACGCCCTAAAACATCTGTCAGGAGCAGGCCAGGGTGCAGGGCAAGTGAGAGCTCTGCCTCCCTGTGAGGAATCCCCGTGTTCCTGTTGGTGCCAGCCCCAGCCCTGCTGAAGCCCCTGCAGCTGGGCTTTCAGCTGTGAGTGCTCCCATTCCTGGCAGGAAGGGTGCAGGGAGCAGCGTCACTGCCTGGGGAGTTCCAGATGCACCCCCTGTGCTGGGGCTGTCCCAGCTGGCCCTGCCTGGCCAGGGCTGCCTCCTCAGCACCAGCACTGCTGTTGGGGATATCAAAAAGCAGAGTTCTCTGATGGAAGTAAATGTTCAAAACTTCCTGCTGTTCTAATTTTAGTTGTGTGGAACTAATGTAGCTTTTGCTGGTCAAAACCACAGGAAAAATGCTTTTTGGCTGATTCTGTAGGGCTGGTCTGGCTCAGATTTTTCTTCCTGGAGATAAAGAACTACTCAAGTGATTTTTTTAAAATACTTTTTTCTTTTTTATACATTCAGTAACTAGACTCTTAAAATTGAGAATTCAGGTTTAATTACAAACTGTATTGAGCTGCTAACTGTGTTTTAATCTCTTCCATTTTAATTGTTGGAAATCCATTTAATAATGTATTCTCTTGAGTTTCTTTGTTATGCTTTTATTAGCAATGAGTTCTGTCTAGAAAGCCTTTTCAATGGATTTCAAAATACAACAGTATGCTCTAAAATTCCAGGTGAGGTGCTACAGACTAAATGTCTTCTCCAAAACCCTCTGCTGATTCCTTGTCTGCTGCCTTGGCTTAGCTCTGTGTTATTCACTGGGTAATGCAGCAAAAAGCTGAGTATCATCTAACATTGAGTACTTTTAATTTTAAAGCACGTTTGGGTAACTGCCTGTGAGAGTTTTCATCAGTGTGTGTGGTGAGGTAGACTGGGCTGGAAACAGACTGGATGGAGAACTTCTGTGGGTTTTTTCCATGGCTCTGACCCAAAGTTTGGAGAAAATGCTGCTGAGCTTCTGTCAGCCCCCAGTGGATGGTGCTGCTCGGTGTGGAAGCCACATCACAAGTGATGTCCATCAGCTCCCTGCTCGTGGGCCCAGAATGTGTCAGCTGTCATGGGATGAACTGCACAGGGCACGAAAAGAAATCTGAAACAAAACCCTCAAACCATGAAGAAGGCAGTAGCATTACTGAAAGAAGGTAGGAAACACAGTGAGGATGGATGTGTTTGTACCTGAATTTCCTTGCTGGGCCACAGGCTCCTCTGCAAGTGCAGGGCTGCTGGACCAGACCCTCTTTGGCTGCCACCACAGGGCTTGGCTTGTGACAGTTTTATTCCAGGTTCTTTGCTGGTACACAGAGCACTTGGAAAACTCTAGCAGCCCCTCCTAAGTGGCCTCCCTTGCAGCATCCCCTGCCAGCATCCAGTTTGTTCCCAGGGGGGTTGTTGGCTGTGGTGTCACTCATGTGGGTCAGCCCAGCCAGGACTGACCCAAGGGAGAAAACTGCAGCTGCTGGGGGCTGAGAAACTCTGGGAGCTGCTGCTGGAGCTGCCTTTGGTGCAGCCTTGTGTCTTCCACCAGAAACTGAGTGCATGAGCAGGCCAGTGTGTCTGCAGACATTTGGGTTTCTCCACTGTGCAGAGCACTCTGCAGCTGAAAGGTGCTGGCAGTGAAGAATGTCAGGTGAGATGAAAGCTCTCCTCACACCTTTGGGGGGCAGCTGTTCATGGGTGTTGCATCAACTGGAGCACTGAGTTTAATGTTCTACAGCCTTTCATAACTCCTGCTGGAATTAGCACCGAGCACAGCTGATGCTGACATACCAGAAAGTTAAATGTGAACTGAGTTTAGCTGAATAGATCTAAAAACCAAGGAAAAGAGAAGCTGATGTAATGCACATTTTTGTACATATATATGAAATACATCTGAATCAGGCGAGTTCTTTGGGAAATTAACTGTCTTGAGAATTCCAAGTGCATTGATTTAGTCAATTTTATGGAATGACCACACATTGAGATTTGGCAAAGGACCTAAACCCTCTTATTGCCTACAAAGAGCTGCTGATTGCAAGCAGACTTGGAACATAATGAAGTTCCTTTCTAATAGGAAGGGGGTTTTTGACTTGCATCTTCACAGGCTGATGAGAATTATTTACGGTTAATAGAAGTTCTCTATATAAGGGTCTGTGTTAGGTAATAGAACTTGATCCAGCTTAAAAATAAAACTGTATTCAGTTTGTATGACAGCTTGTGTGTGGTTTCTGAGTATTTGCAGAAAATTCTGTGTGTAAATCAGAACTTTTTAATTAATCAAGATGCTCATATTGTATTAATAATGCTTTTCTGTGTGGCAGAGTTAATAGTTATTAAGTCTGAGTTGTTCCCAAAGCAGCAGTGTGTGTGTGTCAGTGCTGGATGATGTTGGCTGTCCTTTCATACAGCATAAAACTTCTCAAGTAGCTCAGGTCACTGGTTGTAAGAAGAGTGGAAGTGGGAAAAGGCTTTATTTAAATAATTTAGGTGAACTTTTTAGATTATCAAAGTGTTTTTTTAAGTGATCACATACTAAACATATCTTAATTCATCAACAGAATGCCATGGAAAAACAAAACAGACATGGTTATTGGACATCTTCTCATTATAAATCTTCAGCTTGTAAAAAGAAAATCATTGGAATTGACTTTCATCCCCTTTTTTGCCATAAGATCTGTTAAGCAGCAGTGAGATGTCAGCCCAAGCTTGGTCTGGTGTAACTCACACAGATTTTGGGGAAGGCTGTTCCAGTGTTCCTGAGCTGGAGCTTTTTGGGAGCTGATGTCCCTTGTGGTCTCTTTCCCTTCAGCTGCTGCATCAGTGGAGCCGCCCCATCCCATGCCAGCAGCAAACTGAATTGTTTGCAGCACAGGATTGCTGCTATGTAGGAGCTGTTTGTTTTGACAGATGTTGTTTCAGTTTCTTGTCCACCAAGTATTCAAAAATTGGTACTTCACTACAATCTAATGCCACAGGCTGCTTCATTTTATTAACTAGGCATGAAGAGGCTCAGAATTTAAGACTCTAAATTTGTATTTTAGCTTATTTTCCAGTATCTAATTGAAAAAAAAATGGAATAGTCAAAGACTTTTCTTTACAATTCATTCTTCACAAACCTTGGAGTCAGAGTTCTAGATCTTTACAGAATTCTGGTTTATCTTTTTCTCATCCCATAATGGCAGTTTCTGAATTTCTTGCCTCTGCTCATAAACACAGAAACTCAGAAAAAAAGCAGCATGGGTGCTTTTTAGATCAAATTATACCTGTGGGATGATAGCTGAAAAGAATCATGAGATGTGTGTTCACTCTCTCAGCCCTCCTAGCACGCACACAGGACAGAACAAAGTTGGTAGGAAAGTCTTGAGCCTGCTGTAATTAACTGAACAATTCACCAGTGTGCTTGGGAGTGCCTGTTGTCTGACAGGTCTTGTCTGGAGCTCTGCTTGCTCCCATTGTGAGCTTTGGGGAAGGTTAAATTTATTCTAAACAGCAGCAGCTGTTCCTGCAGTTTGTGGGAGCGATGTTGGATCCCTTGGAACCTTTTCCCAATCTGGGGCCAGGGTTGTGCAGGTTGGCAGCAGAGCTCCAGGTGAAATTCCTGGCTGCAGCTGAAGCATTTGGGTTTTAAACAACAGGTGAAGCCAGAGATTGTGTTCTCATTTGGGGCTAGGAGAATCATATTTTGGGTGAAAGGACAGCTCTGGCAGTGCCAGTATTTACTGGGCTCATTTCTGAGGCTCTGATCTCAAAGCCTGTGTCCTCAACAGTGTTTGCTGTTGTTTCTTTAACCAGCATTGGGTTTTAGAGCCACCTCAGTCTGCTTTTTCTTGCTGCTGCATTTGTTTCGTGAAATATGATGGGAATGCTGTGTGATCTCTCTCTCGAGATAACTCAGTGCATGAAACCAAAAGAAAACAAAAAGCCCCTAAGCTCTCTTTGATGGATCAATAATGTGTCATTACCCGTGGTTTCCTCTTTTTAAAAATCCCTCTGTTTTGTCTGATGGGGCAGGCTGGACGTGTCAGGGCTGGCACACGAGGTAAAAACTTATCTTATTAATAGCATTCAAACACCATTCATGATCACCTGTAACAAAAACTGCCTGGGTCTAATTTATGAGCTGTTGTCAACACACATGCATGTGTGAATACACAGCCTGATCCTGAGGCTGCTGAGTGCAGTAATTACAGGTTAATTGTGTTGTAATTAATGGGGGGACAGTGCTGAACCCAGCGAGGGACACGGGAATGGCCAGTGGCAAGCAAATGAACTGGGGACAAAGCAGGGAGGGCTGTGAATGCTCCATGTGTTCCATGGAGGTGCAGAAAACAGAGCAGGAACGTGGCAGAGCAGCAGGCACAGCTCAGGGCAGTGGGAATTGCAGAGCTGAGAGGAAGGCAGTGCCCATTAGAGCTCCAGTCATCTGGAATGAACCTTGGGGATGTGTGGGTAACACTGGTGATGCTCCTCTGTGTGAGAGAAAATCGTTCAGTGAGGCTTTAATGGGCCCAGGGCAAAGCTCAGGGAGTGAGACAGTCAGGAGGGGTCAGCTGGGCTGAATTCAGGCTGGGACAGAGGAGAGCAGGGCTTGGGCACTGAGGGGCTGGGACTGCTCTCTAAATCCTCACCACAGAGGGAGAAGAGTTGTTTAAGTGGAACAGATTGGCAGAGGCATGTAAGTGGGTGTAAACTGCAGTGGGAATCAGATGTCAGTGTGCTGGAGAAGCAAACTGCTGGAACAGTTTGTCAAGAGGAGTAGAGAGGGTCAGCTAACCCGTATTGTTTTAATATGAACCATTTTAAGCGTGACCAAAGCCCAGACCCTGGGGCTCAGGAGTTCAGCTGCAGGCCTGGAAGGAGTGCTGTCATCTGAAAGAGCCTCCATCATAAGGCTGGATATGGGAGAGCAGAGATTTCTGAGTTCTCTGCTGGGACAGAAGTCCTGATCCCATCCACTCTCCTGGCTTCACATGCAGGCCCTGGAAAGGAAGGAGGAATGTGGATAAAACCCACCAGGATGTCACTGGCCATTGCTGTGGAGTCTTGTAGGAAGTCTAATAAGGCAGAAATTTTCACTGGGAGCCTTTTATCCCCAGCTCTGCTGTGCTCAGGTTTGTTCTCTGTTCATCTCTACTACAGCAGCTCCATGTGCTTATCTGGCCCTGATGATCTTTTATTTTTCCCTTGCTGAAAGGACAGTAAAGCTTAACATTTCTGTAGATTCTTGAGCTGCAGGATATCTCCAATTGCTCCTGTTTAGTGTTTCCTGACCCAGCTAGGGCCCCTAAACCTCACCCTGTGCTGCCCTGTGCTGACCAAAGAGAAACCATTGAAAAAAATACTCTTTCCTCCTCTTTCCCTTAGCACAGATTTACTTCCTAGGGAACTGCTGACTGTAGATCACAAATAGCTTTTAAAAATGATCAGTGGTTTCCCTTATTGAACTGAAAATCTGGTTATAGGATGAAGTGTTGGTTTGTCAGATTTACTATGGTGATAACCCACAGAAATGTTTAAGAGAAGGTTGCACCAATTCGTTTTCTTTTATAGCATTACCTGGTGGAAGTTGACAGTTGCCATGGTTTCACATTGCTCAGCATTAGTTCCCCTGGAAAAAAAACCCAGAACAACTTGTCTTGTTTTTTCATTGTGAATGAGGTGTTGTTGTGTAAATCCAAAGAGATAAAGAAATTTGAATTTAAAAGGAATTTCAACAAAAGTACTGAAGAAAGGGAAGGAGGAAACAGGAAAGTTTGCAGAAACAAAGTAACCTGGAAATCTGAACTTGAGTAAATTCCTTAGAGCAGCACGGTGTGTTTGCAGTGGCAGGGCTTTCCCACCTGGCAGCTCAGGTGAATCTCTCTGCTTGAGGTGGCTCCTGCCAGGGCTGTGACAGAAGAGGGGAAATTACTGTCGAGCCAAATTCCTCAGCTGGAAAGAGTGCATTGTGTTTGTCTCCAGTGGATGTTTTTCCGAGAAGGAAATAACTGCTCTGTGTCATGCAGAAAAAGTGATTATTTATAGAGTTTAAATGAAAGGAGCCAAAACAAACGAGAAGAGTGATCAGTCAGGGAAGAAAACACCACTTGATTGTGTTGTAATTGCAAGACTGATGCCTTCTAATTGATCTTCGTTGTCAAAAAGTGAATTGCACTGCTGAGTCAGGCTGCAAGGAGTGATACAAATCTTCAGGCTGTTTTCAGGTAGAGTAAGTTTTGATAATCATTAGGGTTAAAGGTGTAATTTGAAAAAAGAAAAATTTTTTTTTGAATGGAAGACTTGCTACGGGCACTGTGTGGTGTGTTCTAGATATAACAGGGTCTGGAAATTAGTTGAATGTTTCAGTAACACCGGGTAGACCAATTATGAGAGGATACTTAATATCCTTTTGAAAGTCAACCTCGTCATCTATTTACAGATTTATCCTCTTGGGTTTTACGGTACATCATCTTAACGTACTAATTACTAATTGAAGTTCAAGAGTTGCCTGAAGCAAAATAAAAATTGTAACACTCAGCTTGTCCTTTTTTCCCTTTATAAGAAGATAAAGTACAGGGAGTTGTGTTGGTGGATGTAACAAGTTCATTCACTGCCTGTGGGTACAGTTCTGGTAAATACTGCTTGATTCATGGTTGTAGGTAGTAGAAATCAGCATTGCTATTAGCAGCCATAAACACAAATGCTGTGTTTGAATGCCTGGCTGTATGTGTAGAAGATGGTGAGGATTTGATAGCACTGCGCAGGACAGGCTGGAGCTCTGTGCCTTTTGCTGTGACCCCGAGCTGGGGGAGAGCAACTCTTGGGGTGTTTGACTTGTACAAACCCTCTCTGTCCTGGGGCTCCATCCTCAGGGAGAGGCCTTTGAGCCTCAAGTCACACTTTCAGTGGAAAAGTAGGAATACCACTAAAAAAACCCAGTTGTTGCTTCGTTGAATTGCTGTTGGGGGTTCAAAGTGCTGTAAAAAAGACAAACCCAGTGCAGGTGTGCCTGTGCAGGCATAGCTGGCTGGTAAAACAGCCCTGTCCACTGCCTTTTGGGGGGAGTGGTGGCAGCAGGAGGGGTGAAAGGTGTTTCTGTGAGCAGGTTTAAGTGCTGGAATGGAAACTGGATGGAGAGGATTGTTTGCACTGCAACAATCCTTGCTGAAGTGTTGTCTGAGTCTTTGGGTGTTATTTAGTTTGTGTGTGTTAGGAATTACTCTCTTGGTCTCTTCATGCTGGCAGTGGTGCCAATGTATGTGATACAACCAAGTCTATTCCTGTTTTAACCCTGCTATCTGATTGCTTAATTTAATGTCCTGTTCCTTCACAATTACCCTGAGACTGTGTAAAAAACCAAATTTCCCCCTTTTACAGGCCACTCATGGATTTTATTGACTTTCATCATACCACTCACAGCTATCTAGTTCCCACATTAAAGAACCTTAATGTGTTTAGCCTGTCCTAGTATTCCAGCTAGCCCACATCTTTAAAATATTGATTGCCATTTTTATACCTCTCTGTAGTCTAGCAGTGTCCTCTTTGAGGTGGGATAACCAGAATTCCATGGAGTGTCCAAGACACAGGCTTACTATGGCTATGAAGTGGTAAAAAAAATTATTTGGAGGGAAGAAAGGAGGAAAGAAATCTAAGAAATAAAATCTAAGAAGAAATCATTCCCAAACTGACCATCACAATCCTCTGCTCTGTCCTGAGCAGTGGTGGCTGATTGTGCTGGTATTGTGCAGCCCCAAAGTGCTGGTATTTAGGGCAGCTTTTCTCTGCCTGCATCTGGTGATGTCCAAATTAATCCATCAGCTCTATTGCCCAGCCACTTAATATCAGAAAATCTCCCCACAGCTCTTCTAGGACTGCTGTGATTTTCCACACACTGAGTAAATTTGTATTATTGGTAAATTCTGTTCCTTCAGTGGAGCTTAAATCTGAACATGTTCTTGAGCTGGTGCTGAAGAGGAGGTCAGAGTCTCAGTGCCACATTTCTCCCATGTTCTTTTGAAAGAATAATTAAATGTGAAATTGGTAAATGTTAAGATGGTGTCACTTGGGGAAGTTTTGCTTTTTCTGTGCTTACAGAGGGTGTCAGTGCCAGTGTCCCCAGCCTGAACTGAGGACTCTGCTCAGTGGGGACAGGTAACTCAAGGAATTTTCCCTTACTCAAACACTGGCATGCATGTTTTTCACAGCTGCCTTAACAAAAAGCAACAAGAGCAGCAAGCAAGTTGTTTCTAACGCTTTCAATCCTTTGAGCAGTTCTGTTTCCTTCCATTTTGAAGAAACTCTTTGCTGACAGCTTGGTTGACTTCCTTTTTGTAGTTGACTTGCTGTGTATGGATTCAGATTTCCTCTCTCTTTGTGGGCAGGCACTTAAACACATGTGCACCTCCCCTTGGTCAGTAGCTCCCTTGTCTTTGGCAAAATCAGCAAGTTCTCCCCTTAAAATGCTGGTTCTTAGAGCTGGTAAAAAATCCAAATGTGCTGCTTGTAGGGCAAACTCAACCTGTTTAGTCTGCCTTGCAGTTCCAGAAATCCCACCCCAGCAGAGCTTTTGGGTCTGTGTGGCAGAACCCCTTCAGTACAGAGTCTGCCACCATCCTTTTGAGCTGTTAGGTGGGGTTGTGGCTTGAAAAGTTGTCTGTCTTAGCCAGAAAAGGGAAAAATATTTCTTTTCCACAACTCTTAAAGATTGACTTAATCTGTCTTGTAGTGCAGTAATTGTGAGATGTCACAACAGCCCTGACCATTTGGGATGTATTACAGACCTCAGCACATTTACCCACAGGCATTTCAGCAGCCATGAACAACCAACTTGGAAATCACTGAATTTAAAGTGATGCTTGTTAACTCTGGACTTTGAAAATAGGCATACATCCTCCCATCTCACTTTTTTTTTCCCCTTGGAGAACTGTAAAATACAGCATTCAATGTTTCCAAAGCTGAATTCTCTTAAAATTTAATTGAGGAAACTGTGATCCCATTAAAAAAAAAAAAAATCCTGCCTTACTTGGTCGTTAAAACCAGATTTTATACATCTGGAAAGTGCTGTTCATTTCTTGTGTTACCCAAAATCAGCACATCAGCTGAATGGAAAGGACAACATGGGATGACACGTTCTGCCAATTCCATTTCTTCTGTGCTGCTTGTATCAAATGGAAAGAAAAAACCCAACACAAAACTTTCAGGAACACGACAAACACAGAAGTAATAAACCGCTAAATTTATCTAAACTGCTGCTTGTGTCAAATATGAAGAAAAAAACCTATCACAAACCATGTAGGAAAATGACAAATGCAGAAGTAATAAACCAGTGAATTTATCCAAACTGCTGCTTGTATTAAATATGAAGAAGAAACCCAACACAAACCATGTAGGAACACGACAAACACAGAAGTAATAAACCGTTGACTTTATCCAAACTGCATTTGTTCCTGCAATCTGTTCTGGTAAGGATCAGATTTCCCAGCAAAGGGGGATCTTGCTGCATGCCACTCCCTGGGAGTTATGGCTATTTGGACATAAATGTCTTCTGTCCCATTGAACACGTGGGTGATGAATTTGAGGCACTTACCATAAATACATCGTCATTGGGCACGGCCCCTTTGTTTGTTTTGTGCCACCTTTTTGCTTGTAGGATTTGTTCAAATATTGCAAGCAGCTCAGCTGGATGGAGTGAACATGCAGCAATGTCTGCAGGGTGGTTATTTGGCCTTGTTCCAAGAGTGATGCTTGTTCTCTTTCACTAACAGAGATCCTGGCGAAAACAGCAGTGAGCTTTCTAAGAGAAAAGCCACGTGTTACTGGAAGGATGAGTGGGGAGAAAAAAGCAGAGAGGACTCTGTTCAGAGCCTTTGTGCTGGGGCTGGATGCATCACAATCCATAAGCTGTTGGCACCTTTCAGGGTGTAACAGCAGTGGGAGACACTTTGTGCAGAAATTTAATGCCTTTACAGATAAACTTCCAGTGTTCATCAGCCACTGAGATGCAGAGCATCCTGTGCTGGTACCAGGCTCCTGACCCAAACCAGACCCAGCACCCCAGAGAATGGCACTGAAGTGCTGAAATGTTGGAGCTACTGCAGCTTCTCCACAAAAAAGGAGCAAACAGCGAAAGGGAGATGATAGGATGGCTGGTTCTGCTGTCTGTGGTTCCAATTTTAGGGCACTTGAAGCATGTAAGGGAGTCAGAGTCAATGGATTCCAGTCTAGTGTGATTCACAGAATGTCACAGGATCCCTGAGTTGGAAGAGACCTTCAAGATCATCGAGTCCAACCCATGCCCCAACACCTCCACTAAACCCTGGCACTGAGTGCCACATCCAATCTTTGTTTAAACACACCCAGGGATGGTGACTCCACCACCTCCCTGGGCAGACAATTCCAGTACTTTATCACTCTTTCTGTAAAAAACTTTTTCCTAACATCCAGCCTACATTTCCCCTGGCTCAGCGTAAGGCTGTGTCCTCTCATTCTGTCAGTTGTCACCTGGAGAGAGAGACCAAACCCCACCTGACCACAGCCACCCTTCAGGGAGTTGTAGAGAGTGATAAGGTCACCTCTGAGTCTTCCTGTTTTTCTACTGAAAATGGTCTTTATGCTTCTGTCCTGTCCCTGGTGGGCCATTTGGGGCTGAAAAGATTTCTTGTGTGTTCCTGATTTCACCATGACCCAACTCCCACCTTAGTCAGAAAACTCAAGTCTTGTATCTGTCTCCCATCTCCAAAGCTTGACCTGCAGGAAATTCTTTCCCCAGTACATGTTTGTACTGTGCTTTACCAGGCACAGCCATGATCTCTTGACAGGATCTGCTCATTGCAGAAGTGATGCATTGCTGCTGTTAGACCTGGCAGTAACACTTATGGGGAATATTATCTAAAAATCCCCACTTCACACTGGGGCACTCATTCAGCTGCTTAGAACACTGCTCTGGTTGCTATTTCTTGTTTCAAAGTTGATTCATACAGTTTTATATAAATCATTTGAGATGCCTTTGCTGTTACATTATTGCATCCTTATGAAGTTCACAAATTTTATGTGTATAAAGCCATTAAGCTTTGTGTTCAGGGTGTAGGATTTAAGTAAATGGGATAGTAGTTTTAGGAAGTGGTGGCAGAACTTGGATTTCCTCACACACCCTGTAGGATCAGGGACTGCATCTGAGCTGAAGTGATATTAAATAAAACATCCTCACTAGCAATGTCCTGGCCTGTGATTGTTCTGAAGAAGTTTATGCCTCTTTGTAGCACTTCACACTAAGTCTGAAAATACCTTTTGTGTCAAGGCACGGGAAAATAGGTCATTGTATTGGCAGAATTGCTGCACAGCAGAACAGCTTCAGCAAAAGGATGGGGTGTGCAGGTTTCCAGCTGGGATTCAGCTGAGTGATTTTCAAAAGGCCTGCTGCTCCTTTGCTGCTCTCCAAATGCTGGCTGAGGGGAAACTAGCATGAAGTAATTAGAAAAACTGAGAGAGCTTTAGGAGAGGCTCTGGGTCCTGGGCATGCTGTAACACAAGAGCAGCACAGAGAGGTGGGTGCTGCTGTCTTCTGCTTCAGCTGTGTCAGTCTGAGAACAGATTTAACACAAAAAGGGCTTCCATTACTTTTAATTTTCTGTTAGCACCTGTGGGGTGCTATACACTTGTAAACATACAGATTAAAACTCAGTCAGTTATGAAATGGAAGAAATTTATGACAGCACATATTTGCAGCAGTATTTTATTACATTTGTCAGGAGAAAAAGCTTCCACGGAAGAAACAGCAGTATTTAGAAGTGCACTCATGCTGCTTCCATGATTTTCCTTGTCTCTGTTGGTGAATTGTTTTTTCCTTAGAACAGCAGACAGAAAAGAAATGGAGGGTTTTTTTCTGTCAGTTCAGTCAGATCCTGTGCAGTGCGAGTGAGCAGAAAGTGTTGATTCTGAAATTTTCTGCAAGCTTGATTAAGTTGGGGTTGTGGCTACCAAGAAACCAGAGAGAAATGGCAGTGGAGGGTCTCACACCAACCCCCTGGAATGAGTCTGTCCATTTGGGAATCTTCAGCAGTGGAAAAGCAGTTCCTTTTCTTTTTGCTGTTAGTTGGACACACATTTATGGGTGAAACCTGGTTTTAGTCTAAAAGAGTAGGCAAAATGCTGCAAGTGGCATCAAATGTCCCAAAATGTGTAATCTGACAGGGCTGGCCAGGAGTTGGGGTGTGAGGTGAAATGGCATTCAGCTGACAGCAAATTTTGAAAAAGGTCTGCACACTTCTGCATCTGTGAAAAGTTATGGAAAATGAAACGATTTTGTAAAACAATCTGAACTTTCCCTTCCATAAAACATTTTTCCAGCATGACATGCTTCTAAAGGCAAAAGCTCTGCCCTGACAGCCTCCCTGCCCACAAAGGCTGGTGTTTCACACAGCTGGCACTGCACTGAGAGCACCCCTGACAAGGCCTGCTCTGACTTAGCCACGTACAAATGTTATTTATAGACCACAGCAGTCCTCAGAGATAAGTAATTACATTTCATCCCTTTTTTATGAAGAATGAACCTCGAGCTTTCAAAGAAACACAATGCTGAGCATTTTCTCTGGCAGGGAGGGCTGGTGCTCAGCCTGGGTTTGGCAGTGAGGGGTTGGAGCCTTGGGCCAGTCCCTCCACTTCTGGGAATATCGTTTTCTCAGGAAGAGGGGAGCTTGTTCTGTTTACCTTAGAGATGCACTTTGAAGTACACCCAAATAGTCCTGATTCAGCTCTAATTAAGTGCAGTGTGTTACTCAGAGCAGTGAAGTGGCTGGCCTAAGGTGGAACATGCAGGAATTCCTGCTCCTCCATATGCTTTTAATCCATACTGACACTTCTCTTGGATTGAGACTGCACTGAAAGAAGGCTGCTGTCATTGAACAACCAACATTAGATTTTTAATATGATCAAAGATCTGGTTTAGGGGGGAAAAATCAAAAGAAATGGTAATTTCTGTGGCATAAAAAAAAAAAAACCTGATATGAATTGTCAAAATGAGCTACAGATCTTTGTGTGAGATTGTTTCCATTAGATTTGGGCCAGACAGCCTGTCTGGACAGGGATCAAATGAACTCCAGCTCCCATCTTCTCAACAGACCAGAAGTCCAGATTTCCCAGAGCAGAGGTGTTCTAAATGATCTCAGACAAAGCAGTATTTGGCATTTCTTTAACTTACGAGTTGACAAATAGAAACTTTGTTCATTTTCCCAGTTAATAACTTCAGCTCAGGCAAGATATATTTATATATGCTAATGGAAAATGTTAACTGTCACCATGAGAAGGCAGCAGTGAAAAATATCTTGGTTTTGACCAACTTTATTTGTTTAAAAATAACCAAACCAACAAACAAAACCCCTGACAAATCAAGCCAAAGAACAACAACAGAAGTGTGTGGGAGCTGTAGGATATTGAAAAATCTGGAATATTTTATTATTAATTATAATCTGGTGTTTTATTCATGCTTGTGCATATAGTAGAGTTAAGCTTTTTAATAAAAGTATGCTTCAGGCCAAATCATATTTTATCAAAAATCTTTTCTGCATTATATTAGGCACTAATGATATGTCAGATCCAAAAGGGAAATAACTGTTCTTGTACTTGAGGAGGGAGGTGAGAGCTGATGGGAAAGGCTGACACATTTCTTTGCTCCTGGTGAGAATTTCTGTGGAATGTGCCAGCAGAAAGGGAAACTGGAGATTGAATGTGGTGAATGCAGAAACTGCCCCCCATGACCCCTCTGGAGTGAGGCTGCAGAGGCTCCCTGGGTGTCAGAGGAGCTGGGAGTCCCAGGATTTGCAGCCTGCCCAGCTCAGCTCCTTGCTCTGGGGGGGAGCAGCACCACGGCCCTGCTTCTCTGGCTGTGCTGGGAAGCAGAGGGGTGTCTGTCCTCAGAGCCTCCCTCAGCCATCCCAGGCACACCTGGGACGCCTTGAGTTTCAGCTTTTCTATTTTTCAGATCCTGCACTACATCAGTGCATAACTCTGAACTCCATACAGAGTGTCAGTGAGCTCTCTGCACACTTTGCTCAGACACAACAATCCTTCCAGGCCTGAGAACCAAGGACACCTCACAGCCTCAGGCCCCAAAAAGTATCAACAAAAGTGAATTGTGGGGAGCAAACTGGGGGAATGTGACTTCATTACCTGCAGCTGGAATTGGACAATTAACCCCTGAGATGCAAACAGACCAAAGTTATCTGTGTGTGAAAAACTGGTGCCCATTGTCCATCCTGGGTGCAGCCTCTGGGAGGCTCCTGCACTGCCCAAGGTGGATCTATTGAAGGCCTTTCATAAATCCCCACTTTATTCTCTCACTCTGTCCAGCCTCTGTTCTAGGGAGTCACTCCAAGGCATCAGAGCTTCCCCTGGTGAGCCTCACACTGGGAGCAGCTGCAGTGCTTCTAGAGCAGCTCAGCCCCATCAGCATCATCATCCTTCTGTGTTCATCCTCACCCAAGCACTCGTTTTCATTTAGGGCTGGTGCTTCTTTTCCCAGAGCTCATGGCCAGACAATAATCCCCGTGGCAGGCAGCTCCTGCCGTGGGGGTGGGTGTTGATATGATGTTGCTGTTTCCTGTGCACAACCATCAGAGCAGAATTTGGCTCACTGGAGACATCAGTGATTGCTTTGTGTGCCCATCCCCTTGGTTCCTTCAACACAGGTGTTTCTCAGTAGCCACTGAGGGAATGGATTTAACTACCAAATGTCTTTGTCCTGGAGTTCATGTAAAGGGATTTAAAATGACTCCGTTGGCCTGGAATATTTCAGCAGCCAGGCAGGCGTGTGTGCCATCACTTGGTGCCATGCAGGGCAGGTTTCCTGTGTGAAAGGCTGTGCTGTGCTCTCCTGTCCTGGATGCAGCCTCAGTTCCCCTTTCCCATTGCAGCTGCCCAGCCGAGGGCAGTGCTGGAGGAGCCTGCTGGGCCTGGGCTGTGTTTGCTGTCAGCACAGAGCATCAGACACTTCCAGGGGGGCATTGAGCTCTGCAGTTGGGCTCTGCTGGCTGCCAAAAATGCCTCCTCCCCTGAAGGAGAGGCCAGGCTCAGCTCCATGCCTGGCTCCATCCCACCCTGCCATATGACTGCTCCTGCAGGGGAAGGAGTCCTCTCTTCTGGCTGATGAGGAACTGAAGAATTGCCTTCCTCTTAGACGGCTGTCTTTGTTTTTGCCTTTTTTAGCTGCGTGTGAAAGGGGATATTTAAATACAAGGTACATGAGGACTATCAGACATTTAGAAAAAAGAAAAAACCCTCCATTTCTTTTCTTCTTGTACCTGCTTTTGGTGCTGTTAGAGACAAGAAATAGTTAAAAGGAAATCAAACAAGAAAACCTCTCTCCCCCAAAAATCCCAAAACAAAGCCCCAAATAATCATAAAATCCCCCCAACAAGGCACAAAACCGATTCCTCATTTTTCCATCTGTACTGGATGTTTTCCTTTAAAAGCTGGATTATTGTTTGCCTTCCATATATTTCTGCTCCCTGGCTTCCAGGTGAGCAAGGCACATTATATGTTGTCACCTTTATAAGCAAACACAGAAATTGATATTCCTCAGCAATTCCAACAGGATTTTCAGAACATGGAAATTGCCTGAACGTGGCACTTCATCCTGACACTTCCACATCTTTGTCACGTGCCATGCAGTCAGACTGTGCCTTAATATAATTCACAAATCTGTTGTGTATTTAAGAAAAAAAAAATTGCCTTTTTTTTATGGTTTCTTATTTGATGAGGCATTTACCCACACTGCTTTTGTATTTCCTTTGTTTCCTTTTCCTTTTTCCTCTTTTCCTGATTTCCCTTCTTTCATCAGGGTCCAAAATGCTGTTTGCTTCCAGTCTGGGTAAAAGTTGTGTCATCTGGTGGAGAACACATGCTTTCAACATGTATTGTCAATATTGGTTAATATTGTTATTGCTGTCAGCAACATCTTAGGGCCACTTGCACCAGAATCAAGTACCCTTTCAGTAAACTTTGGCATCAATTTACATTTTCCAGCTTGCTTATGCTGGAAAATGCAAAATAAGGAGGGAGAAGTTCGAAAAATACTGCTAGAAATGTTTGGCCTCTGCAATTACTCCATGATTTTTCCTTTTACATTGTTTGCCTTTTCTCCCCCTGAAATCTGGTGTGTTTATAAACCACAATTTGAGAGTCTCTATTTCCATTCAGGGAAATTGCCTCACATTAGCAGCCCCACTCAGGAGTGACCTACAGGACCTGAAGAGAAAAACCTACTCCAAATGACCATTTCTGTTTAATTACCATCGTGTTTAATCTGCGCTGTTTTGCAAATCCCATGGAATGGTGCTTTCAAGGAGTCAGTAACACTGAGAGGATGGTGATGTTTTCCCAGATATTCCCTAGCAACAGAATCAGTTGACTTAAGTTATCAGAAATGAGTTAGTTATGGAGTTTAATGAGAGCAGTTTTTCATTACAGCCCATTTTATCTGAAGTCTCACAGAGTTCTGCAGTCCTGGGTTGCAAACCACATTCTGGTTATTAATTCCAAACCAAAACCTGTTCTCAGTCATGCCTTAATTAACATTTTGGCATTCTCTATTGATAATGTAGGTCACAAATTCAGAAAGGCTGAATGACAGCATTACCTTCTGCTGGGTTTTAAAGTTCTGGTGTTTTGTTTTCAGTGCTTGGTTCAGCTGTTATGAGAGAGGAGAACTGAAATAGATGATTCTTCACAGTATCAAACCACAACTTTCAGGAGAAAGTGTTCCAAAGAATGAGCTATTCAGGCTTTATTGGATGTGTTTTAAGAACCCACAAATGTTATGACCTAAATAGTTCCATTTTGCTGATTTTTATGCTGGAAATGTGTTTCATTTGTGACTGTGAAGGAGAGAAGCAAAAACTTTTAAGAACAAGAAACACTAAAACAATTTCTGTTTTAGGTTATTTAGCATTGACTAATTTTCTGAAAAATGTCAAAAGCATCACTTTGTCCATCCATCTGCTGGTGGAACACTGTCACCTGGTTTAGATATATTTCAGCAGAGTTTGAAAAGATTGTATTATTTTTGAACTGGAAAGCAAAGCAGGACTCTTACTCTGCAGCTGAAATGCTGGATACATCTTTGTAACATTCTGTTAAAACTGCTGTCTACATTTCAGCAGTAAGAATTGCTTAGCCCTCACAGCCTAAAGATTATTGTCCATGGCCCAAAACAAGAGCTGTAAATCAATGTTGCCCTGCTCACTTCAGAGCAGAGATGTTGATTTATTTGGGTGGGAAGGTGACCTCATTAACCCAGCTGAGCACAGGTCAGGTGCCACAAAGATGGAAACCAAGAACTCTGTTTTTCAGCAGGAACTTGGAGTAGCTTTTCTTCAGGAACATCAGAACTCTGAAGCCTGATTGTATGGAATTTTCTGGGGCAGGCAGTGTGTTCTGGGACATGTTTGGGAAGTCAGAAAAATCTCCCCAGTCATATCAAGCTCATGTTTTTTTACACCATTCACTTTAAGGTGAAAGGTTGCAGCGTTGGGTTTTGGTTTTTTTCTCCCAGAAAATTTGTAAAGGAGGCTGTATAAATGCTTGTCTACTTTTTGGCCATAATGAAGGATGACCCAAAGTTTACTGTTTATCTAATTTCCTTAAAGTTTACTGTTTATCTAGTTTTCTTAAAATTCAGCAGTTAAAGGCTTGCAGTAGCAGGGGGTTTGGAGCTAGATGTTCTTTAAGGTTCCTTTCGACCCCATTCTGTGATTCTAGGTAAGAATGAATTGTTGTGAGGTGAATTGGTCAGTTCCAAGTGCTTTTCTAGTTTGTTCTGTTTATCATCATCCAGTCCAGTGTCTGTGGCTTCTTTGGGTTCAGCTCTGCTGAGGGGAGAGGGGAGAGGCCTGTGGGCACCACTGCCTCCTCACTATCTCTGCACTCAGAGTCACCACCACCTTTTCCATTTGCACCCTTTCCACACTGATTTCTTGGCAAATAGTCTCTGGTGCTGTGTTGCCTCAAATCAGATTATTTTTTTCTGTGCATCCTCCCCAGTGTACAAAAACTCCTGTAAAAAGTGTAGAGGTGGTGCTTCGGGACGTGCTTCAGTAGGGGACTTTGTTTGAGATTAATGGCTTGACTTGATGATCTTCGTGGTTTCTTCCAACTCAAATATTTCCCTGATTCTCTGGGTTTGGTTTTTAGGTGGAACATGTGATGCACAGCTATGAATTGTGAGTTCTTGGTGGGACATCAGAGGAGCCAGAGCAGGCAGCAGGCGCAGTGCAGAGCACTGACCTCACCCTTTCCATTTCCTCGGGCTCCTCCTGAGCTCAGGAAATGTGGTCACTGGGAATTTCTGTAAGTTGGCCCAGCAGTACAAAAGCAAACAAACTGCACCACCAGTGCCTTTGCCCACCCAACCCTAAAGTCCACAAAGGGCTTAAACCCTTCTCCACCAGAGCTCCCAAAACAGACACGGCCTGGGACGGGAGCGGCGCGGGCTGGAGACACTTTGTGCTCGTTCCTTGCACCTTCCACCCTTGTGGGAGCCCTCTGACAGGCTCTGAGCATTGCTGTGACCCTTCCACAAGGCTCCCTGGAGGAGGAATCCCACCCTCCCTGTTCCTTAACAGCTCATAAGTAATTGTTGGTTAACCAGGAATTTTACCCCACACTTCTCATCCAGGAACAGCTTGGAAACCGCTATGTCCATAATAGGAGGGAGAGGCTCGGAGTCCCGTGGAATGCATGGTAATAAAAAGCAAAGCAATTGTCGCATGAGTTTTGGCTTGAATCGTGACAAGAAGCAGATGTGTGGCATGCCTTTCCCTTCGCTTGTGTGCACGCCAAATGGTGCAAAATTCTTCCATGTTTTCTGCTTTTTGTTGCAATTTAATCTTCTCCCGAATAAACTGAACATGACAGTGAGTCCATCCAGAGCAGTCGCACAGTTTGACATCCTGTGACTTTTCAGAAGTGCTTGATTTACATTTATTTTGAAGGAAAGTAGGGGAAGGATTATATTCATCGTGTGTTGAAAAGATAAGTATGTTTTCAGGTTAGAAAAACCATAAAAAACACATTTGCTGTTTACAAGTAATGACTCTGTATTTTAGCAGCTCAGAGGCCTCTTGTAGAACTCTCAGCTTTATTTTTTGGTGGTTTTGGATGCACAGAATTCTGCTCAAAAATGCAGGTTTTGTTCAATGTTAAACTTTGTAGATAGCCCACAAATTGGACAACTGAGTCCATTTGAGAGAACTTCCTTTAACCAAATAAAGCTGGGTAATAAACTTGGAATCATTTTCAAGATGCCTCTTTTGAGATAGTTGTGTAAAAGATGCTCTGTTTTAAATATCCAAAACAGACCTTTAGAATGGCTGTAAAGCTGCAAAGTGTTTCTGAGCTTGAACTGCATTTCAAAAGAAATTTGTGTTTGCCTTTCTGTGTGTGATTGCCACATTTCAGTGCCTCTCTGCCTGTCCTAGGCTATAAAAGGAAACTGTGGTTCTCTCCATCCTCTGGCTTCAGTGATTGCTTGAGATTCAAAAAGCAGTGCAGAGATCAGCTCAGCTTCTTGTGTGCAGGGGTTTGGTTAAAAAGGCAAGGTCTCAAAATCAGGAGGGAAAGAAATGTCACTGAATATTGTAACGTTTGACTGGGAGTGGTGCAGCTGAAATTGGATAAAGAAAGGTCACCAGAATTCTTCATCCCTTTAACCTTTCTCTCCATGCCCTTTCATTGATAACAGCAATAATTTAACAAGATGGTTTTCAGTCACCTGGGAAGGGCTCCTCATCACTGTGTAAAGCCACAGAAAGGGGTGGATTTTAGCACAAACAGCAGAAAAATCAGCTTTTTGAGAGCTGTTTTAAATGGTGTTCATGCCAGCACACCTGGAAGCATTAGATTTGTCTTTGGTTGTTGCTGGTACATATCTCAGCTGCTCACATAACTCTGAGAGATGCTGAAGAGTCCTTAACATATATTAAATGTTCTTAATGTTCATTTTTTAGTCAGATTAATGATTTGGACCTTTTCTACTGAAAACCACGAAATAGAATTTCAAATAGAAGTCTTGCTTTAATTGAATTACCAAGCTAAACATGAGTTTTCAGAGACTCCAGTAGTGTTAAATTCTGTCTTCCTGAGGGATGTGGACATTTTGTGACAGTTCCATATGGAGACTAGAGCTGGTTTCCTCTTTTGAGTTCATTAATACCTGTTGTAACTTCTTTTTCTGGTCAAAATGGCCTAATTCTTCAGACAATGCAGGAGAAAAAGTAAAAAAAAGCCCAAAATGACACCACTTCAAGGCATTTTATATTGTAAAATGTTGTCTTCTTGCTGTTGCATAAGATTTTTCCATTCTGATTCTGTTCATTAAAGAGTATCCTAGCCTCCCTAAATAATTCCAACAAAATGAAGGCCATGAGCAGAATTTACTGCACACAGAATGATTATTTATATATCATCAGTATATTCTATTACCGAGGAGAGCAAAAATGCAAATTCAGGATGAGCTGAATGGTTCCATTTGAGCAGTGTGAAGGTTTCTGAGGTTTTGAGGAGACATTGGATGGCTGTGGGGAAATGGCTGCATCTTTTTATTGCTCATGACCAGGCTTTTTTTATCTGCAGTTTTAAAGGATGAATTCTTGTAGGTATAACTGAAATTCTTAATGTAGGGCACTCAAACAGGATCTCCTGGTCAGGTGAGACATCCTGTAAGGTATGACAAAATATATTAACCAGTTATTGAAAACAGGCACAAGATTTGTTAATTGCATTCCCTATAGAAATGGTACAGAAATAAGGATTTCTTCTTCCTTGTTCACAGAAATAATGAAATCATAGCTTGTTTTGTGAGAACCTGTGAGAATAATCCTCTGGAAAAATCTCCGTGGAAAAGAAAAGATTCCACATGAGTCCTGCCCTTCTGAGCTCTGCAGCAGCTCAGCAATGCCAGCAGAGCCAGCAGGGCTGAGGAGGATGTGGGGCTCAGGCAGGCAGCTATGTCTCACCCTGCTGAGAGATGTGTGTTTGGTGTTGAGTATTCAAACCTGAGTGGTGTCAATGTGCTGCCCTAAAACAAGAAACTATTTACTAGTGGAAGATGTTTGGGAGGGTAGGTGCAAAGTTTAGATTGCTTTTCCCCACTTTATTCCCACCACACATTGCAATTTAATATTGTTCAGATGGGTTTGGGTTGGGTTTTTTTTTTCCTGCAGGATGTGCACAATTTTGCAGTGGGTTTTTTTTCAGGGGACTAAAATGCCACTTCTGAAAAAACCAAAACCCTAAACCTAAAAGCAGTGCACTTGAGTAAGAGCAATCTGTAAATTCCTGAGGTTTTTGCAGAGGGGCAAGTGCTGACCTGAATTTTTGGCTGTCCCAGGCCTTCCCCTCTGCCTTGCACTGGGGATGGATGGAGCAGGTGAGCTCCTGTGTCACCTGGGGAATGCTCTGTGAGCTCCCAGTCACCCTCCAGGCTGTCTGAGGAGGGAGAAGCCACTGCCAAGTTCCTCTCAGAAATCCTTCCATTTTTATCCCAAGTACCTTTAAATCTTCACCTGAGAAGCTTCTTAAAAATTATCTACATGTGGAACAACCTTTCCCCCTTACCTAGAATGCTGTTTTATATGAGAATAAAGGGCTGTTGCCATACACTCTTTTTGGACAGTCAGCTGGGTAAGTATGCATGTGATAGCAACTAAACACCTTTCTTGCAGAAATTATTTCTGCAGCAGGCATTTTAGGATTATTTCTTAAGTTTGTTCTCATTTGCCTTGTTCTCAGTGTGAATTGTTTCAGAATTTTGGAAGTTTCAAGCATTTAACAGCTCTAGCTGTTTAATAATGAGCACTAATTAAACAAACACAAATTTCCCCTCTTCCATGTGGAAAAGTCACGTGCTGCATTTTCCCTGCTCTGGTGGAGTTACCACAAAAAGTGTTGGGCACTCCTGTAAAAGCAGAGAGTGCAGCTCCATGGCAGCACTTCCTGAGTCATATTTAAGTGTTCCCAGAGAGCAGCCCAGTTCAGCTGGAGCCTGTGGGCTCTGAGGTTTGCTCAGCCCTTGGCTGGGTGATGCTGAATCAGGAATTGCGTGTTGCTCTGTGGTAGGAAATCAGTGATCCCCGAACTCAGCTTCCATCTGACAGTTTGGCAAGGCAGCCCTTCCTTCTGCTGCTTGATGCACATTCCTCTTGTCTCCCAGAGGAATGGGAGACTAATATCTTGTCAGTGCTTTGATTGATGATTAACTGCTAAAGGAGCACATTTGCTGCAGTAACAGAGGATTTGGGAGGGGAGGTATAAATTACTGCATTGTTTGCTTTGACACAAATAGCTGCTTTGGCTTCAGGGAGTTTCATCTTGCTGTGTTTAAGTCTCTTAATGATACTAGCAGGTACTTTTTCCTGCAGAAGATTTATTACTTTTCAGTGAAGAAAGGGATGACAAAAGTATTAAAAAAACCCCAAGACAAACACAAACTTCTCTCCTGTTTTTGCTCTGGGGCTTCCTACCTTTTTTTTCCCTGTGAGTCTGGAGATCTGTGTGGAGCTGTTGCTGAAGCAGCTGTGCTGTTGCAGTTTTGCACACAAGTTACCTTTGAAATTGTTTAGAATTGTTTCTTTTTGTTTAATTGATGGGTTTGCTTGTTTTTTTGTTGTTTTTTAAAGACAAGCATCCCTTTAAATGCCAGAACTTTATTCTTCCACTTTCACATGCATGGGAAGGAGAGAGAACAGTGAGACTGTGCACTGGGAGGTTGAAATGCTCTAAAACTTCTGAATATAAATTTCACATAACTGTTTCCTTCATATCTGTTATGTAACATTTTCCTCTGCCTTGACAGTGTGAACTGTGTGTGCCAGAGCTTCACAGCCCACAGAGGCACAGACAGGTAAATAACTGGTGGTGACATTGGTGACAAATCAGTCTGTGGCACTGGGCTACAAGGTGTTGTGGCAAGTGAGAATGAAGAAGAACAATAAAGAATTGAAATTAATTTTATAGAAGGCTCTCTAAAGGTACCTGTGTGCTGGCTGGAAAAAATGTGCTGAGGGACTTTGAGTGAATGGGAAGATGAATCCAATTGGTTCTGCCCAATGGAACAACATCATTTTGATAAAGTAATTAGCAGTGACAGACTCTGTCCTTGGGGAGACTCTTAACCAAGTCCTGGATCGTTTCTTTGAGTCAGCCCCAGAAAATGTTTGGCTGTCAGCTCCATCCTGATTGCTGCCAATCAGCAAATTCCCTTCCAATAAATTAATTCCAGGCACACCCTGTTGGCTTGGCTGTTCTCTGCTAGCATCAGACTTGGAATAAAAAGCACCTACAACTTCACAGGGACATCGTTGCTGCTTCTCAGGCCCACTGCAGTGTTGCTTGGGATGGCATGCAGTGCAACCCCTACCAGGCTTTTCCCAAATACCTGCAAGCCTTGACTCTTTTGGCATTCTTGCAGGATTCTTAATTAACTGCTCTTTCATGAGCAAGAAGAATTATGCTTTAATGCATAAGATTTTTCTTGGGTTTTTTTGGGGTTGAGGTTTTTTTGTTGTTGTTGCTTGTTTGTTTTTTTTAATCTCAAAGGAAACTAAAATGTCCTTAAAATGTTGATGTGAGGGAAGTTCCTTCTCACTTTTGTTGACCATCTGTTTACTTCCCTGTGTAATTCTCAATTTTACACATAGCTTGAAATGCAGGTTTTCACAGTTCCACACTTAGAAAGACTTAGGTTAGTTTTGCATGCAGAAAGGTGGAGTTTTTTTAGAATTTTTTGGCTTTCCTCATAGTTCTGAAGGCAGAACATCAAATAGCTCAGAGGTACAGAGAGCAGGGGTGGGTATTCTTTGCACAAATGATTGCAAGACTGAAAATAAGCAGTAGAGATATCTGTCTGTTCCCTTCCCTGAAAATACACCCAAAGTAAAGCAGAGGAAAGACAAACATGTTGGGTTTCCTACACAGAACTGCCCGTGGCTGGGAGTCTTTCTAAGACAAAAGAGCATCTTAAAAAAAAAACCAAAAAAGCAAGAAGCAAACAAATAGAATATTTTGTACCCAAACACGAGCTATCTGAGGGGAAAATGGGAAGATGCCCATGGCTGCTGCTACATCTCTGTCTCTGTGTGTGCAATCAAGGCCCTCCATGGCTGGTGGAAGTGCTCTGAGCCACTGGCACAGCTCTCTCTGGAGGAACAGCCCACAGTAAGTGCTCTGTGCTTTTCAGAAAGACCACGTGTGGAGGTTTTTAGGGGGTTTTTATAAAGAAGTAATGGAAAGATTGCTGTCCCTTAAGCCCTGTGAGGCCAGCAATGCTCCTGTGCAGCCCACAGGGGAATTTCACCTACACGCACAGAAAATGGTTTTCATCTGATATGGAGAAAATATGACAGCAATTCCGTGGTCTTGCAGGATCAGTTAAAGGGATATTGTGCCATCCTCCCAGGCTGTTGGGTGATTCTTTTTCATTAAACAGCAGCAGTCAGTGCCCTTCAGTCAAATCTGGCCAGCGAAAGCAATAACACGTTAGCAACTGCCAATATCAGTGCAGCAGGGTTCCTCAGACCAGTATTTGTCCATAAATACAAATAGATATGCACACTCCTTCCCTGGAACCCTTAGTTTGAAGTGACTGCTTCACCACACAGGGCAGGCTCTCCACAGCCCCTCCAAAGCGGATATGAGAACATTTCCCAAAGTGCCACTTAATGAGCTGTAAAATGGTTTTTATTTACCAAATCCCAGCAACCCAACCACAGCCCCAGCAATTTAACCAGCTCCCTGCTCCCTAGAGCTTTGCAGTTTTTACTGTACATAGAAAACAGATTCTTGAGAGACAGTTCTTCACCCTCTGCTCCCTTGGGGCTGCGTCTTCCCCCTTTTCCCCTCCAGCTCAAGTGGCTGTGCCATGTGTGGGGCCCTGCTTTTCCTCCCCAGCTTGTGGGGCTGCTGGCTGGTTGTTGCCACGATCCTCAGTGTTCAGTAGCCCTCATTCCTGAGGGACATTAAGGAGAAAGATTTCTATTACATGCATGCTTTGTCTTTGCCAGACACAGCAATGGCCAGAGAGGAATGCCAGGCATTTTTGGATCAGTGTGGGTTTGGTCCTCAAAGAGCTCAGCTCTTATCCCAGTTGCACCAGTCACGATTAACAATATCTGCACTGGAGTTCAGCAGCCACTTTTTCAGCTGCTGTAAATGAGTATCTCCACTGACAGGCCACATTGCTGGTGTTCTGTGCCCACTGACGTGCTTGGCACAAAGACTGAGTCTCTTGAGATGGAAACTGAGATGGATCATCCTCTGCCACGTGTGTAAGCCTGGAGTCAGCACTGAGCCCACGGGAGGCTCTGCATTGTGGTTCCATTAAGGAATTCCTGGGAGAGCACTGAGTGTGTCTGAGCACTGTCCCAGGTACTTCTGTCACTGTCACTTGGTGCCTGTGACCCTGGGCAGAGTGAGCCTGATGTGAGTGATGCTGCCATCCTGTGAGGATAACATTCTCTGGTTGTGACTGAAGTTGGAAAAGAGCCTGATAATCCTTTTGAAAGCTGCTTGCCATTGGTAGAGTTGAAGAAAATAGGTTGGCAGAGGACCCAAAGAAATCAGATCACTTTTTCTACTGATACTCAGTGCAGTATTTTCAGTAAAATGAATACATTTAATGCCAAGGAGTTTTCTCATCTTTTACCTCCAGCTTTGAAAAGCTTTTTCTGGAAAGAGTTTGAGACATTTTTTGGCTGCTTTGATGGTTTATGATACACATGCCTTTTCTGTCTAATATTCCACATCAAGGTAGGAGAAACAATACAAGCATTAGTGTAACTCATGGTGGAGTTAGTCATCTATAATTCATGGATCTGACCTTTTGCTCAAATCACAGTGTGTTGTGAAGTGCTGCTGGGCTGTCCATCACTCTCACTGTTGTCATCAGCCACAGTCACACCATTAAATGGCTGCAGAGCAGTGCAGAGCCATACTGAGAACATGTTCTTCAGCTCTGCCTCTTCCTCTCCCCTTGTATACATATTTATGCCATAGTTGTTTTTAAACGTATTTTGGAATTCTGGTCCTACTGGGTAAAATTACTCAAACTGATCATTTGATTTTAGATCCTGTTAGGAGAATGACACCCAGGACACCCAGCAGGGTGTGTGTGCACAGAGCTGAGCAAGGCTGGGGGATGAAGCAGGAGGGTGTGTGTAGGGAAAAGGCAGAGGGAGGGTGGGGTGGTGCAGGGTGACCACTCCCCTCAGTCAAAGAGGCTCACAAAAACCATCAAGGCTTGTGTTTCTTCCTTCTTATGGGAAGAAGAAGGATTTGGCAAGTGTTTAAAGTGTGGATCTGAGATGTATGAGTTAAGCTACAATTCTTGCTCACAAACATGACTTGGTCTCCCCCTGTCTCAATTTCTTGTCAGTCGAGCAAGGATAACAACCCTGCTTTTCTCCCAGTTTCGATTTCTATTTCCATCTAAACCATTTCAGGCAAAATGAGGTTGAAAAAAATGTCAGTGGAAACCAGCTCAGGTGGTGTCACCCAGAGCCAGTTCTTCTGGTGAGGAATCACTTGTGTCAGGAGGGTGCAGGCTGGGCAGGCAGGAGGACACCACTGGAGCAGCACGCTCTGCTCTGTCCCCTTGCTGGTTTGTTTTGTTCAGAGGCTTCCAGTTTCCCCAGAGGTAAAGAGCTGGGTAATGGTGAATTGTCCTCTGGCCCAGAGGTGTCTTTGGGGTGTATCCTTCTCCATGCCAGCACACAGCCCATCAGTGTGCTCCAGTAATTCATTGCTGCTTCTCAGGTGCTTCCATTGTTACTGCTGTCCAGGGGATGTCTTCAGGACAAAGAGATGGCTTCTTCCTAAAGGCTGCATGAGCAGCTGTCCCCTCCTGGAGGTGCTCATTTTCTCCCCTTTCTCCTTGCCCTGTGTCAGTTTTCCTGCAGTGCATTTCTCTGGTTTGGATTGCTCTGCTGGCTGGTTTGAGCTCTGCCAACTCAATCAGGGAGTGTTTTCAAACTGGCTTTGGGGAGGGGCTGCAGTGAGGGCACTCAGGGGGATTGTGCTGACTCCACTCAGGGACTCTGTGGTGTCTGGCCTCTCCTCTGCCCATTTTGCATTTCTGTCACTGCTGGTGTCCATCCCCGTGGTGCAGGGTATTTTCTCACCTCAAGGAGAAAAAGAACGTTAAAATTCTTACTTCTGGTCTGCTTCTAAAGTCTAACAATGACTTGCCTTACACAGCCTCAGTGCAGCTTTCAAACAATATTGGGAGAAGAAGGAAAAGGTCAACTCCCAGTTACCTACACCAGCAGAAAATCTGCACGAGGTGCAACCACAGCTATTTAATGACACATTTGCCTGCTTTGGAGAAGCATAAATGATTACACATGGTAGCAGGGGATGGAATGGGGCCTTGGATATGTGCTGGGATAACTGAGACCAAACTGAGCTACATGATTTCATCTGTTCCATGAAGCCTCTCAGAATTTATTGGGGCCAGGTCAGAGGTTCATAGCTTGGGTGGTGGGGAAGATGGTGTGTTCAGACATCATGGTGGGGGCACATGGAGTCCTCTTGACCTGGGTCACTCCCTGAAAGCTGTGACCCTTTCAAACAAGCCCAGCTCCCTTTGCTTTCCCACAAACAGTGCTGCTGAAAGCTGATAAACTCTCACAGTCAGTGGTACTGTGATCATTTATTCCAGTTCAGCAGCTCAGCCACCATTTTTCCTCCCAAGACCATAAATACATTCTCAGCATCAGCCTGATTTTTAGCTTTTCTTTAATATATACTTTTCTCACATAAGGCCAACCCTAATTTTCTCATTCTTCAGTGGACAGGGAAGAAAAGTTTGGCAGAACTTGCTGTCAGCTTTTTTGTCTGCCTGTTGCTTCCATGAAATCTGCACTGTACACCCAGAGCACAAATACAGAATGTGTGGGAGGAGGAGCTCAGGTGCCTGCAGAGTCAGAAAAGGGCTCCATTGCTGTGAAAGGCCTTCAGTGAAGGAAAAGAGACTTCCAGAAGAAAGGGAAAATGGTCCATCTTCCAGGAGAGCAGCAATCTGGAGAGAAGCTGCCCTACACCCCCTTTTTTCTGTAATTGCCCCTCTCAGTTGTGCTGTCCCTTGTTCAGAAGTAAAGCAGGAGTAACCAGTGGCCTGTTGGGTGTGACAGGACCTGAATGCATTCTATTGCACCACCTCTGTGCTGCCTCATCCAGGTGCCCCTTTGCCTCCTTCCCACAGCTCTCAGAAGAATTTTGTAGCTCACAGATAAATGCTCCAAGCCTTTGGGCTGGCAGCACTCAGGTGAGAACACTTCTAGAACAGGTGTACAAGGACTAAGCCTTCTATTTTCATAAAAGTCATGTCATTGAATAGGATGTGCATTGATTGAGGGCTTGGTTGTCCTGTCATCTCTGTGTGTGTGGGATGGTGCTTTACTAAAAACAAAATAAGTGAAGCAATTTCTTCATCCAAAATGTTCTTGGCATCAGTATAGCCCCCACCCTTCCATGTTGGTACTTCCATCCTCTTACTGCTTTCCTTGTGTAAAATCCCTGTTCATTGATCAGTACAAGCAAATTCTCTCATTTAAAATCATCTGTCAAGCCTGAAAAGTGCTAAAAATGTCCCTGTGCTGGTGCAGCTTTGACCTTAAAGGTTGAGTTTCACACACTGTTCCTTGACCTGGCCTGAAGACACTCAAATCTTCAATCAAACATTTCACAAGGAGAAATCCTAGCACAGTCTCACAATTATTGAGTGTTTGGAACAAATGTGTGTTCAAGGCCTGAGCAGAACTAGCCAGGCATTTACAAGGATCCTGAATGAATTGGGTTTTTTTTTTCCCTGCAGTTAAATATTATTATAAAAAAAGCCTTTTCTTCCTCTTTTTATTGGCATGATTTCCTGTAGAAACAAGGTGTCTGCAGTGTTCTCCTGTGCTCTTAACTTCTCAGTTCTTGGAGAACCTCAGTGAAATCTGAACTAGTCTGAGCCCATTTCATGGAGAGGAAGAGCTCTCAGCAATATTGGCTTTAAAGCTCCTGCAAGAATAGGAAGCACAGAGAAACCACATTAATATTTCCATTCATTGCAAAGCTGTAGGGTGAGTGCAGCTTTATTAAACAGGAAAAAATCCCCAAAGGAAAGGCTTCATTAGTCCTGCTGCTCCCAGAACTGCCTGTGTATGCAGCAAGAACACTGAAATATTTAGTCACAATTTTCATAACTGGAGTGTGAGGCAACAAGTGGCAAGGCTGGGACCCTCAGCCTGGGTTGCAGCTTCTGCAGTGCAGAAATTCCTGATGTGCACTGAGATTCAGGTGTGTCAGTAATGCATTTGAGTATTAATGATGGCTTTGGAAATTCTGCCCTAAATGGCTTAAAGAGAGAAAACAGGCAGTAGAAAAGTGATTAATATGAAGAATTAATGTATAAAGTCATTTCCTTGATTTAGAGTAACTGACCAAAACAAGATTTTGCCTGATGTGACCACGTGCTTGCATGAGAGATCATTTTCAGTTGACAGCCCTTTGCAATTCATGATCTAATAAATATCTTTTTATAGGACATTTCTATGGAAAGCATAACATCCTGTTAGTAAGGCACTCTCAATTTCTCTTCAGTCCAGCAGAGTCCAGGGAAATCAACATTTGCGGTGGATTTATTGCCTGACAGTTCCAAGTCCATCCAGAACATGTCATCACTTCTTATTCTCTTTGAAGGATGTAGGAGATGCTGCATTTGGGCTCTGACTGCAGCAAGCAGCAAAGCTGGGAGATTTCTGCTTCCTTTTTACACATTTCTACTCTGGGTATAAAAAGAGGAGGCTAAAATCTTGCTGTCTCCAACACCACAGAGCTGTGTTTTTACTTGTGTATATCCAAAAGGCAGGGCAGTTCCTTAGTTCAGCATTAGAAATTCTGTTTCTCAGTAAAAAGATCAGCAGAAAGGTGGTATTTGCACACTCAAAAAAATAAATTGCTGCCTAGGGATCCCTTGTGTTTAATATTTTCCTCTTATGGGTGGTAATGCTGGATTGAACACATCAGTCTAAGCTGTTCTGCCTCCTGCTATTTGTAAATTGTTTTGTCTTTTTGCTTTTAATTCCTAGAAATTGCAGAGGTTTTCCTTCATGCCTCAAGGGCCAAACTTCTCCATTGTGTACAACCAACCTTTTCCTGGAGCCTTTACAGCCATCCCATCATTGTGGTGGGGTGGCTGTTTCCTCTTCTCTGGAATGAGACTGCTTTTGACTGACCAGGGATCTCCCACGTAGCCTTTTCTTTTTCAGCCTCATTCCTTCTGGCTGGGTTTTGCCCAGAGCTGAGCTCACAGCTTTGGAGCACACAGTTCTCTCAATGTAATCAAGATCCATGGAATTCGTGGTTTGATTTTTTCTGTGTATCGTGCCCTAAGGAATTATTTTCCCCAAGAAAAGATCTTTCCCTTTTAATAGCACTTGGGTTTTTCTAGATGACTTTTCAAGCTGCACAGATCACACCAGAGTGAAGGCAGCACTGTTGTTCTGGTTCCTGGGGTGCCATTGTAAAAACTTCTTTTTCCCCTGAATATTAAAGGTGCCTTCTGCCAAACTTTTGTTTCTTAAAGATGTAGGGATAAAGTCAAAATGCAAGGAATCAGGAGTCTTTCATTGAGTGTAAATGTGTACAGCTCTGGGGTGGGACAGGTTTTGCACTTCTTTTACCAGCAGGTAGGTACATGGAGGTATTTTGAATGACACAAAAGTGTCGTTTAGGTCTTCAGGAAGGATCATCTTTGTGAGGAATATCTCAAGTATTAAATAATGAGTACATTGAGAGCCTTCAGGTGTGTTTGGTTTGGTGGGACCTGGGCAGTGCCACTCAGCTTTTCTCAGATTCCTCATGAAGGAGCTTCACAAACCCACCCAGGAATGAGATTCTCAGTGGAGATATTCCCTGGAAAAACCCTCCAGGTCTGTGCATGCTGTTCCTCTCTCTAGGGGAGGGGACAGATGGTGACTTGGGGCTGTGTCACCTCCTCCAGCCCTTTCTGGAGCTCCTTGGGGCTGCTGTGGAAATCCCTGGAGTGGAAGGAGCTTCCCATGGACAGGACCAGGAGGGGGCACAGCCATTGCCCTCATTTGTCTCCTCCATCCCATCAGTCTCCAGCAGCAGGAGGAATGTCAGGAGATTTGGTGTGATATTCCATGCTGAGGAGGTGTTTGGCAGTGGTTCTGTGGGGATGGGAGCTGGCCCAGCCGTGTGGGTCCAGCTTGGCAGAATTACTGAAATCTTTTCTTGTCATGTTTTCAAAAAGCCCATTTTCCTGTGCCATCTGCCCTCAGCTCCTCCTGAGGGCACTGATGGGGACCTGCAGAGCTGCTCAGAAGGGATCTGCCAGCAGTGCCCTCTCTGCCTGTGCTATCCTGCAAAAATCCATTGCATTTCATTTCTTTGGTTTGGACATCTGGTTTGTGTCTGCTATAACCAGTTCCTCTGACTAACCACATCTGGTCTGAGCAACATGCACTATATTTGTGTGACTGCAGCAATTTCACCCTGGTTCTGAGACTGCAGAATTTTGTTCATTTATGATCAAATGCTCAGAATTCTGTTGCTAGCACCTCTTGTGGAATGGCTTTTGTTCAGGTGACCTTGATAGACACTCAGACACTGAATGCCAAGAGCTGCCTTTTAACAGGAGTCAGACTTGTTCTTTGGCAGCCTTATTTAATTACAGATCCATCCCAAAACCTGCTTTGTCCTCACTGGAGAATTCATTTCTGAAGGTAGCAGGAAAAGCTCTGGAAGATTTAATGACTTTGTGACGAGGTGTTCATTTCCACGGTGAGGCTTGGCCTCAAGTGATCCTTCAGAGACTCTGTGCTCAGCCTGGGAATATTTCACTCTGTTTCTTCTGCAGATTCCAGGAGTTACCACTGATGTTTGATACTGTGTCATGACAAGCAGGTATGAATGCATTTTCTCCCAGGAGCAGGCAGTGTGGAATGCCAAGCCCTGCAGTTTGTTTTCCGCTCCCTCTGACACCCAGGGCTCCAGATCAAGGCCCTTTGCAGAGCTTGGCCTGTAACTCTTGTGAGCACAATAAATACAGCACTGGCAGGCAGCCAGCCTTCATAAAGCAGGGGCTGTGTTTCCTCATAAATAATATTAATATTTTGAAATACTACCACCTTCTGGCAGCTGGAGGAGAGGATATTCAGGCTATGAATTGGGGAAAAACATTACAGTGTATTACATTAGGAGAAGATGGACTTTCTGCTGTTAACTTTGAATTTTACATTGCATTTTGAATCACAGAACATGCTGGGTTGGAAGGGACCCACAAGGATCACCGAGTCCAACTCCTGGCCCTGCACAGGTCACCCCAGGTCACACCACGTGTCTGAGATCATTGTCCGAACACTTGTTGAACTCAGACGGGTTCGGTGGTGTGCCTGCTGCCCTGAGGAGCCTGTTCCAGTACCCACCCACCCTCTGGGTGAAGAGCTTTTTCCTGATACTCAACCTACACCTGTCCTGAGGGCGTTTTCTGCAGGAGTTCAGCTCTCAAAGGCTTATTGGTATGGATTTCCAGTGTGTTCCATCAGGGAAATGTCATGTGCTTCTTCACCTCCGTGCTCCAGCTTAGGCATTTGTTTCAGCAGGTGTCCTCAGTCTCCACTGGTGTCACTGGGAAGAGGATTCCTTCCATGCCCTCTCCAGTACTGGCATAGAATTTTTGTAAAAATAAGATGAATAAACCATCAACAGGATATAATCTTACTTTTATTCTTCTTGGAGGCTAACAGTTTGGGCACTGATAGTTTAAATGCTGGTGGATCCTCAGTGTGTGTTTGACCTCAGACACTCAAGGGGACTGCATTTGTGTGCAGTGTAGAAGGAAATGGGTGATGTTCTTGTGAAAACCCATCCCATGGATTCCCAAAAGGTGCTGCTCTTCCAAAGCCCCTGCAGGGGCTTTGAGACAGACATGAGGCTCCTTTGCTCCCCAGGGGCCTGGGGAATCACCTGAATTGTGGCAGAGCTCCACCTCTCTGCTCTGGGACACAGCGGAAGAAATTCCTTCCCCTTGGTATTCATTTCAATCTCAAATATAAAGGTATTAGATAACCAGCCTTCAGGAGAGGGGAGGATTTCTGGGGCTCAGGTTTCTGATCCCGTGGCCAAAGAGAAGTCCACTCACTGGAGTCACATAAAAATCCCCAGCTGGCAGTTCTTGTTTCATGGGGAGAAATTGATACCTGTTACGTATTTGTTTGGACTGGAAGGTTTCTTCTGTGTGTTTGGGGGTTTTTCTCCTGAAAAATGTTTCTTGTGTAACAGTACAAGAAGTTGAATTTATATATTGTTGGGTTTTATGTTTTCTGCTCTGGACAGCCTTATAGAAATAGATGTTCATTTTTTGAGCAGGCATCTCTGTAAATAACCAATTTCTAAACAACTTGTGAATTTTTTTTTATGCTAAGCAAGAAGGCAGTGCACAACTCTTCACTTCATACATAGAAGTTGCAGGCTGCAGCACTGATCCAGTGTCACCTGAATTTGTGATAAGGTACTTGAAATACAGGGGCAACCATTCAGGATGGCCGGTGTAAAACTGGAAGGAGGATCCAGCTGTCCTGACTGTGGTGTGCCCACAGCAGCTCATTTTTATTGTATTGCAGTCCAACAGCACAGGAATTTAACTTTAAACATTGTGATACCTTATTTCATTTTGCTTTAATGGTGAATATAATCGTGTCTTCATCTGATAAAAAACATAGATATTTCCATGCTGCTGAGGTATAAAGGTGGTGAATATTTTCTCAGAAAGAGTTTGAATAATGGCATTTCAATGTTGTGGTTATGCTGACTCTATGAAAGGTGCAGGTCCCTGTGTAGGTAATTAACAGCTAAAGGAGAAGATGCACTCCGGGAAACTAATTATCTTTATTCCTATCTGGCAGTGATTAATTTATAGCTGAACAGATGCACACAATGTTTAACTGCAGGAAATTCTGTCTTGAGCTGATAGGCCCAGCAAAGGAGACAAACAGAAGATGAGCTACCAAGAGAGGAATTTAATCCCATTTGAAATCTAATGGGTTTGAGAGTCACACAGAAAGTAAACTGAGAGTTGGCACCAGAAGGCAGCCCAGACTTGGGGATCCTTGATCAAACCTGGTTACCCAAATGGGAAGAGTCTCTTTGCCATCCTGGGCACTGAGGCTTTGGCAGCTTGCTGGCTTTTCTTTGCTGAGTTTTAAATGGACCAAGAAAAGAATTACTCTTTTAAGCTCTCCATACCTTAGAACATTTTTCTCTCAACTTTCTAAGTCCAGCAGGAGAGGAGGGCTTTCCCCACTTCACAAGTCCTGCTTTTTTTTTACTTCCCCAGGGGAGGATATAATGGAGTTGGAAACCCATCACCAGTTTAGAGACAAATTGATTGGATTTGTGTCCTCAATGCTTCCTTACACAGACCTGGGGCTCAAAATCACAAGATTATTTAAATTTTAGCCTGTGATTGCAAATTTCAGGAAGAAACATTATTGATGTCCCACCAGGTCTAACTATTTGTAAGAGCATACCTGAGAAGGGGCACCTGTAGATCTGTTGTCCTCAGCTGGGGATTTCATTAGAATTTCATGTGAAAAAGGCAGAAATCAGCAGGCTGTGATCCATTGCAGTCACCTGACTATATCAGTCTCCTGGTTTACTCAGTTGGGATTGATCAATTAATAAATTATGCCATTAATGGGGTCATTACCAGCAGTCAGAGGAGGTTCTTTTGGACAGTAGCTGTTCTTTGCCAGTGGCTGCTGATGCAGGTGTGGAAAGGCAGGTGCTGCTCGTGGTTCTGATGCAGAACTCTCCTGCTCTGGCAGGCAAGACAGGACAGGGAGAAATTGTTTTTCAGGAAAATAAGGTAAGATGAGAGAAGTCACAGAATCACAGAATGAACCAGGTTGGAAAAGATCTTTAAGATCATCAAGTCCAACCTGTGAGCTGACACCTCCTCATCAACTAAACCCTGGCACTGAGTGCCACATCCAGTCTGTTTTTAAACATGTCCAGGGACAGTGACTCCACCTCCTCCCTGGGCAGATGATTCCAGTCACCCTTTCAGTGCAGAATTTCTAACATCTAACCTAAACTTCTCTTGGCTCAGCTTAAGGCTGTGTGCTCTCGTTGTGTCAGCTGTTGCCACTAACTCATCCCAGGGGGTAACCCTGAAATGGGGAGAGCTGCTCAGGGTCACAGAGAGCAGGTGGGAGTTGCACATAGCCCCAAATGCAGCTTGATGACTTCAGTAGGATGTGTTTCCAGCTGAGCTCCCCCGTGGTCCCTCTCACTTGCTGTGCTGTATCTGGTTTGGGGACACAGAGGGGACAAGGCTGGGTTTCATCTCTGGAGCCCAGAGCTCAGTAAAAGGGGGCTGCACACGTGAGTAAGCAGGAGGAGAGAAACAAAGGAACGCAGGGTGAGATGGCTCACTTTGCTGGGCTGGGATAGAGGCATTATTACAGGGAGGGGTTTGATGGGCTGCTGCTCCTGGGTGAGTGCCTGAAACAGAGCAAAGGCCCAGGATGTCACACACAGTCACTGTGGTATGGAAATCACTGACAGCAGGGTTGTAGCTCTGAGCTGGGGGCAGGTGCAGGAGGGGGCTGTTGCCCGTGGGGAGTTCCAGAGGCAGAGAGAGAGAAAAGAGGAGACAGATCATTCACAGTCTGCAGCTCGTGAAGATGGGGACATAGAACGTTCTTTGGAATCACTGTGTGTAAATCGAGTCTGATTTATTGGGGTTTTTTGATGTCCAGCAGAGTTATGGATTTGGGTTCCAAGGCTTGTGTTTTAGAGCTGTTTTTGAAGATCCCTCAGAAGGGGTGAGAGGTCAGAGATGCACTGGTTGTTAGTGAATTATGCTCTCCCATGGGCATCTGGGGTTTTGTCTGTTATTAAGAATCTGAGTGAGCTCATTTTGGTGAAGAGAGGTTGTTTAGTTGCTAAGAGAGCATTCAGTGCTCTGGATGTCATAAACTACATGCAGAATATATATCCAAGATGCAGAGAATTTAATGCTGTTACTGTGGGGCATTTAGTGTGGTGGTTTCCTGCTAAACTTGATGAGTTCAGCAAGATTGGAGGACGTGCTTGAGAGTTCATTGGAAAATTTTTCAGTGGAAAAGCTCCTTTTAGAATAGCCTGAAATTGTTTAATGATTGTTGCATAGGTTACAGCCTAAGGGTCATTCTTTATTTGATGGGCTTTTAAATGAAAACTGGCCTGTTTGCATTTTGTTGTTTTACACAGGCAAAACACCCGGGAGATGTGGGAGCTCAGTGTTGAGAGGAAAACTGAAATATAATTGTAAAAATTCTCAACAAAGACATTTCACCCATAACCCCCTCCTCCTTTTTTAATAAAACCTTGTCTCTGCCCCTGGGACAAAGGGGAGGCTTATTCCTCTTTTGATAGATTGCTTTTTAGGGCTCGTCCATATGTGAGATTGCATTATTGAGCCAGCAGACCAGTTGCTTGCAGTTCTCCACTTCATCACTGCCTGCAATTATCAGCAGATAGCACAGACAGCAACAGTCCAGAGCAGCTCATAAAAGGGCCAAGAACAATAGGAGAGAAGGCTGGAGAAAATTAGTAAGTGAAAGCAAAAAATTCCATTTGGTGTCAGTTTCCTGGTGGCCTTGGCCCTTTTTATCCACTGCTTCTGTAGCTCTTCTGTCAGTTCATGCAAAGTGTGGCTTTAGTGATGCCTTGGAGTGGCTGGACAAGGTTATGAGAATAAAGTGGGGATTTATGAAAGGCCTTCAATAGATCCGCCTTGGGCAGTGCAGGAGCCTCCCAGAGGCTGCATCCAGGATGGACAATGGGCACGAGTTTTTCACACACAGATAAGTTTGGTCTGTTTGCATCTCAGGGGTTAATTGTCCAATTCCAGCTTCAGCTAATGAAGTCACATTCCCCCAGTTTGCTCTCCCCACTTCACTTTTGTTGATACTTTTTGGGGCCTGAGGCTGTGAGGTGTCCTTGTTTCTCAGGCCTGGAAGGATTGTTCTGTCTGACCAAAATGTGCAGACAGTAATTACACTTTATATGGAGTTTAGAGTTATGCAGAGGATTTGAAAAATAGAAAAGCTAAAATCTTAAGGCATCACAGCACTGCCCAGTGTAGAACAGCAGGACACAAAGTGACACCACTGGGACACCCCTGGCTGCCTGTCCCAGCACACAGAGCTGGGTTTTGGGGCTCTCTCGGGTCCCCACTGCCCTGAACTGTGGGATGGGCAATCACAGCCTTGCTGGGGGCTCTGCCAGAGGTGCTGGACAGGTCCCACACCTGTGCCTGGTGTTTCCTGGTCAGAGCAGAGTCCTGTGGGGGGAGCATCCTTCACCACCTGCCCCACCTCAGCCATAAGGTGTGGAGCTGTTTGGGACAAGCAGAGCACAGGTGCTGTTCAAACTCATTTTCTGATACAGGAAGGTGGCACAGTCACTGTTGATGTGTTCCACAGGCAGTGGTTTGATGCAGGGTTGGTGCCATTTTCCTTTCACACTGAAGGCACTACAGTGGATGACAGGCAGAAATATGCAGATGCATTAAAAATGTCCAAAAGCAGCTGCTCTGCAGCTCAAAATATCAAATAAGGGCCAGGATGCAAATCTGAAGGTAAGCTATTAGACTTGGTGTGGAAAGGTGCAGTGTCTGCCCAGTTTCAGATTTAATGTTAATTTTCATTACTTCCCTCAAATCCACCATGAAAGCCTTCTGCATTGTGCTGAGAATATATTTCTTACACAATACTTACGGTAGTAATTCCTGCCAGCCCAGGATTTATAAGCAGGCTTTGAAAAATGTATTCTTTAAAGTAAGAAGAATAAAAAAGATTTTTCCATCCACTCAATTCCAAGTGCATAGGAGTGAAGCTGTGTAGCCTAATCCAAAGAGCTGATGAAATAAAAGAGAGATAACAATAGATTAACTTTGATTTGTTGGAATGTATTGCATGTTTATCTCCCAGAAACACACACTCTCCAGCTGAAGTTTCTCAAGTTTAATTTCACTTTGTGTGTCCGGGCCATCTCATGGTCAGCCTTTTGCTGTGCACTTCTTAGAAAACCAGGGCACTTGATCATGTTTTTTTCTTTTTTTATCAAAAAACAAATGTCTGAAAATTTTCAAAAGAAGAGATAAGTGTGCTTCCCAAATGGTAATTCCTTTTAATTCACAGATCTGCAAGCTTAATCAACAACAACAACAGCAAAAAAAATCCCAGTTTTGGAGTTCTTCGTGATGAGGTTTTGGGGGTTTTATTTTTCAATTAGTATTGAATGAGAGAGAAGACAGAAATTTTTAAAAAGTTATATAAAATAACTTTATTTTTCTCCGGCTTTGCAAGCACTTCTGTTTTCTTTCTTCCCTACTTTGCTATGGAAAATAAGGAAGGAGAAGAATTTTTTTTTTAAATCTAAAAATTCTTACATTTTCAAAATATATCCTCCTGATCCTTTATTGCTGTAAACAGTGTTTGATGGACTCCAACTGTGAAGGCAGAGTGAGCTGTGGGAAGAGTTGGTGGCACTGGGGGCTGAGACTTCTCCCTTATGATATGCAAGCCCAATCAACAACAATAGCAAAACAAAAATCCCAGTTTTGGAGTTGTTCATGATGAGGTTTTGGGGGGTTTATTTTTCATGTAGCACTGAACAAGAGAGAAGACAGAAATTTTTAAACTGTTATTTTATTTATTTTTCTCAGGCTTTGCAAGCACATCTATTTTCTTTCTTCTTCTCTACTTTGCTATGGAAACTAAGGAAGGAGAAGAATTTTTTTTAAATCTAAAAATTCTGAAATTTCCAAAGGATATCCTCCTGATCTTTTATTGCTGTAAACAGTGATTGATTGACTCCAGTTGTGAAAGAGATTGAGCATGGGTGGCACGTGGGAGCTAAGACATTCTTCCTTGTGATGGTTCAGGGAGTAAGAGGAGGGAGGAGTGTGCTGCTTATATTTGAATATTTAAATCCTCACACTCACCAGATTCCTTGAGACTTGTAGCAGTGAGCATGCACCAAACTAGTTTTGCAGTGTCTTACTTCCACATCACCCAAAGAGTGGTCATGCTTAGGAACTGGGGGTTGCCTGGTCCTGATCCCTCCTGGAGCATGTGGGAACACAAAAACATTGACATTTCAGCTCTTTCCCTGCTAAGGGCCAGAGGCTCAGGTACACACACATCCCAGGGGAGAGTGGAGAAAATGCTAAAATCCATCAGGTTTGGCCAGGTGCCCTCCTGATACCGATGCAAGTCTGATTATCTGGGTTTTTACAGCAGCAGAATTAGGCAAGAATTAATTATTTTGAAAAAACACAATAAATTTGTTTTACAAGACAAAGGCAAAGAGCAGTTTCATAGCCCTGGACAGAGGTTGCTTTGATTTGCTGAGGGTGCAGGAGATGGGTGGAAGGGAACCCAATTCCTGCAAATCCGGGGCAGCCTTTGATTGCCACTAAAAACGAGGGCTTTTACCCTTTTTCTTTGTTTCTCTGCCCAAAATGTGCCCCCACATGCACAGCTTGGGTACAAATACACCTGTCATTGTTGAAGGGTGTAACCTGGTGGGTGCTGTCCCTCTCCAGGGACTGCTGTGTGCAGCCTGTGGGGACAAATCCTCTCTGTAAGGTCACAGAAATGGTTTCACTGCTCAAACACTGCCTGGGAAACCTGGGAGGAAAAGGAAAAGCTCATGAGGTGTGGCTGTTCCAGAATTAGGGAATGGGAATTGCACTTGGAAAGGGTCAAACAGGACCTGGAGGTGGAAATATAATTCCAGGGAACACTGGCTTCTAAACAGGATCTTATCAGGCAATCCTGATGCTGGGTTTTTGTTGGCATTCACAAAAGTTTGATAGAGTTAACTCTGTTAATACATTTAGATTTCTGTGAGGCATTTGACAAAGTGCCAGGCAGCATTTTGAGTAAAACCATGTGTGATTATTAAATCCATATTGCCCATATCCACTGGATTAAGACTGCCTGAAAGATCACCAAAAAGCCCCAGACTGGAAATGAGGAATATTCATCTAATGAAGCTGCTTAATTTGTGCTCATTCTGTGGGGTATCTGCAGGTCAGTACCTGTGTCTGGGGAAAAAAATCAAATCATTGTCAAAGAAAATTATGGGAAAATCAGGGAAGTTGCTAAAACAAAACAAAAAGCCCCACTCCAAACCTAGGAGGGTATTTGAAGGCTGCTCGTGTCAACTCCTTGTCTTTATGCTGGGAGCCCCTGGTTCAGAAGGCAGGGCAGGAGGGTGGAATCAGTCTCAGGAAAAGCTGATTTACAGCAGAGCTGTGCTTGAAGGCCCAGAAAAACATCAGACCACAGACTCCTCATAAACACAGTTCTTTCATATTTCAATATAAATGCAATTGCTCAAGTCTAATTCCTCTTTGGTTGTAAGGTGAGCAGCATTTCATCTTGATATAAATCTCTGGTGCAAGGCAAGTTCTTGATGCCCATGTGTAAGATGTATTTTGTATGTGCATTAGTTTGGTTTTTAAGCAGTGCCACCTTTAAGTGGTTTTTATTTGTGTATGGTTTATAAACCAAACTTGGTTACAGGCACAGATTTTCCTTATGAGGAAAACAGAAATATTTCAAAACAGGGAACTTTGCTTGAAGAAACCCTTTGCTGTCGGGGAAATGGACGATTGTAATTCTTGGAGCACTGTGTCAGCATTAGTTACCCACAGCACAGTGGCACTAATGTAACCACACCTGTATTCTCCTTATCAACTCAGAGATGAGCTATTACTGCAGAGTGAAGGAATGAATCTGGAGTGAGGGGTTGGAATGAGTGGCCTCAAAGCCTGGCCTTGGAGCAGTCTGGTCTGCTGTGCACACAGTGACTGCCTGTGGTGTTCTCTGTCCTTAGAACATTGCACTGGCTCAGGCTGGAGCTGACACCTGCTTTGTCAGAGGCTGTTTCTGTGTACCACTGTGTGCCTCAGATTATGTGGATTCAGGGAGAAAATACTCATTGAAAAATGTGTCACAAGCAGTGTTTTGGTCCAAAGGAGGGAATCCATGAGGAGGGTGAATCTGGATGCTGCATTTCGCATGGAGCATGGGCCACATGCATTCAGCTGCATTTTGATGTGTCAGTGGCATCATGAAATATTCATATTTTTGTGAGCTGAGCACAAGTCCAAACCCCTCGTTCCTGCCTTCCTTTAAGTCTGTTTTCCCCGTCAGGGGCTGTGTGTGATTTTAACCCCTCGTGTGGGGATGGGCTGGGCAGGGACTGCTCCAGCATTCTTGGCTCCCAAATCCCAAACTCTCCCAAAATCCCCCCCAGCCGCGGCAGTGAAGGAAACCCCAATTATTCTGTTCGTAGTTTGGCTGCGTGGCACAAGGGGGAGCTCAAGGTTCAAATTGCTGCTGAATATTCATAGATCGTGCAGAACATCCCCAGCCAGGTCCTGGTTTAAATTGCTCCGTGTATTAGACTTCACTATAAAATTACAGTTTCAAGAATACAATAGTTTAATGGAACTGAAGCTACTTGATTTTTTCAGTAGAATCCATTCAAACTGGCATTTCCCTCTCTGCTGAGTTAATACAGCAATTCAGCTTTTTTATAAAGCTGCTCAGCTGTAACAAGGATGTCCAGAGAGTCACTCTCCCCACTGAATGCAGGGCCAGAACTTCCGAGGTTCTGTAGGAGTGATCTCAGGCTTTAGCAGAGAGCTGAACTTCAGCAGTGATGTTGTGCCACTTAGCTTGTGATGGCAGTCTGCTACTGATCACCCTGCAGCAATAATGTGCTCTTGTTATTTGAAATTACATGAAAATGGAAGTGCTTCCTCACCTGTTGTGACTGGCACGTCAGATGAGCACAGGGGAGTGACAGGAAATTACTGCACTGGCTTTTGAATTAGACCTTGGAAGCCTTGAGCTTCTTTCCTACCCCAAATCAGTATTTGGTGCTGTGTCATTGCCAGCACTGGCAGTGTGCTGAAGCAGCAGCAGCAGGGTGTTTGCAGTGCTCTGTGGTGCTGTAGCAATGGCCCAGGCAGCCAGGGGAACACACCAGCTCCTGTCCCTGCCCTCCTCAGGTGCCCTGGGCACTCTGGGGGTGAGTTTGGTGCTCTGTCACAAAGCTAGAAGTGGCTTTTAGTTGGGTATTGCCAAGCTTAAAGATTTCTTCTTGAACCAGAAGTTGCTGCTTGTTGGCTTTGTAGGGAAATGTGGTAACACACTCCTTTTATATAAAACCATGGGCCGGGCCAGGAGTTTGGTACAGAATGACAGCTGTGGGTGTAATTTCAGTCACTAGGTGCTTTGGGTCTCTTTTCTGTAACTCCTAGAACACATCCCAGCCCTCTGAGCCCTGGGATCTGTCTCATGACATCTCTCCTGTTGGGGAAGAAATTCCTCCTGTGCCTTGTTTTTGGTGTGAGGTACCCCAGCATAACTGATTATAAAGGACAATGTATATCTTAGGGAGGAAAGGTGGGGGCAGGATGTAAATTCAGAGTTTGAGGCTACAGGCTGGCCTCCTGGTTCAGAAAAATACCTTTTGTTAGCTTTTCAGTGCCGGGTGGAAGTCAGGCAGTTGCCAGAGGCAGGAATTCAGGGCTGGATGTGCTGGTGAGCTGATCTTCTCTGGCAATTCCAATGTGCCTCCTGCAGTTGGGAGAAATTACAAATGAGGCAGATTAGAGCTGCTGGAGACTAAGCAAGTAAAGCTGCAGGAATAATTTAAGCAACAGCTCTCCCTTTCCCATCTCCCTGAAAAGCACAGAGTGGGTAAAGGTTTGTTTAATTCTGTATTGGATTTAACTCTGCCATTGCATTTCCAATTTCCTTTATACTTGGGGGCTGACTGAAGAGATCTTCAGAAGGAGCAGTGAATTTACCTTCTCTTTTGTAAAAATAAAATCCGGGGGCAGTTTATGGCACACTGGGCTCTAATTATCACTAAATAATGAGGCTGCCAATAAAAGGCTTTTCATTTCCACTCCCACAGCATACAGCTGTGTGATTAATCACTGCCTCTTACTGGAGGAGCAGCGTTTGTGCTCCTGAGGTCCTTCCCTGTGAGCCCAGGTTGCTGCTGGGGGTCCCCAAAGTCCCTGTGGGGCACATGGGCTGGGCTCTGCCATGGTCCCAGCTGGGACCCTGAGCTCCCTTGCCCTGGGACAGCTTGCAGCTGAATTCCCATGGCAGTGCTGGGCTGGCAGCCTCTGGTTGCTGCTCTGGATAGTTGGAAGGAAGCTCAGAGCAGGTTTTCAGCGAGGCAAGTGGAAACAAGTTTTATGGTTCAAATACTTCCTCTGCATTAAAAAGAAAGGAAGAAAGAATGAAAAGCAGCTGCATGGAGCAGGTACAAGAACAGAGATGGTGAGGTCTGCAGGAGCTGCTCTGAGGCAGAGACACCCTGCAAGTGATGTTCAGCCTTTTGTTGAGTCCTGTAGCCACCAAAACTCTGAGACACTGTCCCTGCTGTGCCGTCCATGTGTGTGACAGCTGCTGCTCTTCTCCTACAAGGACAGCTCCTGCTAAGAGCTGCTTCTTCCATTTCCATCTCTTGCAAAGGGTTTTTTTCAGCAGTAACAAGCAGCCCCATAGGCCTGGGGGTCCCTGAAACGCAGCAAAGTGCTGCCACTGCCCTGGGCTGGGGGGCTCTCTGGCTGTGGCAGTGCCAGCTGTGTCACTGCAGGCTTGTCACAGGCTCCAAGGTGACAATCAGACTGCAGTGGTGCAGGAGTTGAGCACCTTTATGTGGGATAGGTGAAGTGAGGAGAACTTACTGTTGGCTTTCAGCTGTGTTCTTAAACCTGTTATTTTCTCTCCAGTCTTTTTTCTCCTTTGATTGATTCACAGAGATTGTAGAAGTTTAAGAGGGGAGTAAGAAATGGGATTCTCATTCCCTTCTAAGGCCTCCATGTGCAAAGTGAAGTAATAACCCAGGATGGAGAATGTGCAGCAGTTTGCTGAGGCTCCTCAGCCAGGCAGGGCTGTCACTGCTGCCCCAGTGCCCCCTGTGCCCAGGCTGAGCTGGCTGCTGGAGGGCTGGGCTGGGATCCCTGACAGGGCTTGGCCTGGAGATTGCAGCTTTCAGCAGAGATCCTGGGCTGCTCCTGAGAGCTCCCAGGCTTTGTTGTGTTAAAGGTGAGAATGATGCCTCTCAGAAACACAGCACAGTTCCTCATGAACCTGCAGGGTGAGCCATGAGCATCTAAACATCATCCTGCAGCTTCTGTGGGTGGGATCTCCATCAAGAGCTTTCACTTGCTGATTGTGCTGATGGGTTTGATGTGTCTCTAACTGTGTTCTCCAAACAGAGTCCAGCTCTCATCCATGAGTGTTCCACGTGGGTTTGTGCAGGTTCCCAGCCTGCAGGCCAGCCCATGAGTGTGGGAACCCACCTGTGCAAGAGCAGGCAGGTTTGGGAAGGAGAAGGTGTCAGCTGGGAGCCCAGTCCCTGGCTCTGAGCTGGTGAAGATGTGGTGGCACAAGGGCCAAGGGATGCAGCTCTCAGCTCTGCTCAGAGTTCCAGCTCCTTTGGGTGCTCCCTGGGCTGCAGCCTCAGCGTGGGACCACAAGTGACTCTTAGTTCTTCTTCTGCAAGTTCAGCCTTGTCCCTTGTAGAGCAGTGGCATTCAGCCACAAACTTTGATTGCCTGACAAATTTGGCCTATGCTGGGCTAATCATCCAGTAATTTGCAATAGTTTTATCTTACCTTTTTATGTGGATTGTATATTGCTCTCTTCGAGATGAAAACCAGTAAAACACTGATTAAATTATTTTTTCCCCAAGCAATTTGCTGTGTTTACACCATTTGCCAAGGGGAGAGCTGTCATTAGAGTTTCAGATGCTTTTCCAAAAGAAATGAGAGGCCATTATTGCAGAGCATTACTGTCTACATGGAGGCCAGTCATTTTTGGTAATGTTTGGTCTTCTGCCAAAGCAAAATCCTAACAGAAACTTGTAAGAATATTATAAAACTAGACAGACACATTGGAATATCCTTTACACCTCAGGGATTAATAAACTCTTAGTTCAGACACTAAGAGAGAAAATCAGGTGAAATGATTTTACCTTTTGCCAAATTGATCCTTATTTTTTTTTATTAATTTTTTTGCCGTGGTTAAAAGAGGTGATTCATCTAAAATGCGAGCAATAAACTACTTCCTCACCTCCCTGCACCTCTTCTGATTTATTTTAATCTAATTTTAAAACCTTGTTCTTTAAATGCAGTCTCAAAGTAGAGGATTGACATGTTTAGAAAATGTCTGCAGGAAATACTTTGCCATTCCTGACAGGAAACACTTGGTTTAAAGTCAGTAAAACAAGAAAACTTGGTTCATAGCTTGTTAACCCAGTTGCTTTGTTGGAAGATTTTTAGAAGGACGTGACAGTCAATGCTTCCTCCTTCTCTTGCTCCTCTTGCCTTTGTCCAGCATAACTTTCAAAGCCTGTGGATTTGTGCATGTAGTAATTTCTCTCTCTGTAAATCTCTGTAGAGCAGGTTCAGACATAATTGTCCATCACCAGTGTCCTGTGCTCGCCATTCTTTTCAAAAGAGGAATTTTTAAAGTATCCCACAGTGTCAGCTGTGTGGACTTGCAGAGCTTTTTCCCATCCTGAAAGCAGCTGTAATATTTGTGTGCTGTTCATGGTGAATAATTCCTGTTCCATTTGCCTCCCAGCCTCTGGAAAGTTCTTCAGGACACCTCAAACATGGATGATGCTGCAGACAACTGAAGTCTGTTCAGATCCTATTGTAAATGTTAAAATGTCACATGCTTGCTTTCTTTCTAACATCGTTACATCATTTATTCTTTTATTATTTGTTTTTTCCTCGGTCTTTGCTGTTAATCATGGCAGTATTTTTAGCACACACATAACAAGTGGTGCTTTGTTGCTGATATTTGTGCCACAAACAAACTGCCTGCTATTCTCTCATTCCTTTTGTCTTGTGTTCAAAATTACTTTGGTTCACTGTGTTCTTTAATAATGTGCACATCTTAAAAAAGAAAAAGGAAAAAAAAAAGAGACTTCCTGTCTATTTTTTTCTTTTTTTTTTCCCCTGATTTTTTGGCAGAAAAGCAAACCCTTTTTGATTTTTTTTTTTCTCCCTGGTATTTGTAGGCCTTCCCATGGTGAGGGGTGGCAGCTCCACTGTTTGTGGTGGGCAAAAACTCAGCATCTCAGCAAAGACTTGAGAAAACACACAGGTCAGGGCAGGGGTTGAGCTTGAGCAAAGAGCTCAGCCAGTGGCAGCCACTTGAAACTATCAGCTCCTTTTTAAAGCAGGGGTGGTCACATTCGAGCTCTCAAGTGCTTTGTGATGCACCTTGTGTGCACAGAAAAGATAAGGAGCTGCTGGATGGCTCCTGCCCTCTGTGCCTTGCTCTGGGAAGTGGGAGAGCCTTTGGTTCCTTGCCCATGGGAATCCTCCAAGTATGAATTTACATTTCTTTAGGCCCAGATGATCAATGGGAAGTGAATAGAACAGGGTCCTTTCAGGGTCTCTGCTTAAGGCACCATAACTTCATCCCCTGAATATAAACTGAGAAGAGTAGAACATTGTTACCAAACAGATTATTTGTGATTACAGCCAGGCCTTTCTCTCTTGTGCACAGCACAATGTCCTGTCAGGCTTGGGTTTTTCCATATTATGGTATTAATTCTATTTATTTTTCTGTGTTCAGCTGTCGACACCTTTTAGCTAAGAAGTTAAAAATGCCCATTTTTCAGTGTGCTACATTATGTGTGTGATGGGCAGGTTGCTTGAATTCACCTGGCCTTGGTGAGCCTCCTGATCTGCCTTATGTCTGCCTGTGTGGAGTTTTATACTGAGGGGCTTCATTGTGACTTGTGTTTGATTACTTGGGCATTTTATAGTGAGGGTTTTGATTTTGCCTGCACCCACCACAGAGGGTTGAAGCTCTTGCAGGGGTTTGAGGGGAGGGAATCTCTGCAGCAGAAATCAAAACTGTAGTGGAAACATGGCACTAACTCACAGCTGTGTCACAAGTGGTTACACCTCCCATTTGCTACAGTCTGGCTTAAAAGTAACTACCAAAAATAAGACTGTGCATCCCACCACTGAACTGGCAACTTGAATTTTCAAGAGGACATTTGTAGCATAAGGAAAAGGATTCTCTGCTCTTATTTTTCTTTTTAGTCTTCTTCTGCCCAGTATTTTGTGGTGCATGCCTTTGTGTGCATTAAAAGTGTTCCCCCAGCAATGTGGGTCTTGCTGTCATTAATCCTGCAGTGAACTTGTGTGAATTTGTGTTGCTGTTTGTCTCTGTGGCAGCAAAGTATAAAATCATGAACTGGGGATTGTGACCTTTCTGCAAAATCAAGGGGGAGAGAAGTTAAATTGCAGAAGGGAACAGTTCTAACCAGACATAAATCTCCAGCAGTATTAGCAGAAAAATTGAACAGTATAGGTCAAGTAAATTGATTTTTGTATAAATATTCTCTGTTCCAGATCTGTGATGACAGGAAAATCTTTCTACATTTGACCTCTCATCTAGTGCAGTTATTTTGTGAGAAGTACCAAACACAGAGCAAGGAAAACAATGCTCTGTGTTTAACGACAAAAACATGAATAGAGGCTGCTCAGTTTCCCACGTTCCTCTCGAGCTCTTCAACCTTGACCTGGGCAAACATTTGTTTTGGATAAGTGTGAAGACATTCTGGTCTCCATAACTGGACCATGCTTGCCCTTTACTCCTACTGACATTTTCTGTGGTGTTCTCAGGAGCAATAAAAACAGTGATTTTTGCTACATGTATTGAAATACTGCATCAAATATTTAGTTAGGTAAATGCTAGAACAAATTAAAAGTGCTGCTTTTAATAGGCTGAGCCCAGTCCAGTGCCTGTAGCCATCATCAGTGGCCCAGCATTTGCTGAGTGCAGTTGGGCTCTTGTTTTACTCTTAGGGGGACAATGAGTGTTAATTGTGGTGATCCATGGCAGGCAGTTGCAAAAGGAAGGAGCTGGGGTGAGCTGGGTAAGTCTGCAGGTGAGATGAACAGGTTGCTTCTGCTATAAAATACTGGTTCCTCTATGAAGAATAGAACTTGGGTGCTTTGGAATGATGAGTTCAGCTGGCCTGTCTTGCTGGTGGAAAAGATGAAGCCAAACAGGAGGAGTTTAACAACTCCTGAGTCAGGAGACTTGGAGGTCTTGGTGTCTGATCTCTTTCTGTACAGCACTAAGATCTGTTTACTTTTTACTCATCTAAAATTTAGCAGCACCATCTTTGTGATGATTTTTTTAACCTGGAAATAGGAGTAAATTGGAACTATGTACCTTGCACTGGTGCAGCACAGAAAGGTAAATAACTTTTCCATCTGGGACTCAAGGAGCAAACACCTGCTCTAAGGTATTGAGACCTGGGCAGGGAGTGGAGACACTGGAGCAGATCAGAATTGCAGTGAATGTATTGCACAAATGTATTGGAAAAACTGTAAGGGAAGGAAATGGAATGTGCATTAGTGCATGTTCAGAATCCATAATGGGCAGAGACATCCCCAAGGAGCCAGAGCAGCCCAGGGAGCTGACAGGGCTTCAGAAAGTGCAGATCTCAGCTGCCCTGTGCTTGGGCCTGAGAGAGAGTGGGCCTGGACCATCCAGATCCCTCCTTGGCAAAGATGGGAGGGAATGGTGTGTGTGGTGTGCTCCACCTGCCCAGGGCACACCCAGGAGCTGCAGGTGTGGGGCCCAGGCCAGGGGGATCAGCAAAGTCCCTGAGCTGAGTTCTTGCAGAGCTGCACTTCATGTGCTCACTCTTGACAGCTGCTCTTTAATCTCCCACGTGTATCCAAGTGCATTGGGAGAAGCTGGCTGCTGAGGAAAGCTGGGATTTTGACCTTAGTATTAATCTATTTCTGTTTTGTTTTGTTTTGTTTTTTGTTTTGTTTTGTTTTGTTTTGTTTTTAAGGAGCCACAGGCAGGTCTCCTCCCTGTGACATATGTCGAGTAGTGTGCAAATTAGGACATTTTCCATCCTGCTTCATAAAAATTCCTATGCTGGGATCACAGAACATCCTTTTATATAACCATGGTCATCTGTCAAGACTAGTTGTTACGTATCTGAAGCCAGGGTTTTCAGAAAGGCAATTGGATTCTTGCCCCCCTGGCCTGTCGAAAGTCCTGTCAGCCAAATACTGTGAGCCCTTGCTCGATGCTCGTTCTCTCTCTGCTGCTGAGTTTATTGCCAGTCTGCTCTACTTTTTACTTGTAGGAGTTCAAGTCCTCTCCTCTCCTGAGTGTATTTTCTGCTGGTCAGTGCTGTTTTCCACCAGTGTCTTCCACTGGCAGGATCAGAAGTTGGGCATCTGTTCCCATTTGCTTTGCCCATTCCTTTGAACAGAGTAGAAGCTGCCAGTCTCCCAGAGGGGCAGCACCAGCTTCTCCATCAGCATTTATCCTGGCTCTGTTTATATTCAAAAAAGGCTCTTTCCTGGCCTGGAGCTGCTGAGGGGAAGGTGTTTCAGATGAGCTTTTCTTTTCCCTCAGGAATGGCCACAGATGTTACTTTGATAAGTGTATAGTCTTTGTTTACTGCTCTGTTTTCTGTTCTGTTTCTCGAGCCTTTGTAATGGGGAATGGATGCTCTTTATGCCTCCAGTTCCCAGTTAGCTTATCAGCTTTTGGGTTTGTATCATTTTCATTCCTCATTATATTCTGTGTGACAGGTATAGAGGTACCATTTGTGTGTCCTGAAGAGTTGGTTTCACTTGAATCTAAAGAGCTTTCCTATCTGATGGTATTCCAGTCACTTTCTTTCCCTTGATATAATAAAGATTGTCCAATTAACTTCTACAAATTTCTTTAGTGCTTTCAGTGTGCCTTGAGGTAGAATTAACTTTTCATACACCTAGAAAAGGAATGAAGGCTGTTTCACCTACAATCTGTAATAACTTTTTTTGCTACACTTTCAAGTGTTTTACAGTATTCTGTGAAGCTCCAGTCAGGACATTTTCAGCATGATTGTTGTCAAACTGATGAACACATCTTCTTTGAGGCTGACATCCCTTCCATGTGCACTCTCTGGTTGTTTTTCACTGATTTTCAGGGTGTTCCTGGGCTGGCATCATCCAGTCACTTGAAGCCATCTGGTAACTTGGTTTTGTAGCTGCAGTCTTAAAACTGTCTCTATAATGTAGGCTGCAGGAGGTCTTTTTCAGCCCTGCAGAAGTGGAGAAAGAGCATTATAAATGCTATTTGGCTTTGTGATTTTCCTTTTCTAATGATCCCATTAGCACACTGCGTTTGTCTCATCGTTTCCCATAATTGCTAATAAATAAGATTATTTGTGAAACTTCCACTGGAGCCCATTAGAACAGCTCTGGCAGAGATGGAATTCACATCGTGTCAGTTCTGCTTCACAAAATCTTCAGGGCAGCTAAACTCATTCTGTGCCAGACTTGAGCTTCCTTGTAGTCAGCTGGCAGTTATTTAATCATCTCAAAATGAGCTCTTTGCACAGGTACTTTTCAGGAGAGACACTTTTCTCTCGGAGAATGTTGCAGCAGTTGTGCTCAGCTGATTGTGTAGAACACATGGAATTGTTTTCCTTTGTGCATCCAGATTTTACCCTGGTGGCTCCACCTCCTTCAGCAGAATTGTAAATGCCATGGTTCTTTCCTCAAAAACAAGCCATGGCTGATTATGTGGCAGTAAACTTGACAAGATGTCTTTTTATTTTGTACCTCTTTTTTGGGGGGGGTGGGGGGGAGTATTTTTGGTTGTTTCGGGGGGTTTTTTGGTTTTGTTCTTTTGTGTTTTGGGGTTATTTTGGGTTTTTTTTGGTGGGGGTTTGTTTAAATAAAGTGTTTATTTGGCAGTTTGGTTCCTCAGAGAACAGCACTGGTCATGTGTTGGTCACCCCTCTCTGGAGATTTCTCAGCCGTGTGATGCTCAGTGAGTGTAACCAGATTTACTGAGCTGGTACAGCAATGACAAAATGTGTGATTTGAGACATTTGAGTGAGCAGGGCTTTGTGGGAGCTGCTTAGAGATAAAGCACAGCCTGTGTTGGTCACTTCTAATGCCAAGGCTCGGGAGGCGGTGGGGGAGTCACCCCTCTCTTTTTGTTGTGAGGAGCAGCTCAGGGAAAGCTGAGTCCAAGGGGAGTCCTGCTCTGGCTGCCTGTTCCTCATGGAGAACTGTGTTTGAACTCAGAAATACTTTTCCTCATGGAGAATGGTGTTTAAACTCAGAAACACCTCAGGGAAACAGCATTTTCTTGCCTTCCTTGAAGTTCCTCCCTGAGTGAGCAGCAGCTGTGATAACCAGGCAAGGGTTGTTTGCTGTGTGCTCTGCTTGTTCTTGCCCCTTTGTGAAGGAGTGGGCAGAGGGCTTAATCAGATCAGTGCTGATAATCCTGATGAATTATATCACATTCTGCAACTCCATGGTTTTTGTCACTGCCCTTACTGGCTGATGCACGTTTCTATGTTCCTGGAATTGGGAGAAAACCAAGGATTGTAGAGGGTCGCAGGCTCCAGGGGCTGTGTCTGAAACTGCAAGGGAAATGTCCAAAAATTATGAATTTGGGGGCCCCATGGGCTGCTGTAGATCAGCAGTGGACTCACATAATTGAATTTCAGGCAAACCCTTCCAGCCCAAGGGTCAAATGATGAATAAATATAAGACAAAATACACCATCTGGTGAGCCATGCCTGATGTGACTGAATTCCTTTTTCAGTGGATCTCAAGGCCAGCTGAGTGGCTTTTCCATATTTCTCACTGCTTCTTCCTAACTGGCACATTCTGAGCTCTTGCCTTGTTCTCCCCCATCACCCTGAGCCCCTGAGTCCCTCCGTGGTGGCTGGTGGCTGCTCTGGCACCGTGCTGAGGGTTTTGCTGATTTAACTGCAGGCAGAGCCTCCCTGGCCAACACACAGGCCTGGAGCATCATCATTGCACTTCTGCTTCTGGGAGGGTTTGCAGGCAGCACGGATCTCTGCGGTGATTCCCTGCTCAACAAGTTGTGCACAAAGCTGGAAGAAGCAGAGTTGGATGTGAAATGATTGCTGTAAAGGCTCAACACTCTGATTTCGCTAGAAAATGAGTGGCTTACTCTAGAGCTCTCTGGCTTTAGCAGGCTGAGTTTTAGAAGGCTGAGAAAGCAGAAATTTTCTTTTATGTGGTCCAGAATGCAGATTACCAATGTGCTCTTCTTTGTGGGGGGCAGGTTGTTTTTTCCTACAGAATACTTCATACAGAAAATAGAACAGTCACATTTTTATAGCACCAAAGAAATAAATGGTGGAATGTGATTTTTAGAGTCTCACTCAGGAAGAGTTTGTACTTCCCAGTATGTCTCAGAAAAGTGTTGCTGGTCTAGGCCTTGTTGATCACAGTGGAATTATTCAACCAGTACTGACAAAAATGATGAAAAAAATCAATGCAGGTGACAAAATATTTCTGCTTAGGTGTTGCTGTCTTGGTGATGTACAGCATGTAATTAGTGTCTTTCAAACTGTGATTACAAAATTAGAAACATCTCAGCAAATATATGTTCAATTTTGTAGACTGTGAATTTTATTCTTCTTCTACAGCTCTTAAGGTTGTATGACAAATGATTGCATCAAAAGCAGTTTTTTGTCCAATGGAGATGTTTGCTGCACTTCCTGGATTCCCATGAACTGAATATAAGGCTCAGATTTTCAGCTTTGCCATGTGATGTTTGATGTCCCATTTTTCCCACATTTAAATAAAAGTGTTGATGCCTCTTGCACAGCTGTGCTGGGTCAGATACTCATGCAGAGAACAGAACATTAAAATGAAGAGAACTGCATGGAGATGAAGCTCAGGTTCCAGGTATCCTGAATTTCCAGGATTGAGAAAACCCTGTACCTTGATTCCTTTTCATATTAGGAATTTAAAAAGACACGTTTCAGAACAGCATCTGGCTTTTTAGAACAGGTGTTTTTATTCAAATATCTTAATTCATCTATATTTATTTATGAAATAAAAGCATAAGTCTTCAGTTGAAATGCAATCCCATATGTAAGCAGCATTTCACTTTCTACTTTTTTATAAATTTGAGATGAGCCTTACCTAAGAGGTAAAATAATTGATACTGCTCTTCTGAAATACTGGAAAGCTGTTTTTATAATTTGCTTTTGTTTTTTTAAACTATCACAGCTTAGCCTGATCAATCAATGGAATAACATTGGCCTGAGGCTTGAGGTCTGGATGAAAATTCTGTCTGCACAAGCTGTTCATTGAGCTCCAGTGGAACAGTTACTCTTAGGATTGCTCCAGTGACAATATTTTAATACAACTTTCCTGGCCATTCCTGCTGACATTTCTGGGTTTAGTTGGAATAAAGTACTGGAGCTGTAACCAGAGTTAACAATTCTGTACTACAATATTTCAGTTAAATTGCAGGTTATTAAATAAAGCCAGCCAATTTCTGATCTTACTTAATGTACATTTCCAGTAATTCAGGATCTGATGTCAACCAAAAAAAATGGTTTAGATAGTGCAAAGAAGTAACGTAATCAGATTATCTTTCAGGAAATGTATAGTGTTTGTTTCAGGGTATTTGAACGTGGTACAGGGATCGCAGAGGGATCTGCAGTTTGCAGGGTGGTGCTTTGGGCCTGATGGGCAAAATGTGTGTTTCTGGTGCAGGCTTTGGTTCTTGGCTGGGGTGGCCTGGGGGAATCACTCCCTCCTTGCTGCGTGTGCAATTCTCCTGCAGTGCCCTGCCCTGTCTCCTCCTCCTCAGGAGCTGGAGCTCCCCTTCTCTGCAATCACCATCTCCTGACTCCTCTGAGCCTCTCCAGGCTGGGGTTTGTTGTAGCCCTGATCTCCCAGTGAGAGCACGCAGGACAAGCAGAGTTTCTAATCACATTTTAAAAAAAACATTAATTACACACTGTACATCATGAAGACAGCAATACCTAAGCAGAAATACTTTGTCATCTGCCACACATTTTCTTCATCATTTTTGTTGGCACTGGTTGAATAATTCCACTATTCAAGGGCTATAACAGGTTATTATGGGAGAACCCAAGAGCTGGCTCTGTGCTCTGTGAGTGTTTTGCCTCCCTTTCCACCCACTTTTTACCCTGTTCATGGGGCAGATCCCATCTGTTCCACCACTCCAGTTGGTTTTCTGGGCTTTTCCAGTTGGGCAGGTCACGTTCCAGACCAGAGCTGGGCCAGTTGTGGTGCTCTGGCAGTGGCCCCAGGGAGGGGAAGGAGCTGAAGCAGGATTGACACAGGTCCTGCAGTCCCTGGCACGTGGCATTTGGTTAAGCTGTGTGATGAATGTCATTGTGAGCAATCTGGGCAGCAGAATATCTGTGCATAATGCATGCATGTCTCCAGAGCTTTAAGGAGTGAGTCCTTGGACACGGGTGGAACCTGAAGGATACAAGTGCCCCCTTTGTCTCCATGGGCTGTGAACTCAGTCACTCCAAATGGTCCCGTTTTCCTGGAAATTAGGGATGTGGGAGGGCGTATTTAGCAGCAGCAGCAGTGTGAGCTGGCTGAGACTGACCCTCCCCAGTGTGGGTCCCTCTGAGCACTCTGGCATTAATGCTGCTGCTGTCCCTGACCTGCCTGTGTCTGTGCAAGCTCCAGGCACTGCTGCAGGTTTGGGACACCTCTTAGGGGCACTTAATGGAGGCTGGTGATTCATGGGGTAGAAACCAATGTCATTTGCCAAAAAACAGCCCAGGCAACCCAGAGGTTTCTTTATCCTGGGTTATAGTGATGTAAGCCTCTAGAGGAATCCCAACAGCTCTAACCAGGCCTTGCATGGAGAGCAGTGAAAAGGAAAACCCTCACATTTTGCTGCTGTGGATGAGTCTCTGATCAGACAAAGCAGCACGCACAGGGAACCCCCAAACAGACTGCTGGAGGCCAGGAGCTGACCCATTAAATGAAATTCCTCCTGAATGAGAACTGGATGATCTCAGGCAGCCGTATCACGTGTCTCTGTCCTTCTACAGTGGTCACCATGTGTTTGTTTTCACGTGATGAGCTGTGTGCAGCATTCACCAAATACCATCATTTGTGAGTAAAGGCAAAGGCAGGTGAGATGCCGAAGTGTTGTTATATTGTCCAAATGCATTGATGGGGATTTTTATGATCCATACCAGCCTTGGCTTCAAAGTAATACTGAAGGTTCCTGGGGACATCAGTCCAGCTGAGTCTGCTCCTGAGATCTGAGCCCTGCCATCATTTTGGGTGTGCTGTTGCATTGTGAAAGTTCATACTTCAGGTTAGTTTATACATGGATGAGTTACAGATCAAGAAGAAATAGAACATTGTCCTTAAAAGGCTGAGTGAATAAAAAAATGCCATCTTAGTGAAAAAGGTTTTCCTTAACATTTGTCCTCTAAATACTATGGGGCTATTGGGGCAAAACATGACTTTTCTCATTTCTCTGTTCTAAACAAGTTTTTTTCTTTTTTTTTTTTCCCCTTAGAAATGACATTTATTGAGTTTACTGGAAAAGTAGGCCATTCTCAGTTATTTCTTTTTCTAACCCACACCTTTAGCAGCAGTGTCCTACAGTGTGTTCTGCCAGCAGTTTGCACAGACTTTTTGTTCATCCTAAAGGAAACTAAGATAGGACGAATATATTTGGAGAGCTAGGTCTCCCCCCAGTTCATTCTGTTGCCTTTCTACAATAAAATTTGGGGTTTTTTTTCTACTCAGAAGTGCTGTCCTCAGCTTCAGCACAAGCTGGTTTCCAGTGAAGAATTCACTGATAGGAGAATGTGGCCTATCCAAGTGTGCAGGGATGATCAAAGTGGAAGATGGAGCAGGATCTTCCTCTCAATGTTTCAGTCCAAAGGAGCAGAGCCAGTGGCTCCCTCATTTACAGAAATTCTCATTTTGAATCTTTAATGAGGTTAAGGATCCCTGATGTGTGTGTGTGTGTGAGTGTGGGAGAGTTTGGTTTGTGAGCAGTCCATACTTTGATTATGAATATTTTTGAAATCACACTCCCCTTTCATTGGAATTTGCTTCAATCTCATGAACCATAATTTCTGTTTTAAGTTTCTGTAATAATGAAAGAGTGAATTTTTGCAAGCTATCAGCTTTGACTGCTGCATGGAGGAACTTGAGAATGTTAGTTACAAAGGTTCAAATATTAAATTATGAATGAAACAAACCTCTCTGTGGTTTATGAAATTGCTGTTGGTTCATGACTTGAATAGTTTAAAGTAGCAAATGGTACTGCAAGAAACTGACTTTTATTCTGGTTGGTGTATTTAAAAACATAAATATTTATTAAAAGTTTTATTCCCATTTACAGAACATTTTCTTTCCTTAAGTCACCTGTAATATGATTTTTGATTCTGATGGATATGGTCCCAGTCACTGATGTGTTATTTTCTCTGTTTTTCAGTTACACCAGCAGAGTTGTTTCCAATGGACTGAAGGCACAAATTAATAATCCAGAACTGAAAGTCAGAGGATTGGACCCACTCATCAACAGTCTAATTGAGAAACTTCAGCACTTTAATCAAGTAAGTGATTTTCCAAGATAAAAGCACTTCCTCATGCAGCTGAAGGTGAAATCTCTGGGTGGTGCTGCTCTTCATATTCCATCCTGCAGGATTATAGGCCTGAAGTAGCTGTGCTGTGGGTTTGTGCTGAAGGCAGCAGAAGATTGCCCTGTCCCAGGTGGGTTATGAGCTCCAGAATAACTTCAGGGAAGTTCTCCCTGGCTGTTGATGAGCTCAGAGCCCCAGTAGCACAGAGGAATTCCTGTCCTTGTTTGTGCAGCTTCTGCTCCTCAGTGGTGGAGATACCAACAGATCAAACCCAGAATGAGTCTGTGAGGGTGTGACAACCAAATTGTAAATGCTGAAGTCAGGATGGAGGGTGCTCCAAGATGAATTAACCTTGCCCCCTGGAAAACATTTCTTTTTTTCAAGCCCCTCAGCCCAAAAGGACAGATCACCTTCCAATGGGTTTGTCAGAGCTATGATTAACCTGTGCCTGCCTCTGACATCTGTCTGGGTCCCTCAGGTGCTCCTGGATCCTCCAGGGCTGACTCCCTGATCCTCCTGCCCGAGCACAGCTCTGGGTGAGCTGCAAAGCAGGGCCAGCCCAAACGAGCTGGGGAGAGCAGCTGCACCAGGGAAGGATTTTCACTGAGAGCAGGATGTTCTCCTGTCAGCCTGGGAGGGTGCTGGCAGCAGTGTGCTCACAGCAGAGGGGTTTGCACATCACTCTGCTCATCATCTCTCTCCACTGAAGGGTGTGGGGGATATAAACAGCAGGAAACCCACCCTGGTGGCTGGGGTGTGCAGGAAAAGAAAAATCTGCACAGGTGAAAGTGAGCAGGAATTGCTCAGTCAGGATGTGGGAGGTGGTTCAGGCTGTGGCTGAGAGTCAGGGATTCCTCTGCTTGCCCCTGAAAAAGCACAATCCTCCCTTGTCTCTCATCAACCAACGGTGATAAATCCAGAATCTAAGCAGTAATTAGTGCTTTTGTAAATCTTGCTTGGCTCTAGTATTCTCCTGTTCTGAAGGCTCCAATTTAGGGATTCTTAACTCACCATGGGGGATTACACCCACCAGTCTGGTGCAGTACTTACTATTACAGTGAAATAGGTATTCTGTGGTCAGATTGATAAAAAGGGTAATTCATTATTTATCTGTCTTTGCATGTTGTAAAGTGGAGTGTTAATTTACCTTATAAATATTAGATATATCCATCTGTGTAATAGTCCTCTATAAACACTGACAATAGGAAATAGTTAGAAACAGATTAAATTAAAAGTAGTTGTGTATTGGAAATTCTATTTCTTTGTCTGCTGTCGAAAAATAAAAATCTGCCTGGTCTGAGCTGCATACCAATTTTCTTAAGTTACACACATTTAAAAAACAGCTTCAAAAAGCACTTTTTAGCCAGAAGAACAAAATCCAGCTCTTGGCTCTGTCTGTCAGTTGGAAGTGTTGCTTTCTGGTACTTCTAACTCTGGTTTAGGAGAATATCATGGTTTAGTAAATGTAACTCCCATCAGATTGAGGTGCTTAGCAAAAATGGATTCCAAGGGTGAAGGATTAAACAGAATACTGATTATTGCCCTAAGATGGTTCATTCTTAAGTACTTAGAATAATATAAAATCCTTTGATCATAATTTTAGTAAGATTTCTTTGGAGATCAAAGCATCAAAGAAGTTGCTAAATATCTGAGGCTTTTGCACACAACATCAAACACGTGTAGCTGTTTCCTACTTCTTGGATTTTCATTTCACTTGTGATATTATTTTACAAATAAAAACTGACACCAAAAAGCCAATTAAATCAGGAGTTTAAAGTGTCATCAATAGTGTGTGTAGACTGCAGAGTTATACAGAATTCCATTACTGGTTTTATGGACAAACTGATTTTTTTCATCACAACACATTTTTAAATTTTTTTTTTAGCAATGTGTAGGGTGTAATCTAAACACTGCTAAAATAAGGTGTTGTCTTTGTATCTTCTGAAGCACTTCACATTTGCAACACTGTCTGGAGCAGTGCTTGCACACAGAAAAAATCCCAGAGGGGCAGGAAGCCTGGGGAGCAGAGCAAAGCAGTGCCCAGAATGTGCATCAGAGGTGATTTGGTGTGTCTGGGCCCCAGCAGTAATATTGCTAAAGCACCCAGAAGGAAGCATATCCTTGCATGAGAGGAAGGTGTGATGAGATTTTTAAAGGAAAAACATTTCTGTCTCAAGAAAACAAGCTCCAGCCGTGCTGATCTCCCTCAGGGAGCCCGGAGCTGTCAGCTTCCACTCTCTCCCTGTTTTACAAAGGTGTCAGAAATCAGAATAACCTGCTGCTGGGTCAGTTTGCTGAGGCTGGGGAGTGCTGCCAGCCACAGCTACCTTCAAATCAACAGGATTCATTTTCCTCAAAGCTCTTCCTTAGCTCAGCAATTCCTAACGAGTTCTGGATCAGATCTGATCGCTGCTGTCTCTGGTGGTTTCTCTTCCACCTTCTTCTTCACCTGCTGGAGCCCAGCTCCTCCTCACCCCTGAGCAGCCCCTGCAGACCTGTGCAGATTATTCTTTGCTTTTCCTCTGTGAGCAGGAGTGGAGTGGCACTGGCCAGGCAGGAGTGGCAAAAAGTCCCCTCAATCAAATCCCAACCTGCCTGGTTTTGCCCTCTCTTTGTTAACTCCACACTACAGCTTTTTCACAAAGGTAAAAGAACTGATAACCTCATTGATCCTAAATCCCCTGGATGTGAACAAAACTCCTGTCCAGCTCCTGTTCTTGCTGCTGCATCCCAGCTCCAGCATGTTACAAATAATCTGTATTCAAGGCATCTTCCAGTTCTGCTGTCATTTAGGCTGAAATGCCACTTTGTTGGAGATTATAGCAGCTCCTCAGTTTTTTTTTTCATCTGGGACTTAAATCCTCAGCACATAGTTGTTGTTTTTTTTTACCAAATGATTATGCAAATAGCAGGCTATTTTATATCCACTTGGCAAAGCTGAAAGTGAAGTGAAATTTAGAGAATATTATTCAACAATTACTGTTATTTGCATCCCTTGACAGATAAGGTGGTTGAAGGGTTTATTGTAGTGGCTGATTCACATAGCAATAGCATTACTGAGCTACAATTTATGGTAACTTTTAGTAATGCAAAAACTGATTAAGTGGAGTCCCAGATTGATTTGGAAGAAGTAGCAAAAAGCCATCTTTTCCTCCCTCGTTTTTGGTGAATAGAACAGGTGGGAGCCACAACTGGTGGTAAACACAATAATCACCCATTGCACCTTTCTTGAGTGCTGCTTCTCATCACAAAGTGACACTTAAATGTTTTAATGTTTTCCTTCAGCCTAATGCTTTTCATAGTTCAAACTAAACTGGTTCTTAGGCCAAGGTTAAAAATCCTCAAGGACCAATTGCACTGAAAAGAAATTAAAATGCAGGGAAGAATGAAAAAGTTGTGACTATACCTTTACTAGCAGGGAGCTATCAACATTCTCAGGGGATTATAATAGAATAATATTCTACAAGTTTGACTTATTTGGTTTTTGTCAGCCTAAATCTGCTCCTGACAGGTTTTGTGAATCAGTGTTTTGCTGCTGTCAGAGATGAATGCTCAGGGCATGGCTGCAGTTCAAGGCAGTGCAATAACCCTGTGCAGAAAATGAGAGTAATGTCAAAGCAAATCTCTCTGAATGTGGACCTGTGTGTTTTATTTTCCTTCTCTGCCAAAGTCTCATGGATCTGCCAGCTGAAGCAAAAACTGCACGTAACTTAATTCCTTTCAGGCTTCTATACAGAGGATCCTGTTAGAGCAGAGTTCAAAGCAGCAGCACTGAGATGTTTCATTCCAATAACATGAGCCAGCCGTAATTTCATCTTGAAAGTGAATTTAATTGAGTTATACAATAGGGAATAATACAATAAATAATTGAAGCAGTACTTAATTTGAAAGTGTGTATTTTTTTTGACATCTATAAAATTTATTACACTGTAGAGTTTTTATTTGAGATATGAGTGCAGACAAGTTGGTTTGATTTTCAGCCAAAGTTGTAGCTGACTTGGACTGGGATTCAGAATTTTCTGTTCTTGTTTCATCCAGTGAAAGAACAAAAGGAAAGGCATCACCTGAGAAAAACTGTTGCATTCTTTCTTCTATCCCCTGGTATTTCAAAGCCCCAACAGGCTTGGAGGTAACTCTGCTTGTCCCCCCGTCCCTCCCCAGACAGGCACTGGCACTGGCACTGGCACAGGGAAGGGCATTTTCCCCCTGCTCAGGGCACAGCAGAGGTGTCAGGGCAGCTTCCCCAGGCTCTGGGGCAGAGAAGCCTCAAAGATGGATCGTGCCTCAGCCTGTCTGCTGCTCAGGTGAAAGAGATTTTTTCACTGAAGCAAACACCTCTGCAGCTGTGCTGGTCCTTTTTGAATTTACCTCACTGTGAAGGCATTGACAGCCCTCACCACCTCTGTCTCCCAGAGCAAACAGCAGTGATAATGGAATTTATACCACAGTTACTGGCTGATTAATGAATAGCACCCAGACATGCATGTACTAGAGAAAAGTGAAGATAGGATTAATGAAACCTGAAACAATGATGTTTAAGATCTTGTGAAGGCCAGGAAAGACCAAATGAACTGTATTGTTTTGGGGTTTTTTTTTATTCCCTGCCCTGCTGTATAAAAATTGTTCACCCTTATAGTCAAACAAACAATCACCTCAGATTACTTCATCAGTTATACAAAGTTTTCTTCTCATCCTATTTTTTTTCAAAATGTTTGTCCTTATTAGATTCATGGGCAGTTTTTCTTCCCCCCTGCTAAGTCAAACATGTCTTTGCTTCCAGATATACATGCTGAATGCTCAGCTCTGACATAAATTATGATTTTTGTCATAATCCATCTGCAATGAAACAGTTCCTCCCAATGCTTGAAACAATCCAGCTTACTCAAGGACTGAGAATAATCTTCTGTATGGTTTTCTATTTCTTAGAAAATACATATATATATATAGATATATATAAGAGCAGAGCAGCTGGCAGTGATTCTGTCACTGGGTTGTTCATCTGGAGATGTGGGATCTCCTCACTCAGGGCTGGGCAGCTCCAGGCTGTGGGCTGTCATTTTCTTCTCTCCAATCCTCTTAGATCTTAAAAAGATAAGTAGTTTGGAAGCTCTAACCTTGGTTCTGTTGTGGCACTAAAACTCAAACCCAGAAGTTTGTCCATGAATCAGAGCAGGAGAGTTCTTTCTAGTCCAGAAAACATCACTGGAACATTATTTTATGGGCAGCATATGTTAACATTGTAATTTGGTGCTAATTGAGATCCATATCATCCCTGGCTGAAATCAGGGAACTTCTGCTGGTCTGAGGGCTGCAGGTTATTTGTTTTGTTTTTTTAAATATAGTGACTTGACATATAATTAAATAATTTTAATTAGAACTGAGAAATTACCTTTTAGTACTAGAACCAGCAGCTTCAATAGAAGCAGTAATGTGAAATACTGGCTCTACTAAAGTAGAATTTAGCATCTTAAAACAAGACAAATCTAAACCTTGGTGTAAATCCAGCATATCTTATTATATGCTAGCAAATATATAATGCTAAACTGGCCTTTTATTATTCATGTGTTGTGTCTCAGAGTGTGCTGTGCTCTTTGTCTTGCAAGCCTTCTCAGGAATTATTTGCCCAGATGGACCATTGTATGTGTTTTGTTTTGCTCATTGTGGGAAATTAGTCTTAATAAATCAAAATCACATATTGAATCACAGGAGTGGCTTGAGCCAAGTGGGGGAGAGGAGGGCACAGCTCCTGCTTCAATCTAGAGCTGAGCCAAAGCATTTCTCATGCACAAAAACATAGCTTGAAGAGTCTTACTCTAAAAAAAATAAACGTGGGGTCTGTCCCTTGGTGTGGGTGCCCAGTTCTTGCAGCTGCTGAGCAAAACCTGAGCGTGGGAAGGGTTCTGGATGCTCTGGTGGAATTGCTGAGGGAGGATGGTGGAGGGATCTGCTGGGAGCTGAGCAGGGCAAGGTGGGAACACCCAAGGCCAGGAATTGTTCCTGCTGCCAGCACTGCCCCTTCCTGGGGGTCACACGTGGGTCTGGCCTCTTTGTTTTGATGGTAATTGATTTTTTTTGAGTGATAAAGTACTGGAATTGTCTGCCTGGGGAGGTGGTGGAGTCACCATCCCTGGATGTGTTTAACCAAAGGCTGGACGTGGCACTCGCTGCCAGGGTTTAGTGGAGGTGTTGGGGCATGGATTGGACTCGATGATCTTAAAGGTCTCTTCCAACCCAGTGATTCTGTGATTTTTATAGACAGAAAGTCAGCAGTCATCATTGAATTAATTAACTTAAATCACAAATTCTCTTTTATGTAAAGACTTATTTTCTTCTTTTAACCATATTTTCCTTATCACTCCAGTAATTGTGAGTTACATATATTGCTCAAGTAATTATCGTGACAAGTGTGATCGTGGTATTTACTTTTGGTCTAATTCCTGGGCTACAATAACATGCTTATTTTTGGAGCTGGTAAGTTTAGCCTAATAGGAAAGGAAAGCAGAGATTTATGGGCTAATCATTGTTTTCTTTAGGGTAGAGTAAAGGTCTTCAAACAATTGATTGATCGTTGTCCAAAAGCAGAACAGGGTCATTTTCCTCCTTTTTGTTCCACTCCTGAAGGGAGCAGACAGGCAGAAAAAGCAGGGTAAGAGGATAGGCCTAAGGCCATCTAAACCCCAGGCTTGTTCTGTAAAGCTGAAGTGGAGCTGTGCTGCTGCTGACAAGTGGATTAATGCTCCTGGAGTATTCAGCCACTTCCCAGCTAGAGCAAACCACGTGGTTCCAGCAACAATCTGGGTTGTGTTGTAGCACAACTGGGTTTATCAGAGCTGGGCTGGAGAAAGCCCAGCTCAGGTGTCCCTCTGAGAGGTCTCCCTTACCTGGGTGCCCAGTGCCAGCCCCAGAAGCTCCCTGCACAGCCCAGCAGGTCCTGGGCAGCAGCTGCAGCCTCACATTTGGGTTGGTGAGCTGTGACAGCTTTGTGTGAGGTGTTTCTTTCCTGTCTGCCCAGGCCAGCACCTTTGAATGTGTGTCCTCAGGGAAACTGCAGTGTGTGGAGAGGGAAAACCTGGGAATGGTTGGTGTTCGTGGGATCAGTCATGGACTTCTTGGAGAGCAAAAGCAGAGCTAATGGTAGGTGTGAGGTGAGGTTGGCCAAATTTCCAGTGTCACTGTGTGGTCTCTGAAGGAGAAAACAAGGCCATGAGCAAGGCAGAGGAATTCCAGCTCTGCCCTGCTCCTCTGTCACTGTGCATTGCCTTCCACTCTGGAATCTGGAGAGCAAGGCTGAATGCTGGAGAGAGGCCATGCCAGGAACAGCTTTTCTCTTCTACTTAGGGAAACTTTCACAAGGAATTAGTAAATAGGAGTGAGGCCTCAGGATGTGAGCTTGTATATTTTTCATATATTTGTAATCCTGCAATTCTTTAGTGTAGAACTCTAAACTCCATCTCCAGTGTCAGCTGCTGCTTTCCCATTTGGGTCAGACACAACAATTCCTCTCCAGGCCTGGCAATCCAGGACACCTGACTGTCCCAGGCCCTGAGAGATGGAAACAAAAGTGAGTTGGGGGGGGAGCAAACTTGGGGTAAATGACTTCATTATCTGAAGCTGTAATTGGAAGACGAACCCCAATGTGCAAATGGACCAAACTATAAAAGTGTGAAAGCCTGTGATCCATTGTCCATTTTTGGGTGTAGCCTCTGGGGGGCTTCATCTGCCCTAAATGTACCTGAAGGCCCCTCAATAAATATAACTGCTTTTTATTCCCTTAATTTTGTCAGCCCTCTGTTCTGACCAAAAAGGCATCAGGAGGGCTAAAGGAAACAATCCTCTCATTTCAGGCAGAACCACTACTGTGAAACAGTATTTGTCAGATTATTTGTCAATTTAAAGAAATTCAGTCTTAAAATAGGCCCGTTTTGCTTCTGACCCTCTGGCACTGTTTTGGTGTTGTGCATAGTCCTTGTAAGGGTTTGAGTAAATGACATCTCACACAGCCCTGAGCCAGGCTGAGAGGAGTTCACCAAACCCAGAACTGATCCTAGCTTATCAGACTCTCATTTTCCTCATCTCTTCACGAGTTCCTCTGCCAAGCTGGAATCAAAAAAGCAACATGTGTGTAGGTGCATCAACCTAATTAGTAAAATCAGAAAATGCCAGTTTGGCACGATCTCTGTTGCTGCTGCTCTTTTAGCAAAAGCACGATGCAGTTCTGAAATGACCACAGACCTCCTTGAGCTTCATTTCAGTGTGTCCCCCAAAACAAGAGCACCTCAGTGTTTTGGGTGCTGGGCAGGGTGGCTGGGCTCCCCCCGTGCAGGGAGGTGCCCTCCTGCNAAATAGAAAAGCTAAAAACTTAAGTCATCACTGCTGTTCTGACCCCAGGACATCTCTCCTCAAGTGTCGCTATTCCTGCTCCTTCAGGGAAACACCTCTCCATCAGGAGCATGAATTCTGTTTGCCTGCCATCCTGTTTTCCCCTTGTCACAGCCTGATGCTGTACATTCATATCACTCCTCAGAATTCCCACAATGAGCTTCCATCAGACACCAGAGGCTGTTACCTGCCAGCCTTACCTTCCTGCTGGCTGAGTATCACTTCTGTTTATAACTGTTTGTTTCTTATTTTTTGTCTGTTTGCTTTTGTGTCAAGACTCGGAGATTTGGAACAACTGTGAGTTAAGTTAATCGGAAAAGGTTTTGTAGGAATTTTACAAACCCTACCACACTCTCATTTTCACTGCCTGTTACCTTTAGGAGCATATAGCTTAGTCTGTAACTTCCTAATTTTTATACTGGCCTTTCTTACCCATATTGAAACGTTTTGTTTCTGCAAATGAGCCTCATTTGGGTCAATGTTACAATAATTGAGTTACTGTATTATTTAAAGGCTCTATAAACAGAGTGTACCAGCTGATTTCATTGCACTCCAGACAGTCTGTGCAGTTTGCTCCTAACTCAATTCAGCACGTGGGCTGAGGAGGAAAATATAGCAAGGAATGTCTTTGGTCATAGGAGACTGTGGCAGAGTTTCCATGAACATTGTTCTTTCTGGATAGTTAGGAATGGTAAAAACCAGACTTTCCTCAGCCTTCTGTACCAGTCTAGGTCCAAGGCAGCACTGTGTGTGCAGCTTTGCTTGGTGCTTAAATGACAAAATGCAGAGACCCCCACAGAGCCCTGGTAGGAATGGCTGCCATGTAATAGTGGAGATTAAAGGCTTTTTTTTTTCATAGTGCATTAGCAATAAAACTATTTTTAGAGGCATATATTTTAATTCTGAGTCTTCTATCATCTTGTACCAGCATTTACCAGACTGTAAAGTTACTACAGGATAATAGATAATTTGAGATTGGAAGGGACAGGCTGGAGACAATCCAGCCTTCTGTTGAAAGGGCTTTGGATTAGGTTATCCAGGGCCCTGTAAAACCAGGTCCTGCATAATTCCAGAGGGAGAGACTCCATCTCTTCCCTGGTGCCCCTCTGCTTTGTGCTTGTTTGCTTGCTTATCTCCATGAAAATAAGTACACTACTCCTAAATGCCTCACTTCTTCCTGTTTATTGTGTTCTCAGGGTCCAGCTTGAATTCAAGGACAATGAGTCTTGGGCACAGAATAGGCATTTTTTACCTTTATACACTGAAATATGTTCTGGTGCATAAAGCAGGAGCATTTCTGTGGCTCATTGGTGGGGTACCTGGAAGTTCCTGCTTCCTACAGGAAAGCATCCAGAGGAAACGACAGCCAAGGCAGACAGTGTGTCTCCATATCTTGCACAGGGCAGATTCCTGTTGTGAGTCTCACCAGCCAGGTGGATGTAAATAAATGGAGAATACTGATAAGGAGCAGCCCCCTCATTTTCAGAGCACAGAATGTGCATCCACTGGCAGGTTGGAAGAGAATTTACTGTGCTCATGGTGCTGGGAAAGGCCTGGGGTGTTGCAGCAAGGAGCCATTTGCTCATTGTTTAGAATTGCAGTGAGGTGTGTGTTAGAGCCTGTGTGCCTGGTGGGCTTGCAGCACCTCTGCCTCCTGAACACAGAGGGGATTTTACCTTTGACTGTGATTTCGTGGTGGAAAATGCTGCCTAAAGATTGCAGCTCTGAAGTTCTGCAAACCTCCAGGCCCTCAGTTTCTGTTCCCCTAACCACCTCAGGCTTGGACTAGCTGGAGTGTCTTGCATTGCAAATATGATTTATTTACTCTGCACTGTTCAGTGACACCTCCAATCCATCCTGCTTCCTGGGACTGGGTGCATTTTAAGTGAGATAATACATTTATTTCCCTTGCCTTTTCCCTGCATCTGCAACGAGCCCGTGCAGTTATGTGGGAGTGGCTCTGTTTGGGGTGGAGTGTTCCCAGTGCCAGGTGCCAGGGATGAACTTGTCATGCAGAACAGGAGGCCACTGGCTCCCTGCAGAAATGGGGAGCCTTGGCGTTGCCTTAAGGCTGATAGAAGAGTGAGGGGTGAGAGGCAGTGAGTGAGACAGTGCCAGTTCACTGCTGGAAGTTGCACATTTGCATCACAGCCTCCTCACGCTGCCTTTTGGGCTGTGCAGAGAGCCCAGGTGTCACTCTGGAGGACAGTCATCCCTTGGGGGTCTGTTATCACATGAATCTCACACCAGTGAGTTCCCACCCCAAAGGTTTGGGAGCTGCCAGTGCTCAGAGAGCAGGAGCCTCTCACACACAGGTGCAGAAGGTGCCTGCAGTGCTGCAGGTGGAGTTCTCTGCTTCTTACAGCAGCTGAGAGCTCACAGAAAGTTAATCTAGAAACATTGGTGGGTGTTTGCAAAAGGTAACAGTGCTCTGGTAAAGCAAACAAGACCCAGCATGTGGAACTGTGCTCAAGCCCAGAATCAATCTTTACCCATGTCCCTCCCTTTAAAGGTGTAAATAATTCCACTGTGTGTAATTACAATTACAGGCATGCTCAGAAATACGAGAGATGCTGGGCTTGCAGGCCTTCTGAAGTTGAACTCTTGGTGGATTTGTTGGAGCAGATGCCTTCTTTGAGAGAATAAATCAGAATCTTTAGGCTTTTACTACGTGAACAATAAAGGGAATGTAGGCAGGGTCCTCTGGCAAGGCTCACAGTAACCTCTGCCAGCCAACTCTCATCTTGGGTTGGGCTCAATGATCTCAAAGATCTCTTCCAACCTTTGTGTCCTGTCTGTCCTGCCCAGGTGTCTGTGTGTCCTCCCCAGCTGTGTCTGTGTGTCCTGCCCAGGTGTCTGTGTGTCCTCCCCAGCTGTGTCTGTGTGTCCTGCCCAGGGCTGTCTGTGTGTCCTGCCCAGGTGTGTGTGTGTGTCCTGCCCAGCT
>VZTZ01024041.1:157683-220804 GCA_013400955.1 Drymodes brunneopygia | reverse complement strand
TGTCTGTGTGTCCTGCCCAGGTGTCTGTGTGTCCTGCCCAGCTGTGTCTGTGTGTCCTGCCCAGGTGTGTCTGTGTGTCCTGTCTGTGTGTCCTGCCCAGGTGTCTGTGTGTCCTGCCCAGGTGTGTCTGTGTGTCCTGCCCAGGTGTCTGTGTGTCCTGCCCAGCTGTGTCTGTGTGTCCTGCCCAGGGCTGTGTGTTTGTTTTTCAGGCTCTCAGGGCTGTGCAGACCCCGTCACACAGAGATCCCCCCCAGAGGTGGCAGACAGGTAACAGGTACCAAGCCTGAATTGTTGAGGAGCAGCCACAAAGTGTCCTCAGTCTTACACAGTTCAGGCACAGCTGAAGGTGAATTTAGGTTGGCCTCTACATGGTTTTAATGTGTGTAACTAAGATAATAAAGCCCTGATGTACACAATCTGTTGTTCCCAACATTTCGAGAAGGTTTCCAGCTCTAATTTATTAATAATTCTGATATGGAAGGCATTTTTTCTGTGTGATGATGACTTTTTCACAGTTACAAAAGTCTGTCTGATAGCTAATTGAAGTGGATTCAAGTGATAGTCAAATTTGAGCAGAGCTTTCACCAGCCAGAAGCAAATAACTGGAATGCAGCCTGCTGATAAGGCAGCAGGCAGTGTTTTGAGTGCTGCCATATGTCCAGACACGAGTGATCAGCCCTGCAGACAGCATCAGAAAGTGCTCAGCATCATTCAGGGCTGTGCCTTGTCTGCTTTCAGGACCTATCAGAGGAGGTTCTGAGGGCAGTTTTTCAATGTGAAATGTTCATGGGAGTGAGCTGGAGACAAACAATGTCCTTATGGGGTAACATAATGAAACATGGCTCGTGCTCCATGGCAGGAAAATGACTCTGAGCCCTATTGGATGTGGCATTTGAAAGGAGAGAATCTAATAATGTCCAATGGCTTTCAGAAGGGTAAATGGAAAGCTTGAGATTTGTCTTAGGTCTCATAATTGGGGCTGGATGAAGTCATAAGGAGGGGGGAGAGGGCCAGGGGCCGTGGAAAGCTGCAGGCACTTTGAGCCCCTTGATGGAGCTGACCATTTGTGCCAGTCCCTCAAATAAAAGTTTAATGTTCAAGAGCTGTGTTGCATGAAGTTCTGGTCTCAGGGGTGACTCTGAGTCATGCAGCACCACACAGGAGTTCTAACTGAGGTGTTTGAAATTAATCACTTTGGGTATTAAAGTTCAATTTTGGACTTCATTTAGAGTGTTTATGAACCATATGAAGCAATATTATGCTTCCTTATTACAAAGATTATTTCAGTTATAGGTTAAAATATTTTTGAGGGGTTTTTTTATCTTCCTTTGCTAATCACTTGCAAGCACTTGGTAGACTACAAATTGCACACCAGTAAGCAGCCATATAGAATACTTTCTGTGTTGGTAATATGATATATTAACTAATAATCCAAACAAAATATAATAAATTGCTACTTAATTCTGAGACAGTCAAGCAGAACTGAATATATTGCATTACTTTGAAAATGTGAATAATTTCTTTTGGAAATAAGAAGTTTCTCTTCAGGTTTAAAGTGTGATGGTGAAAGCCACAAAGTCATGAGTGCACATTCAGGAAATGGGATTAGCTGGTCATAAAGCATCTCAGGTCAGTGGCAAAGGAAAGGCACTTTAAAATTTCAAAGGTAGCAAAAGAAAAGAAAAATACTGAAGAGAATGAAGGAGAAATTATGACATGTAAAAGTCAATTAGAAAGGCTAAGTAGTGCAATGTAAAACCTGTGACAGGTAGGGCCCAGGACAGTGAGACACAGTCCCTTATTTAATAAGGAGGCAAAAAGCAGCTCTGTGCAACATTTCAGTTCCAGGAAAGGCTGTGATGTTTTTGGGCTCTGCTCTTTGCTCCTGCAGCAGCACTGGGAGTGATGGAGCACAGCCACATTGCCATGGCCACCTGCAGCTGTGCAGGAGGTTCCTCTCCTTGCCCACTGCTCCTGGTTCAGGAGGTTTGGGCTGCACTGGCACATGTGGCAGGTGGATTCCTGAGAAAGGATTCGTGGCAGCAATGCCTGAGTGAGGCACTCTGAGCCTGTGAAGGGGCACAGGGTGCAGGCCATTGTCACCTCCTGTGCTCACTGTCAGCTGGGACTCTGGCCTGGTGCTGCTTGCATTACCTGAGAACAGCTTTGGGTGTGGGTGCTGGTTTTCATCAGTTCAGGCAGAGGAAGAGGTAAGTGACTGTAATCTGGGCTGAGCTGAAATGCTTCCATATGAACTGTCAGGGTGGAGTTAAACTGCCGAGCAGGAGTTCAAATGTGCTGCCTGCTCTTAGGCTCTGGCAGTTTCAGGGAGTTCATATGATCAAATTCATTAGTTCCTTCTGGCTGGGACACAGAGGAACAACAAGAGCATTTGTTGGAACCTTGAATCCAAGGAAATTTTGGTCTGTGGGGAATACCTGAGGAGATTGGTTGCATCCCAGGGCAGATTTCAGCCACGTTTTTTATGGGGGATTAGAAAACAGTCTAAAAAGAGCAAGTCTGGCCTGGTCTCTATTAATATTGTGGGTCTGGGTGTCAGAGAATGTTCCCAGGGTGATGTAACTGTGGAGTAAAAATGGCTGTGGAGGGACTGTGGAGGATAAGAGAAGGCTCTGGTTCTCTCCTACTCTCATTTTTTCTCTCTCCCTTCTTCTCCATCCCTGCTGTAAATGAAATGTTTAATTTTGCCTGTGGTAAGTGGGTGACAGGAGCAGGGTGGAGCAGGAGCCCCACGTGTGTGAAGCAGCCCATCTGCCCGTGGGGGTGTGGGGGAGCCTTGGACCTGCTTCTCCAGGGAGGAGTCAGTGGGTGCAGGATGCACTTTGGGGATGTGGGAACTCACTGCAAGCCCCAGAATTCAGGTCAGTCTCAGCATCCCTCAGTTCTGGTTCTATCAACCATTCAAAGAGGTCAATAATTCGAATTTAGGCAAGCTGAAACCTCAGTGTCTGTCAGAGGGAAGAGCAGTAAGAGGGAGATTTAGCAAATTCACAGTTAGTCCCTGGCTTCTGCACAGATTTGGGTTAAACCCTTGACAACCACAGCTACAAGCACATAACAGTTCCACTGCTGCAGTTACATCAGCCAGGCTTCTCCCACCGTTGTGGAAGTCCCATAAGAGAGGTGGGAGAAGGCAAAAATTGCACTGATTTCTTAAAGAACACAAAATCCTGAAAATTCAAACGTGCTGTATTTTCATTTTCCAGTCTAGGACTAAACAGAAAATAGCAACATGAGTCCTGACAACATGAGGAGCTGAGGATGAATTTTGTCTTTTTGCTCCCAGTCCCTCCCTCACCCCAAAATGCTCATTAGCACCTGCAAGTGTGCAGTGCTTGGTGGCAGCTCAGTCTGTGAGTTTAGGCTGCTGTTCCTCACTGTGGCTTTATACAGACTTTTAGATTAGACAGAAATCAGATGAAATATCTCCAAGAGCTTGAACAGGCTTCCATATATCTGGACTTTGCTGGCTTTCAGGGAGCTGTCAGCTGGAATCTGCTGTGTTGGCATCTGTGGATGTGTTTTATGGATGGAAATAGTTTTGAGCATCACAGATTGAAAACAGCAAAACCAAAAGCTGTTTGCTCCGTTGGATGCTCACATGTCACTGCAAACTTTGTCAGGAGCTGCTTACCTGTGGCTGTCACATTTGATGGGGTTTTTATCTCCCTCTGTCTCTGAAAGAAGATAAGTGCCTGGTTAGCCACAAAATACCTTTTTCTGCAATCTGCTGTGCTTATTTCCCACACAGAGGGTTCACTCTGGACAGCAGCACCTCCCACTCTGAATCCTCCAGGCCTGCTCCAGTTCCATGGCTGGTACTTGATCCTTAAAAAACATCTTCTCCCTTCCACCCTGCCCTCTGCTCATCTTCACATGTAGTTTATTGGTGACTTGGAGTGGCTGCCTAGAACAGAGGCTGGACAGAGTGAGAGAATAAAGTGGGGATTTATGAAAGGCCTTCAATAGATCCACCTTGGGCAGTGCAGGAGCCTCCCAGAGGCTGCACCCAGGATGGACAATGGGCACCAGTTTTTCACACACAGATAAGTTTGGTCTGTTTGCATCTCAGGGGTTAATTGTCCAATTCCAGCTTCAGCTAATGAAGTCACATTCCCCCAGTTTGCTCTCCCCACTTCACTTTTGTTGATACTTTTTGGGCCCAGAGGCTGTGAGGTGTCCTTGAGTTTCAGGCCCAGAGGACTTGTTTCGTGTGACCAAAATGTGAGGACAGCAACTGACACTCTGTATGGAGCTCAGAGTTATGCACTCATGCAGCACAGGATTCGAAAACTGTAAAAGCTAAAATCCTAAGGCACCATTCAATAACTGTTATTTCAAATTCTAGGCAAGACAACATCCCCTCTTTAGGGTTTGTAAGGTCACTGACTTGGAGCACTGCTCTAATGTGAGACGAAAGTCCCAGCAGCATCTGATGGCATTGCTCAGGTTCAGTTGTTGGCAGGGTATTGTAGCTCCTGACTAAGGCAGAGGTCAGAAATGCCTGTTCATGTTTTTAGATTAAAATGTGACTTCCCAAATCTAAATTTGCCATGGTTATGTAAAGCTCCATCTGTGGGAGACCCAGGACTGTACACGACTGTGGCAGGCAGGTTTTGGCTCAAAGCTGCCCTTTGTACATGGATGAGGAGGGGGCAAATCCCTCCAGCTCCTCCAGAGCAGCAGCTGAGTTCTGGCTGCTGCTTTGTGAATCCTGTTTGACACCAAGTGCTCTGCCTGCCCCAGTAGAAAGACCCAGCATAACCAGTCTTGCAGCCTTTTAATACAATTTAGTGGATCTTTTCAATCTACAAGCAAGAATTGATGTTGTTGAGTGTTTTGGGATGCCAAGTTTCTACACGCTTCTGTAACTTGAAACTTTACCCTTGCAAAGTATGACCTTTACAAGGGTGCAGGTCTGAAAAGGATTTTCTGTCCTTGAGATCTATCTCTTTCAGGTCTTGTGGGAGTTTTTTAGACACTCTTATTGTTCTGGATTCTTTTAATTAAAAAAGTGTCAAGGGCTGCCCATTAATTCCCTGCTATTCTCTGTTGGCCTGCCCCATCCGAAATTCAATGTGCAGGAAGATTGTACTATTTAAATTCGGATCTGTGCAGCATCCCTGGAGCTGGTTCCTCTCCAAAAATGAGAATTATGTGGCTAATTTTATGTAGTATCTTTAAATAGAGGCATCTTGCAGCTCATTATTTTCTTTGAAGATAAAGGTTCCCTTCCATCTCTCCTCAGATTGTGAGGGTATAACTTCAGGCAAATGAGTGTCTTTCAAAGGGCTGGGTGGTTAGGTTGTTTCCTCTCACCATTGCAGAAAATATCAAATTGTTGTTGCTGCTAGAAAGCAGATAAACAACTCCTCTAGTTGCTTTGTGTTCTTTTAATAACAATTGGAAAAGCTGAAAAGAGGGGAAATGGCTGCAGCAGAAATAACAGGGAAAGTTCACTGGTCCAAATGCTGCTCCCACAGCATTTCCACGTGTCAGGAACTTGAGTGTTCCTTGTGGGAGCCAGGGCAGAGGCCTGGGAAGTGTTTGTGATGCTTTGTGAGCAGTGGGGGCAGCCTGGGAGCTGCAGGGGTTGCAGTTTGGGACTGATGCAGGTGCAGGGAGGGTCAGCACGCCCTGCTCAGCAGCAGGGAGTGAACAGCTTGAACATTGCTCATCCTCCCAGAAACTCTTGGACCTGTCAGTCATTTCAACCACATTTTTAGCCTAAAAATTTTTTTTAAAAAAATTGAGACCATAGAAGTTGAAGGAGAATGGTGTTTGTAGAGTGAGATCAGTTCCCAGTGACAGAAAGGTTGGCTGGATGGCTTTTACATCCCAAAGACTCCCCGTTAAGGGGAAGGAGTGACAGGGAGGTCTCCACATGGCTCAGCTGTGAGAAGAGCCTCAGTCTCTCCTGCTTCAGTTCAGGTGAGATAATCCAGCCATGAACACAAAACCAAATGTGCTCAGGCTGGGTTCTGCATCTCAGGAACACCTCATTCCACTTTGTCCCTGTGTTCAGTTGTGCTGTCCCTGTCACACTCACCAGTTTGGGGAGCAGAAATGTGGATAAACCTTTCTGGCCTAGACAGTGAGCACAGTTAAACTCCTTTCTGTCAAATAAGTAACTCTGTGTGCCTGTTCTTACCCTCTGCAGCTTTTGCTTTCTGCTCTCTCTTCTGGGGGACTTTAAATTGATCTGCAACACTAAACATTGCAGATTTGTGTGTTGGGTTTTGTATTTGCATAATGAACACAGTGATGAGTAAGAATTGGTAAGAGCTTCATTTCATTGAAAGGGAAATGTTCTCTGTGTTTTTCAGAGCAGAATTTGAGTTTCTCAAGTAGGGTACAGCAGCCCTGTGATCTTGGAGCATTGGGAGGGAATGGCTCCATGCTGAAAGTTATTGTCATTTCAGAAAGGCCTTGCTGTGCTGAGATCTGCCCATTCCCACTGGTTCCAGAAAATCTAAATTAACAGCTCAGGAAAGAATTCTCCCCTGGATGTCACTTCTGACTTTCTGTGCTTTTCTGTGGATTGTTCATTTTATTGAACACATGGTAAATCATTATATGGTATAATTGAGGGGTGATGTCATACATTTGACAGCTGTCAGTCACGTGTTGTGTTTTTTGGACTGAATGTCTGTGAATTATTAATGTTTCAGATGCCATAGAGCCTCTTTAATGCTTCATATGCAAGAGAGCTTTGTTAGAAAACTGAAAATTCTCACACGGACCAACAACATGGCAATAATTAGCAATGACTACTGTATGATTACTGTACACACTGAAAATGATCTTCAGAAAGCCACTCCCATGTAAGGGCAGTTCCCAACTTAAATTAAAGGAAAGCTGAGGTGTTCAGGCAGGCAGGAAAACCTCCAAGAGACCCAACAAAAATCCCCCTGAGCTTGTGATGCTGCAGCTCTCATCTTCTGCTCAAGAAATCAGGTACTGTAGCCTGTAACTTTTGGGGCAGATTTGTGAAAAAAATTGTGCAAAATGACAACTTTTTGAAGAAGCCCAAGGTGGGGAGAAGGGGGAATGTGTCTGAAGCAGCCTTCAAAGTCTAAGCACATCTTTGGGAGTGTTTGCCAGTCAGAACATGACTGTTTCTGTAAGTTCCATGCCTGGTGTTTGGGCAGCCATCCTCCTGAACACTGATTTGATGGCTTGAGAATAGAAACCCATTCTTTCCACAGGTGTTTCATGAGGGAGTTCATGCACAGCCAGAGTGAGCCAGTGGTGAGGAGCACGAGCTAAGGCTGCAGTTCTCCTGCAGGCTGTCCCCAGGGCAGGGGTTCAGTGCTGTGGGGTATCCACAGCCTGGGAAGCTCTCATGGGCTCTGGGAAAGCTCTGTTGCCATTTGGAGGAAATCATCACTGCTCTCTCAGAGCCCTTAACACAGGAAGCTGTGGCAGCAGCCAGATATCCCTGAAGTCAGGGATGGAAGTAACTCAGGGCTAAATTAGGAGTAAAATCAGGGCATGAAGACAATTTTGGTTCCAGAAAACAGCTCAAAAAGTGTTCCCTTCCTACAAAATTAATAGGAGATATCCAGATACCCATTGCAATCACAATTCCACTGGAAGCTGTATGTATATGACACATTGCTTCAGAACATGGTGTATTGAAAAACTCAGAATTCACCAATGTTGCCCTCTGATTTTCTTGTGCCATTTTTTTGAATGTGCCTCTGGGTACTTAAATAGAAGATTAGGACATTCAGATGCTGAAGTTGATAGTTTGAAATGTTGATAGTTTGAAATCCTTTGGCTTTAGAATTGCATTTCTTTAGAAAAGAGTTTGAGTCATGCTCAAAGTCAGAGCCACATATTTGATAAAAAGAAAAGAAAAAAGAAAGAAGAAAAGAGAAAAGAGAGGAAAGGAGAAGAAAAGAGAAGAAAGGAAGGGAAAAGAGAGAAGAGGAAGAGAGAGAGAGAAGAGAAGAGAAGAGAAGAGAAGAGAAGAGAAGAGAAGAGAAGAGAAGAGAAGAGAAGAGAAGAGAAAGAGAGAANTTTTTTTGAATGTGCCTCTGGGTACTTAAATAGAAGCTTAGGACATTCAGATGCTGAAGCTCCAGACCAAATGTTGATAGTTTGAAGTCCTTTGGCTTTAGAATTGCATTTCTTTAGAAAAGAGTTTGAGTCATGCTCAAAGTCAGAGCCATGTATTTGATAAAAAGAAAAGAAAAAAGAAAGAAGAAAAGAGAGGAAAGGAGAAGAAAAGAGAAGAAAGGAAAAGAAAACAGGGAAGAGAAGAGAGGAGAAGAGAGAAGAGAAGAGAAGAGAAGAGAAGAGAAGAGAAGAGAAGAGAAGAGAAGAGAAGAGAAGAGAAGAGAAGAGAAGAGGAGAAGAGAGAAGAGAGAAGAAAAAAGAGAAGAAAAGAAAAAAGAAAATAAAAGATAAAAAAGAAAAGAAAGAAAAGAAAAGAAAAGAAAAGAGGAGAAATTTCAAGCCTGCTGTAATTATATTTTGGGTGTTGCTGACATTTGACAAGTTTGCCTATTGCAGATTAATGGCAAAAGTAAAGATTCAGAGAAGAGGAGATGAAACAGGGATAGAAAACTGCCTCATAAAAGGAGACAAAAGGTTACCCATAAAAAAGAGAGGAAAATAAAGAAACGAAAAACCTTTTCAAGGTGGGGGGAAATCTCTAAGTTTTGCTGAATGAACTGGCAGAGTTTCAGGAGCTCACAGTGCTGAACACGCCCGGGTTGGGAGCGCACGTCGGAGCTGTCCGCTGTGTTTGCAGGCACTGCCCTCTGGGAGGAACCTTGTGAGAACAAGTTCCCTCCTGATGTTTCCATACCTCTGTTTCTGGCAGTTTTCCAGCAGGGGGAAACGCCAAGGAAGCAATGGGAACGTGTTATCTGCATCTCTGTGTTTGGTCCTCTCAAGGTTTTCAGCTTCCTTCGCATTTTTGGGAATCACTTGGCCCTTGCCAGTGGAACAGGGGTTCTGTTCAGGATGCAGTGGTATTGAAGTCTTATATTTAAATCTGTTTCAAAGATTATATTCATTGTTTGTCCTAGGAAAAGGAAATGCTTCAGAGAAATGTAGAGTTCTGTTAAAAAGAGGGGTTCCTTCCTTTTTTTTTGGTAGTTATTGTTTCATGAATCATTCAGTGCCCAGCCTTTGCACAGAGCTTTGGGTGCCAGCTCCCATTCCCATGGGGAAGTGGAAGGAGCCTCTCTGTGTAAAGGCCCTGAAGTCTCTGTCCATGTCACCAGAGAGGAGAAAAGTCACACTGAAATTGTGTTTTCTTCCAACTCTGTGTTCTAGGGGAGAGGGCTGAGGGTCAAGAACTCAGGAGAGACACAAGTCCTGCATTAGGTTATACAAGGTACTTTTAAATGTAGCATATTTAAGGTGTGGAAACTGGTGTGGAGAGGGAGGAGGAGGGAATGCAAAGCCTCAGCTGAAGCAGTCTCATGCCTCAAAGATCATGCTGTCAAGTGGTAAATGCTGTTAAAAGTAAACAAAGTAGGCTCTCTAATTATCATTTTGCTATTCCAGACAGAAATAGTCAATCTTTCCCAGTCCCTGAGAAAGGCTGAATGGGTTAGCAGTGAGATTTCTCATCACCACAACTCATGATTATTATTACTAAATATTCCACAGGAGCTTGCTGAGGCTGAGCTTGTAACAGAACATTTTCTAGCAAGGTGATCACTAAGGCTGGGAGCTCAATATCCTGACTTCTTTTTAACAAAAGTCCATTTATTTCATCATGAGCATCTCTCTCAGCATCCAGTTTCAGGAAGGCAGCCTTGCAGGAATTGGGGAAGTCAGATGGAAGCCAAGGATGATTTTGTGGCAGAGATGGAGAAGTTTTCAGAGTGGATATAGAAGACAAATGAGATCTCAGTTTTAATTTCCATCTTGGAGACAAAGCCCTGGTGTTCCCAAGGACATGTCTGTCCTTCACAGTATTTCCTGTTTGGTGGTAGGCAGACAATCCCCTCCTCCTGTGGTGTTCTGAGGGTGAGTGATCATGCCAGAGCAGCTGGTGCACGGAAGGAGAGCTGGAGCTGCTCAGGCTGTGCTGCTGCTGGGGCTGCTCAGAGCAGCAGCTGTCAGACCATGACAGGGGCTGGGCACTGGGCACTGGGCACTGGGCACAGGACTCCTTCTGCCACTCCACACTGTCCCACCACGCTGGCATCAGGCTGAACGTGGCACAGCCTCGCTGGCTGTGGGTGGAAATTGATGGCATCCTCAGGTCTCCTGGCAGTGAGGAGCACAACGTGAACGTGATGGAAGGATAACTCCTTTCCCTTTTCCTTTCCCTTTTCCTTTCCCTTTTCCTTTCCCTTTTCCTTTTCCTTTCCCTTTTCCTTTCCCTTTCCCCTTTCCCTTTTCCTTTCCCTTTTCCTTTCCCTTTTCCTTTCCCTTTCCCTTTTCCCTTTCCCCTTTTCCTTTTCCTTTTCCTTTCCCTTTCCCTTTCCAAAATACTGTAACAACCAGGCAATAGAGGTATTTGAGACTCAAACCTGAGCCATACTGAAAGGGAAACCAGATTTCATGGGAGTCTGAGTGTCTCTGCTCAGAAAAAATGGGTTTTTTCTAAAATTTGTCTAGAGGCTCATCAAATCCATATCACCTCAGTCTTACTGAAGGCTTTTGAAAAAAGTAAGTTGAAAAAAAGCTGTAATAAAAAAATGAGAGTAAGTAGAGAATTCAGAATCATAGTTTTTCACAGGAGTACCATTGGATCATTTGTTGGAGACGTGGCTGAGGTAAGGGATAACATGGTCACTGGAAAGACAGCTGCCTTTATTTTGGGGTTAGAAAGCAACACTGGCCATTGTGATGGATGAGGAACACTGCACTGGGAAGGGGAAAGAACATATGTTTCATAGAAATCACCTTTTCTTTGCCAACATTTCTGACCTTGCAAAATTCTAAGCTTGCCTCGAAAACTGGGAGTTAGAGGAGTAACTGCAACTTCCTCATTTACAGTGCAGTGTGATTCTCTCTGGGCCATTTGTACTAATTATCCTGTCTTTTAGCATTTTGTAATCCCATTGTTTTAAAATGTTTCTTTTTAAGAAAACTTACTTCAAAATCCAGATTTATGTAGAGAGAAGTGTCCCCTAGAAATCAAGCAAACTTAAGACCAGCTCAAGATATTTCTTCATCTCACTTTCCTCAGAGCAATGATAAATTCAGCAACAATTTTAGGTAGAAGAGATTTTTTTAAAATGTTACATGCAGAACAGTGCTGTACAATGGCTATTCTATGTACACAACTTACATTTAGCACTAGAATATGGATTTAAAAGGACACACTGAGATTCTTATGTGCTGTCTATACCTGAAAAAACTGAAGGGCATCTGTCAGGATAATGTAAAGGATAGATGGTGATAATTAATGTTTGTTGCAAGTAACATGCTAAGATGAGGAATTCAAGCAAAAAAATAATGATCTCCTTTTTTGTTCCAGGGAGATAAAAAGTAGAAATAAATGAATCATATCTTTGAAATGCCATTCTAAGCTATTTATTTTGCACAATGTCTGTTTATCAGGTAGAAGCATCTCCCAGTGCTTTGGACAATGGGAGTATCTGTTTGCAAATAAATTTTGTTAGCATCAGGAAAATAGATCTCATTCATTATCTAGACAAATATAAATGAAGCTTGGTAATGGAAACTGAATTCATTATTACACAGAATCTGTTCTTTAAAATGTACTTTTGGTTTACTTTTCTCAGCTAGCTTTTTGTTAAGTAGCTTCAGGAATGGTAATAATGGATTTATAGAATGTTTTGAGCATTTTACCTTGGTGAGTAGTCCAGGGTGGGTGAGCTCAGCCTGCAGGGAGGGCCCAGCCTTCTTTAGGCTGCTCCAGCTCCACTGCAGGGCTGTTTGGGGAGCAGGGCAGGGCAGGAGCTCCCTGTGGCCCTGCCAGGGGCTGGGTGAGCTGAAGGTGCCCTGCAGTGCTCAGAGCTCTGCTGAGACCCTTTAGTGCAGGTTTGGATGGAGCCTTGGACTGACAGCTGCCTCAGGGTCACAGGTTAATTCCAGCTGGCCACCCTTTGCTCCTCCAGAGGCTTTGGTACATCACAGAAATTGCTGCTCTCTCTCCTGCCTTTAACCAAGGCTGCTCCCATGTGCTGGTGCTGTGTGGGGAAGCTGGGCTTTGGGCTCAGCCAGGCACAGCCTGCTCCACACAGGAGCTCTGCTGAACTGCTCCTGATGGCAGGGCAGGAAACACAGAGCCTGGGATTTCACACCCTTTCCAAATCAACACTCTGCAACTGATAATGCAACACTCAGGGTGCTTTAGCTGGCAGATTAAATTGCAGTGTGGAGCAAACTGGTGGCACTTGAAATAGGCTGATTCACCCTTCACCAGCAGAGCCCATTAATCCATGTGGGATCCAAGGTGTTCCAGCTGTGGTGAACCTGCTGAAGGGGATTTTATCATCTTATGCTGTTCCGTGTTGTCACTCCCTGTTCACAGCAGAGCCTGAGTTACTTTAGATTTGAATTGGATGTACCAGTAGTGTAGAAGCATAAACTCAGCAACTATATTTACACTTGTGGCACCTTGACAGGCTTCAGTTGTGACTGTGTTTCATGAGGCACCCTAAGAAAACAGGAGCCAAGACAAGTCTGGCTGGAAGGAAATGCAGAGCAAAGCTGATTTATGTGTTCTTGCCTAGGTGATTTCTAATGGATCTGTCAGATACCTCTATCTAAGGTAATTGCATTTAAAGTATCTGTACAAAGAAGGGCTCTGCTCACTGCTTCTGTTGTTTTCTAGGCCTGGTTGGGAGGAAGCTGCTTCATTCAATTCTTTTCAGCAAAGAACTTAAAATAATCTTAATTTCCATCAATGACTGGACGTGGGGTGTAGCGTCTGTTAAGGAGACACTGAAGTGCTTCAATGCTAATTCAGTGCCTGATCCAGGTATCCCTAAAAACCTACATGGATTTCCAAGGATGTTTGATCCTAGGTGTGTTATCTGACAACAAAGTACGAGGCAGCTGTAGCAGGGTTCAAAGAGATGGGAGATGGAAAAAAATACTGTGTGAAGGGTTTTTTTAAGTTCAAGTCATGATCAATAAAATGAAGCATAGAAAGGTTAGCAGAGGTTCCCTCCAGTGCTTAAAACTGTGGTGCTAAACCCTTCCTAATCTTCTCAAGTTCCTTTCAAGGCACAAATGTTTCCTGGGAGCAGGCAGGTTTTCCTGCAGGCATTTAATCTGGTCAGAGTTTGTTGCTGATGCTTCCCAATGCTTTCAGCACTCCCACGTTCCAGCTTGTCTGCAGATGACCCAAACAACAGAGTTCATCCTCTGCCCAGCTCGCTGAGTGACTCACTGAGTGCTCCTCACCAAGCTCTAATCAGCAGCTTTCTTCTGAGAAGAGTTTCATGTTCCAAACAAATCAGCTCCTGAAGCAAGCCCCGGTGTCTCCGAGGCGTGCTCTCCTCATGTCAGCGAGGATCAGCCGTGGTTTGCAGGGCTTTGAACTCCTGCTTGGATAAAACTGCGTTCAGCATTCTTCTGTCAGAGTCAAGTTACTTTGTCATTTGGATTTTTGTAATATTGCTTAAGTGTTGAGATCCATCTAAATAATGTCATTTACTCCATCTGTAGAAGGAGAGAGAGAATTTTCTCTTGTTTACCTCATATTAATGTTGTGAAGTTCGTTTTGTTAATATCTGTAATCTTGGAATCACTTTGGACGTTTGCATCTAATCTCTTTGATGAGGAGATACAGGAGTGCTGTTAAAGGCCAATTGTGGTCCTTTTTAGTGTCCACAGGATCCTTCTGTGTTTAGGGTAGAGGAAGAGGAATCCTAGAAGAGATTCAGATCCCTTTGAGTTACATTCATGCACTGGCATCTCCCTGTGAGGAAGGAGCCCCTCTCTCCCTTGGCTGCATCAGCACCTTGAATTCACGAGCATCTCCTGTCTCCTGTGCTTGTAGAGCACCCAAAGACTCAAATCTTCACTTTATTAGGTATTAAATAATCCTAAACAGGTAGAAGCCATACCAGCTGTGATATATTAAAACAAAGGGAGAAGTCTTTTCTTCCACATGCCAATAAAGACACATAGAATGCATGTATGAAATAGGGGAGCAACCACAAAGTATCAGAGCATTCCCACCCATCTCTGAGCTCTGCTTTAGAGGTTCTCAGGACATGAAATCATCCATGTGAGCGGGTTTTGGGTTCAGTTGTTCCAAATGGGGCGCTTCTCCAGCACAGCCAGATTAAAAAAATAATCCAGTGTGGTAATGCTGCCTTGCTGCTCTTAAATAAATCAGCTTGAATGCCTGTTACAGATGCCAGTTGCAATGTAAGAGTGCAATGTTATTTATAAAGAGCAGTCTTAATATGCCCTGGCATGGTTTATACAGTCATTTTAATAGATGCTGTTATTGCTGCTGCTGTGTTGTTTTGTGACACTAACCCTCTCTGAAACTATCCAGAGTCAATTTTACATTTTGAGAAATAAACCCATTCCTTTTATTGCAGCTGGCAGAGTGCTCTGTTCTAAGCTCCACTTAAACAGAGCTCCTTTAACCCACCTGCAACAAATAGTGTCTCCTTCCACACATGAGTATTGATTTGGGCAGCCCAAGCAGGATGTAGGTGCTTTATTTAGGTCACCAGAGCAGATTTATGTTGTTTTTTGAAAGACTCAGACTCTCCTGGAGTATATTTAATATTTCTTACCATTCACTACTGGAACCTGTGCAATTTGCAGTGGCTTCTTCACGGTCAGGGTTTCAAACAGAGCAGCTTGTTATCATTTTGTGAATGCTGGGAAAGTGTAACCAAAACCTCACCTGACACAGTCACTGCAGGCCCAGCTGGACACGTGTCCCCATCCAGGGTGCCACCACAGTGGCACAGGGAGGGAGTGGCACAGAGGTGGCTCTGGTGGGGCTGGGGGCTGTGCTCACACCCAGCTATTGGCACGTGCTCTTGAGATCTGGGGGCTCAAAGGGGTGAAAACTTCCAAAATTCATAACTGGGTTGGTGAGAACAGCCTGCCCTGGGTTTCTCACGATTCTGGTTGCAGTGAGGTGGTTGTCACTTTGGAGGCATGATCAGAAATGCCCCCTCAGTTTTCCTTTCTCTGTCACCATTCCATTGCTGAATTGTCAAGCAGCTTTTTTTTTCTTCTCTCCCAGGGCTGCATGTGTTTAAAAAAAATACCGAACACCAATTAATTTGTCTAATTTACATGAAAAAGTGCAGAAGATGTCTTTTTTCCATAATTAACTATATTTTGCAATTCATTAAAATTCTGCAGCCCTCCACATAATGGAGCCCTATTCACTCCATAGGAGATAAGTGCTTAATTCCAAAAGGGGCAGACGGAGAAGGCAGAAAGGAAGTGGAGGAGGGCAAGATTAGCATTTTCTATATTAGTTATGCATATTCATGAGGCAAAATGAAGCCCTGCCAATTCATGTTGGCTTTAAGTTTATTTTGTGGGGGTATTCACAACACCTCAACAAATGGCTCATGTGGATTTGTCCCGGATTTCATTGAGCAGGAAGATGGTGACAGGGTTTTTAGTGAACCCAGAGTACAAGAGGAGCAGACAGAGGTGATGTTTCAGGCCATGGCCTGCTCCCCAGGGCTCTCCTTCCCTGTGGCACCACCATCCAGAGAAACTGGAGAGCAGGATGGAGCCTCCAAAAGGACCCCAGATCCTCAAACACTGCTGAGTTCTCTCTGCACAGCAAACGAGTAGATTCAGACTCAATGATAGGTGCCTGCACGTTTTTCTCACTTTGGGATTACATCAGCCCCTCGTGCTGTTTGTGGCTTTTTCATCAAACAAGGGCATCATTGCTTCCTCTCCCTGCCCACTGCTGGCTGAGCCCTGACAAAAGTTTGCCCCACATTTTGCTGTTCACCTCCATCTTGGCTCTGTCTCTCTCTCAGATTTCCCATTAAGGAATTTTCTCTCATAAATCAGCTCTGTGTCAGATGAGTCTCCACTGTGCCCATCAGCTGGCTGTAGTCCCCCTCTGAGTGCCGTGTTGTTTGTTCCCACTGAGTTGGCAGAAGGGTTTTCCTCACTCTGGCAGGCCCATCCCAGGTGGTGCTGAGCATCTGTTCTGCTGTCCCAAACTTCAGAGCAGTTTGCAAGCAGAACAAGATCAAATAATAAACTGAGATACAGGTCATTAGGGTATTATCATTTTATTAAGCAATAATGCTTAATGAAAACAATGTAGCTGCTTACATGCTTTGCACAATTTATGTCTATGTTGGAAAGAAAGTGCCACTAGAAAAGTTGAAGCAATATGAGAGAAAATAGTTGTTTTACTGACAGGGCTGATGGTTAAAATTGGTGTTAACTTAAAGCCACACTGCACAACATACTAATATCTGATGCTGGAGTTCCAACACTGAGCTGTGTTTCCAAAAATTGTCTTCATGACTCACTTTGCAATTTTCTACACAGTATTTAGTTAGCATTTCACATTTCAGAGTACATTACCCTGCAAATCATGATGTTTTTAATTCAACCCCTAATGTGTTGTGCATTTCTGTCTCGGTGTGTTCACGTATGTGTGTGTATCCCTGTGCAGAGGATGGCTGCAATAAGGGGGAGATGAAAGGAGGAGGGAAAATTGGAGAGGGGAAATGAAATCCAGAAAGCTTCAACCAGGTGTAAATGGCAAAGTATTTATATCCCTTCAGCTGGCTCTGGTGCAGGGGGAGAGGGAGTTCCTTTTGACCAAGTCACACCGTTTACTTTGGCTGCTCCATTAATTTCCCCTCACATCTGTTTTATTTCATCTGGAGATCAGGAGGCGAGCCAGTGCTATAGACACAACTTTGGGAGCCACTAATTTAATTGAGTTCCCTTTTTATTTTGTTCCCCTGCATCTGAGGTTTCTGAATGCCAAAACTCAAAGCAGGAACATAAAAGAGAAATTAAATTTGAAACAATTCTGGTTTTCCTAAAAGCTTACAAGTTCAGACTTTCACCCCAAAATAAATTGTAAAGCTGCTGACTTCAGTCCTCCCCACATCTTTGTAGGCACGATCACACACAGGAAGAGAAGCACAGGTCTCTGTCACTACTACAAAATGTGCAATTTAAAACATCCCTGGAGGCATCTGGGTTCAAAAGGATCAATGCATAACTAGGAAGGAGCCTGATCTCCAGAGTTCTGATCTGGAAATGAGAAGTTTCCTAAGGATCAGCAATGCACAGTAATTAGAAGCAGGAGCTGCAGGCTGGGTCTGGCTCCCAGCAGCAGCCAGGGCTGGCTCTGGAGGGGACAGTGTCACCTTCTGTCCCAGCGTGTCCCTGCTGCTCTCACCTCGTGCCATGTGCTCCAGAGCAGGCACTGAGACAGTGCTGGAGCTGCCTTTAGTCCTGCAAGTCAAGCTTCTTGCTGAGTTGGTTTTGTCCTTCCCCTTCATCAACCAAATTTGGTGGGTTTTCCTCACCTTTTCCTTTTTTGTTTTTGTTTGCTTGCTTGTTTTTGATACACAAACCTTTGGGATGTAGTTTGTAAATTGAAAATTTACAAAGAATGTGAGTAGTTGTAGTGTGGTCCTGGGTGTCAGCATTCTTGTTTAGCTTGTGCTCACCCCGCTGGCTGATGAGTGGAGTTCCCTGGACGTGTCCTGAAAATCAAATCGTTCACTCAGTGTTGGTTGGAAGCACTGGAAGTGAGAAGGACAGAATTTTCTATTTTCACAAAATTAGGCTCAGTCTTACCCCTATCACTGTGCTTGGAGAAGTTACCTGCTCTCAGGCTTTCAGGTGAAAAATAGCATCTCTGATCTGATAGGGGCAGTGTGAGGGCAAACCTCCCAGGAATGGTGGAGAGTGAATCCCCTGCAGTGGTGGAGCTGTGCCATCAGCTCAGAGAGGCTGGAATGCCAGTGCTGTTCTCAGCACCTAAACTGCACTAACATAAAACACAATCCCCTCTGCTTTGGGGGAGTTACATCTCTTCCTTTGAGAGCAAACTTAGTCCCTCCCTGCATAAACCCAGTTATTCTTCTTAGGAATAGGGAATAAAGCAAAGCCCAAACACTTTCTCCTACTGCTCCAGTGCCTTCCTTGGCCAGCAGCTGGTGATGGAGGATACCTAAAAGGTGACCCCCCACTCTCTGCAGGACAGCCAGGCAAAGCAGAGTGACAAGGAATGAAAGCCTTTGCTTTCTTTTCCTCCTTAAACAACCCAAGAAAAGTCATGACCCCTGAGCCCCATGGAGCTGGAAGCCACAGCTGATACAGGAGAAGATGCACTGAAGAGAAGTGATCCATCCTCAGATGACAGGCTGGCTTCCAGCAGTGTGAGCAGCTCTGCCATCAGGAACACAGCTCTGAGCTCCCTGACACTGCCCTGTGTTCTGCTAAACCAAAGGCTGAATGCTCAGAGCAGAGGGAGCAGAAAGAGCCAAAGAACTGAAGATCTGTCACCTCCTTCCTGGCCAGGGTGTCCTGCAGAGGGAGGGGTGGCAGCAGTGGGGGACAGGGGTGAACCTTCCCAAGAGCATCCCTGGGCTGGATGCAGCTCCTGTGTGCCTCCCAGAGCTCACTGGTTAGCTTGATCATGAAATATTGAATGGCTATTGACTGGGATTGAGGAGTGCATGAGGATTATTGAGCCAAGAGTTAAATACTGACCATTGCAATTGCAAGCTGATGTTGTACAAGTGACCATTTGACCACTCTAACATTTGGTATGTGTGGTGCTGCTTCCATTTTGGCTGTCTTCAGTTAAATGTCTGAAGAACACATTCAGGGCAGAATTATGTAGAAATATTTTGTATGTAAAAGGTAAGGACTTGTCAAGGGAAAAAAAGAGTCAGGGGCTGGGATGAACATTAGAAGAAATGCAGCAGTCACTGGTGTGTAAAGAAGTTGTGAATGTGATAAGTGAGCACAACAAGAGATCCTTTTAAGCATCTCTCCTTAGATGGAGAAGCTGTTAGTTCCTGTGTGGGACAGATCAGTGCCCACGCTGGATTTCAGGGTCTCAGCTCCATCCCTTGGGACAGCCCTGCTGCCCCACTGAGTGTGACATGTGCAGGCAGCCAGGACTTCATGGGTGCCTCCTCAAGCACTGCTCTGTGCTGGAGTGAGGAGATTGTGCCAGAGCTTCCACAGCTGCAAGGAGCTAAAATCATCTCTCCTACATGGAATGGATGTCGAGCTTATCCATCTAGTAAATTAGAACATTATTAAGGAAATGATTACACGTGTTTCTATTTAGTTTTCATTCCATTCCCAGCTAGGATAATTGCATGTTCCTGAAAAACATTTTAAAGCACTGTTTGAAAGGACAGGAATATTTTTTATTTGTATTGCTTTTTCCAGGGATTTAGTATTGCTAATGAGAGTGATATGGTCCAGAGTTCCACACCAGAAACTCATGTGCAGCTCTTATATGAATACTTTAAAATATTTATTTGCAGGGAAAACAAGGACTTCATTAGGTCCTGTGTCATACTATGTAGCTCTGCCTGTCCTAGGTGCTGAATTCAAGGGTTCTTGTTCTGTCAGATTTAATATCCTGGTGATTTATAATATAGATATTCTTATCATAGAGTGGTTTGGGTTGAAAGGGACCTTAAAGATCATCTCATTCTTAATTTGGTTTTTTTTTTTGTTTGCTGTAGATTTTTGTTGTTCTGCAGTTTGGTGCAGCATCATTTAAGTATTCTGTTCTGGTGGGTGTCCTGATGACATCTTTATCTGCCACAATTAAAATGTATTTTATTTAGAAAAAAGCTACATTTACAGTGTTACAATGTACATATCATGGGGGATTTTATCTTAACAAAATGCAGTTGGGGCCACGGATCTGCATTTATAGTCCTAGCTGTGCTTAGCATGCATCAGGGTCACATACCAGCATTTTGTTAAATTTAAACACTCTCCCTGCATTTCCAAAAATGTAAGGTAACTTTTGTGCTGGAAATTGTGGTTTAGATTGGTGATTTCCCATTTAGCTCCCATCCCAAATGTGCCACTGCTGTACCTTCCACAGCACAACCGTAGGAAGGGAATGTCAGCACTTCCCTCCCAGCCTCCCTCCCTGAGCAGCTCAGAATTCAACTGGAAAATCTCATTCGAAGCAGAAGCTAAATGGACCAGGTGTTAACACAATTTGAGGGGGTTACTTCTCATCAGCTGTTCCATTTAAGCAGAGCAGCTTTTTGCATGAAATACAATTTCCATTTCTGCAGATAGCGATAAAAACAAGCACTGCTGCTTGTAAACCTTGAAAAGCCAGTGCAGGGATGTCCTGAAGTCACCAGGCACTGATATTCATCTTTAGCCTTCCTTCACTGATCCAACCTTTGGGTGGGTTTCTCTTCAATGTGTACCTTGTTTTGGACAAACTTTTCATGGTGATGAGGGGCTGCTCAGTTCTGAGTGATGAAGAGAGCAAAAGGCAATGTTTTCAAGTGCTTTCTCTCACTGCCTGACCCCATCTTCTCCCTCTGCTTGTGCTTGCCTGTGGGAGCTGCCCTCTGCATGGCTGGGCTGGGGCTGGACCTCCCAAAATGCTGGGATGGGCAGAAGAGGGCAAAGGGCTCTCAGCTGCATGGGGAGAGGCAGGTTCACAAAGGATTGCTGCTCCCAGCCCTGCTCAGGGCTGGGGAAGGTGCACTGGATTCATCCCAAAGAGAGGCAGTTCTGCACTCCCAGGGCTCAGTACCCAAAGTCCAGAGGCATCTGCTTGTCCTGAGAGATCTCAGGGAAATTTTGCTATGGTAGTTTGGAGTCCTTGCTCATTCTGCACACACAGTTCAAGTGATACGTGTTCCCCAGTGCTTTGCTGCCACAGCAAGTTTGTCTGGAGCATCATTTTGTACACTCTCTAGGGCAGGAAACCTCATTTCCTTTATTTCTTGCAGCTTTGTGCATATTTATGGATAGACAGTTAATGATTCATAAAGATGAGCCGCTTTGCTTCTTTTGAAAACATTATTACCTCTTTTGATAATGAAAATAACCAAATAAACTATATTTCATGTTGAAAGAAAGATAATTCCTTCCGCTGCCGTCCCTTTATCTCAGGTGTGCTCCGTAATTGCAATGGGGAAGAATTTGCCTTAGGAAGATTTCCCATAAATCTAATTAAAATAGGCTTGTATCGTTTTTGGAGCAGTAATTCAGCACTGCAGATAGTATAAGCACCATATGTCAGATAGCACGAGTCCTTTGGAAGTTTAAGACAGAAAGGAAGGCTGAGCAGCAGAATTGAAACCCCTTAATGTCTCTTGGAAAAGGCATCCTCCTGCAGGACAGTGCAGTAAGTGGACAGTTTGCAGGGTAATTGCAAATGTGAGATGTAGAAATGCCCCTCTCAGCACCATTGATCCAAACTAACAGTGCTGCTTCTCAGCACAATTAAGTCGTAAAGTTGAGTGTGCTGTGCACGTTTGAGCCTGCCTGCAGCCCTCCCCTGGCTGGTGGCACACAGGTGCAGAGCAGCTGAGTGCTGGAAAATTCCTGACCACTTATCCCATTACCTCTGCAGCCCCGAGCAAGGAGGTATTTCCTACAAGGAGAAGTCAGAAAGCTTTCAGTCCTGCTCTAATACCGTATTTTGCACTTAGTATTGAAGTCTGATGAAGGAGTGCTGATTTAGAATTCCTTTCCACTTCCTGCCACAGCCTGCTCCATAAATCAGATGGATGGGACCTCAGATGGGATGAAGAGAAACAGGACTCAGGAGTCACATCATGATGGGCAATGGGGGAATAAGCGTCACTGAAGCCAGTGCTCGTTTTTAATGTTTAGTTACATTCTAATGGAGTCTGGTGGAAATAAAAAATCAGATTAATATTCAGTCAGCAGCTATGAAAGATGTCTCTTTAACTGTGTCATAGTTAAAATTTTACTGGCAAAATACGATCAGTGTAAAACTGAGTGACTAGCTAAAGTTTTCCAGCAGTTTAAGTAACGACAGAACATAATCAAGAGGATGCTGAATGATCTTAAATGAACAGTGTGCTGGTTCTGCTTAAGAAATAATTTAGTAGCTTAGAGGCTTAGGGTTAGGTTAAAAAAATAAGTCAATGCTTTCAGGCCTAAATTTCACACTCCCTGATAGAGCAGTCCTCTGGAAAATACAGAATGAAAAGAAATACTGTGAGATTGTCCTGATGAACAAAGCAGGAAATTCAGCAAAATGTTGAATGAATATCTTTACTGAGAAATAGATTGACATTAAGAGCTCTGCAAGAATTACCATCCTTTATTAAGTGATTCCCTCAGATTGCTCTTTTCCTTGCAGGGAGTACTCTTAAAATGCCTTTTTATCACATGGGGAAGCCAGCAGGTTTGTAGATGTGTAGGGGTAGATCCTCTCAGTGAAGCAATAAAGCCAAACACACATCAGGAAAGGAGGAGTTGCACTGGGACTCACTTCCAGATTAATCTGTCCCTTCAGAAAGAATGAGTCAAATGAAGAGTCAATTGCATTGATGGGATGTTTTGTGCTTTACCTGCCTCACTGAGAGACACCACAACCACATTTCCCAGGATGGGGCTGGCACTGGTGAAATAATGGCATCTTACCATGAAAATTTCTGTATATTGGTTCAGATGCAAGGGAGGAAATCAGCCACGTGTGTATGCACAGGGTTAAAATTGTAAAATTATGCACAGAAGAAGCAGGGGTGAGAAATTCAACATCTTTGCATAACAGCCTTGGGTGAAGTGAATCCAGTGCTTTGGTTTTCTTGGATCAGGGCATTGGTTTCCTGAAGATAACATAGCATTAACTACTCCTTTGTGTAGGCAAAAACATCAAGATCAGTTTCTAAAATTAAACTCTCTTGTGGTTGAATAGATTAATTAATAATAAGGAAAGAGGAAAGCAACAAGAAAATGAAAGAAACCCCGTGAAATAGCATACCAAAAATATTAAATCTTCTCAACTGGTTGAGGACTGTTGCGTGGTAATTGGCAAAATTATATACAGTGTGATATTTGTGTGCTTTCTTGTCCACCCTCTCTCTCTTTCATTCATCAAATTGCCCGTTCAGGCTTCAAATAAATAATTGAACTAGAAAAGCTAAAAAACTGAATGAGCCTTTCAGACTCACAAAAGCTTGAAGTGCTGGAATTTTTTTCCGTGAAAGGGCTAAACATTAAGATCATGAACAAATCATTTTGTCCAACTAGTGTGAGCTTCAAACACACAGCTGCACGATGCAGGGAAGTGACATATCTTCAAAGAATAGAGCAGCCTGAGTGATGAAAATCAGCCTGCCAGCCTGCACACATTTCCATGAGTGCTTACACTATCAGTCAGGCATTTCCTCTGCGCCCCTGGTTTTATTTTGTGTGAGCTATCAGGGATTACAGATGGACACTTTGCATTTCCTCCCAGCTCCCAGCTGTGAGCAGCACTCGGCCACATCCAAGGTGCTCTCCAGCTCTCAGTGTGTGCCCCGTGCTGGGGGCTCACTGCAGGGCCAGCAGGACCTGATCTGGAGCTGTGGAGCTTCCAGCCTGTCAGGAGCTGTGTGGGAGCACCCTGGTGTGTTTGGGACATGGGGGGACACGAGCTGGTGGCAGTGGGTGCTGTAGAGCCTGCTGGCCCTGCATCACAGCCCCCATGGAGCTCTGCTGGTGCCTTTTTGGGCTACCTAAACACAGAGGCCAGGCAAAATGAAGGAAATAAAAAGTGGTTATATTTATTGAGGAGCTTTCAGGTATATTTAGGGCAGAGGAAGCCCCCCCAGGGGCTACACCCAAAAATGGACAATGGGTCACAGGCTTTCACACTTTTATAAATCTGGGCCATTTGCGTATTGGGGGTTCATCTTCTAATTACAGCTTCAGGTAATGAAGTCATTTACCCCAAGTTTGCTCCCCCCAGCTCACTTTTGTTTCCATCTCTCAGGGCCTGGGACAGTCAGGTGTCCTGGATTGCCAGGCCTGGAGAGGAATTGTTGTGTCTGACCCAAATGGGAAAGCAGCAGCCACTGGATATGGAGTTTAGAGTTATACACTAAAGAATTGCAGGATTACAAATATATGAAAAATATAAAAGCTCACATCCTGAGGCATCATTGTTAAAAACCTTATCAGAGGTGTTGGGCTCCAGCCTGCAGTTCCCTCATGGCTTTCAGCTCTACCCAGCATGTCCAGTCCATCCCAGTCTTCAGAGTCCCAGAGTGGGAGGAATCCCTGGGGCAGCCCTGGATGCTGGGAGAGCAGTGGGTTGGTGAGGAGGAGGAGGCAGTCTGGCCACAGGCTCCTGAGTTCTCGATGTCACCTGTGCCTCTGAGTCCCCTGAGGCTGTCACACCTCCTGGTCTGGCCCACGTCCCACCAGCTACAATTCAGCTCCTCAAGGAGGGAGTCAGTGAATTCCTTTGCCTGTTGTCAGCAGGATGATGGACACATTTTGCCTGAAGGGACACGGAGCAGTCTCAGGTTTGTGTCACCATCAGGAGCAGGGCTCTGGGCTGGATGAACTCCTCTCTCAGCCATTTTTATGGCATACTGATCATTTTGATCCCTAGCCAGCTCTCCAGCAGTTCCCTCTGGCTCTGAGGACTTGTAGTACATTATCATACACTTTGAAATTCATGCAGGGAAGATGTGATATTGCAAGTATAAATCAGGAGGTGACAATTCTCTTTTGGAAGGTCGCGTTACGTGGGGCTGCGCTTTGCGTTCGGGAAGCCTCCAGCTTGAAAAGTTTGGTGTGTTTATTATTTTATGAAGAGCAGATGTTGTTTATCTCCTTTTTGTGCTTGACACCTTCAAGATTCAGAAGGGTTTTTTTTTAATTCTCTACTTGGGACAAAAACCTAGCCCTGAAAAGGTGGCCTTGCAATGCCAGACAGTGATGTGAGGGCTTAAGCTGCGCCAAGGGAAATGTAGGTTGGATGTTAGGGAAAAGTTTTTTACAGAAAGAGTGATAAAGTACTGGAATTGTCTGCTCAGGGAGGTGGTGGAGTCACCATCCCTGGATGTGTTTAACCAAAGCTTGGATGTGGCACTCGGTGCCAGGGTTTAGTGGAGGTGTTGGGGCATGGGTTGGACTCGATGATCTTGAAGGTCTCTTCCAACCCAGTGATTCTGTGATTGTCGAGGGGGTATTTTTCAGCTGTCTGTGTAGTTCCACATTTCCTTGATCCAGCCCTTCCCTCCTGCAGGAGTAGGGGGGGCAGAGAGGTCCTTGTGAACCTTGATGGGAATGGGAACAGAGTCCAGGTGTCTGGACTGTGGCACTCAGGGTGGACAGGGCCAAAGTTGGCTGGGGTGGTCCTGGGCCTGCAGGAAGGAAGGGGAGAGGAGAGGAAACTTTGGGACACGGAGGAGAGGTCCAGAGAAACTCTCTGCATTGTCTGACATTGTCTACTTGTAGGAGAGAGGGAAAAAATCCTCTTCTCTCTCCAGGATCACTGTTGACCTGCACAAATTGCAGGGGCTCAGCTGCTGTCAGAGGGCTGTCCTGCAGCTCCCTGCCTGCTGCATGACAGCAGCGAGGATAAACCAGCACTGCAAAGATTAATGCTGCAGTCAGAGAGCAAATGCTTCTGTAGGGAATTCACATGAGCCATAACGTGTCTTTTGCTTTGTGTTAGTGTCCCCTGAGAGCATTTCCTCCTTAATATCAGCTTTTTTGTTCTCTGATTAACTCTCTTACCTGTCCATGCTATATGATACAGGCACGTTTTTGGACAAGTATTCACAGTACATTTCAGAATTGCTGCAGAGCTTAACTAAATCCTCCAAGTTCTGTGCACAGCTAGTGATGAAATAATCTGCTTAATTGCACAAATAAATACAACAGAAGTTTGGTTTAAAGATTGAGACTGTAAATGATAGGAAATAGTAGATATGTCTATCTCTCTCTTTCTTTTCAGTGGGTTCTTGCTTCCCCCTCAGCTGTCTGTGGTGATCATGATATTTGCTGTGGTATGACTTAAATTCCAAGTTTATGTCATCCATTTTAATCATCAGGCCTTGCCCAGTGAGATCACTTTAAAGCGTGTTTGTGAGGAGTGAGAGTGGGAGTTGTTAGCACATTTTGTTGGTCGGGTCTGCATTTCTCAGTTGTTTCCAAGACTGGTGTCCACAATTGCAACAGTGAGGATCTGAGGATGCTTCTGTCTTCACTCACCTAAACCTGCCCTGATAGCATTAGGAAACTTAGCCTAGGTGTCCTGCTTCAGGGTAGGAGTCTTCCTTGAGGCTGAAAGCTTCAATTTTAGCAAAAATACTGACAGCAGAGAGTTGTGGACAGAAGCCTGATGGCAGAGACACGTCTGAAATGCTCCATCCACCTCATGACACTCAAGCTTTGTGGAGCAGTTTGCTGAAAATGAGGTGGCATTGCTGTGGTGTTAAGCAGCCTGACATTCCTGGCTGATTACAGCTTAGGAAAACCAGAGCAAGGGTTTTGAGCCATGAGGGGAACGTGCTGCCCAAATGTTCACAAGAACCCCAATAGGAGCTCAGGAGGATTCCAGTAGATGCAGACAGTAAGTTGTGCTCCTTTATGTTTTTATGGCAACATCATTTTGCATACAGAATGATCTTCTTCACATGCATGCCACTGTCTGTCAGATGAATTTATTCTGGAGGAGCTGGAATTAAGGAGGAAACCATGTCTGAATGTGTTGCTAGAAGACATCAGTTGCCTTTGATGGAAAAAACCTGAGTTATACATAGTGTGCTAAACTGTGAGAAACAAATGTGACGTCTCCATAGAGGAGGGAATGGTTTCCATTAAGCTTGCTAAATCTGTCTTTCTCAGAATACCCAATATAACCTCATACACTCTTGATTTTAACAGGCTTTATTACACTGCACCTCAACTACATAAATATAAAGCTAAAATATCTAAAATATTTAACAGATGTGGAACAGTAAAGAGAGACCTCTATGGCAAACAGTATGGGATTGGTCCAAATTAAATAGTGATCATGGACCATTAAATATTAAACTCTCTTCTGGAGGTAGATCATTATTCCTCACCTTCCATTGGCAGCTCTGGCACTTCAACGAGAAATGAAAAAACTCTTGACTAATAGGATCTGTGAAAATGAGTAGCCTGAGAGTGGTTAGTTCTGATCTTGCAGGCTGCACTAACTTCCAAAGAATTAAAGGAGATTAAATCGTGCTCCCAGGATCAGGTGCACCACAATTTAGAAGGCACTGTACAAAGGGAGTTGGAGTACAAAAAAAGTTAACAAAGGCAGCAACCCCAGATCAGCACCCCGAGTATTTCCACTCTTTCAGAGCTGAATAAAGGGACTTGGAGTAGATGTGAGAAGCAAACTGCAGTGATGGAGGCTTTGCAGGCAGAGACAGGAGGCAGAATAAAGTGTGTGAGATCAGGTAAAGGGGGAAGGAGTAACCCCAGAGAGGTGGGAGAGGGGAGTGGAGACATTTGCTTGAGGAAGCACAGCAGGGATGGGATGGGATGGGATGGGATGGGATGGGATGGGATGGGATGGGATGGGATGGGATGCTGAGGAGGAGCCCTAGGGTGTTTCTCTAGGATGTGTTTACTCATCAGAAGGGTGTGGGAGAAATATAACAGGGAGAAGGGGAGACTTTATGAAAATTATAGCAAAATGTGGTTGCTTCAGTCAGTTTCCCCTTCCTTATAAACAACAAGGGCAGTGAGCAGTGACTTGGTCTGCTCTACACTGGCCATTTATTTTAAGTGTTAGATTACTATGGAGATAATATAGGCACGATTTATTATTAATAGAAAATAAACATTTATGAAAGTTTTCTGCTGCAGTGGTAGTCCCACCCATGTTGTGACATAAATTCCCATTTTTGATAGAATACTAAGGAGAATCGGGGGTATAATCAACTATTGCTGCATATTTCCTTGTATCATGACCATTTAGAGACATCTTAAAAATGGGAACTTCTGAAAGAGGCCACTAATGTAAAACATCCAGTGTAGATCCAAAGAAAGGATATAGAAAACATATGGATGTAGCCCGTGGTAACAGTTTATTTGGAGGTAATAAACTGCCTTTTTCTAGAAGGCATTAGAGTAGAGGATCTGTTGAAAGAAAACTCCTGGGCTTCTGGCTAATGAACAGAAGAGAGATAAATAAAACATAATAAAACAGTAGAACACCACCTTATGATGTTTTATCAACCGTCATCATAACTGTTTTCATTCTTTTGTTACTATTCTTTCATTTCCCATTTCTAAACATTGAAATATCAGTGGCTCTAATACCTGACAGAAGACAAAACATTTCTTCATTACAAGACAAAGAATAGCTGATGAGCAGAGCACACCCCGTGCTGAACACCTTCACAGATAGATCTGAGAGACACAACAGATTGCAGCAATTAAAAAGTCTCTCAAACCCTTCAAAACACAGATACCTCAGCGGTGTGCTTCACATTAATCCAACCTCCTTGAAGATAAAATTTGACAAGAAGGTCCTTCATTATGGTTCCATATTTCCATCTCTTTTAACAAAAGCCAGCTGAAGTGAGTAAGAATCAGGACACCAGGTATTTAAATAATCACAAGACTTGCAATATGTGGTGTCATGGTATAACTGCTGGTATAACTCCACATTACCTGCACTGTAATCTGTCAAATGAAGGGGGGAAAGAGGAAACCTGATTTATAAAAATGGGTACAGTTAAGCACCATTCCCCTTATTAAAATTGCACTGATTTGCCTGATGTATACATACATTGCAACGGAGGGGTGCTGAGATGAGACTCAAAAGAAAAACCCAGCACAGAAAACAGAAAAAAACCGACCTACCGTCTGTACAGCAATAAAAGAACAAAAAGCAGGGGGGATAGCCTTTTAATTATTATGATTAATCATGTTTATTACAGATGCAGTAAGGGACCAACTAAGAGCAGCCCTCTGTGCTGGTAGTAAATCCAAAGAGCAGGCAGTCCCTGCAGAGCTTGCAAATGCAGAAGTCCAGGTAAAGCTCTGGGGAGGGGGACACAGAGCTTTGTGGTGGAGGTGGATCTTAACACAATTCCCACAGTGGCTTTCTGCCCACTTTGCTGTATACAAAGGTTTGTAGCCCCATTGTCTTTGTGTCCCTGTGGGTGCTGGTGGCTGTGTGTCTGTGTTGAGCCCTGTGACAGCACATGGAGGGCTGGCGATCAAGGTGGGGACTCTCTTTGTGAGATGACCTTGAGTGCAATGGTGAGCAGGCTTTGATTCGGCAGTCAGTGATCGAGGACATGAGAGTAATGGGAATGAATAGCCCTGGCCTGCCCCGTGAGTTAGGCAGCAGGCAGGGAGAGAGGAGGGGAGAGGTTCGGGAGGCAGCATTAGTGCTGCTGAGCCTTTGCAGCTGCCCGGGATTTCCCTGCGGGTGTTGCCCCCGCTTGTAATCACAGCTATCGCTGCCAGCCCTACCTGCCTGACAGCAAGAAGCATGGCCTGGGCTTTGAAGTTAAACTAAAGATAGATTCCTCCTTTTTCATGCCTAATTTGGATCAGATGACCAAATACACAGCGGGGTTCTTGCTGTACTTTGTGTTATGTTTCAGCAGCTAAATATAGCTGTATTACCCCAGAAATGCTTCAAAGGCCCAGACCAAACAACTCCCCCAGCTCCAGTAGTGGTGCCGAGTTCTCTGGGGACTGCTGCTCCTTCCCAGTTGGGTTCCAGCCAGCACTGGTTCGTGTGGCTGCTGCCAGAGCCTGTCTGAGCTCCAGGGAAGGAGAGGAAGCCACAGAGCCAGAAGGGTGAATTCTTCACAGTCTCTTTGTGCCACCTCTGCCGTGTGCTCGGTGATTCAGGGTCAGGAAAACGCCCAGGGCAGAATGGAGGCTCTGCAGTGTGATTGCTCAGGCATCAGGTGAGGCTGCCTTGGTTTGCTTAGATCATCCTTTGTCATCACAAACAATGGTTCCTCGCAGAGCTGAGTGTGGCACCCCAGCCTTGTGGGCTCAGAGGGACAGGGAACCAGGCTGCTGTAGCTGCTGGAAGTGGCAGTGCCACAGCTCCTTCCTCACTGCAGAGCCAGTGCCTTGCCAGGAAGGAAAAGTGACAGGCTCAGGGTTTGCTGTCAGTTCTAAAAGCCAGGGCCTCTCACCCTTAGCTCTTTGTTTTGAAGCAGCAGCTTATCCAGGGGTGTTTCCCAGTCCTTGCTGCCATCTCAGGCCGCAGTTCAGAGGGAGCAAAACAGGACTTTGGTACAGAAGCAGCCCTTGATGCCATCACACCTCAGCTCTCACTCCGAGGAGGAGCCAGGGCTGGCAGGGCAGGTTCCCCACATATGGCAAGCAGAACATGAGCTTTCCTAGAGCCATCTCACCTTGAATAACATACCTGTCCATGAACATGGGGGAGCTTCTCCAGCCCACATTTCTCCCCTACAGCACTGTATTGCGGACAGGCTCATCCAGGAGTTCCCCAGCTGGGGAGATCTCTGGGCTTGGCTCCTCCTTGTTCCCACTGAGAATCCCTGCAGAAAGGAAGATTCTGAGTGGTTCAAAAGCTGTGAGAGAGCAGAATGGAAAGGAAGGCCAGTCTTATTCTCCAAAGGTCTGGGGCAGGGAGGAGACACAAGTGGGAGGATGGAAGGGTCCTCACAGGCCCTCAGGGTGTGGCACAAGGGACTGGTCTCCAGGGGAAGAGGAGCTTCCACATGTAAAACATCCCAAACAGAAGTGACCAAGAACCCTCTTGCTCAGCTGAATGATGACTGCATTTGGGCAGGAAAGAGGATGCTGTTCCATGAGAAGGCAAAAATGAGAGGAGTGGCTCACAAGAAAGCAGTGAGGAGGATCTGGCAAGAAAGATTAAATACAAATGAAAGGGAGAACAGCTTGCTGAGAAGGGGGAAAACAATATCAGTAGAAAGTTTTGTTTTCCACTGACTGTTTTACAGTGCTAGTTCTCAGGTCATTTTCCTGGGTTTTCACCTATTCCAAACTAGGTCTTAAAAATCACAGAAGCCAGGTCCACCCCAGAGTTCTTGTCATTAGCAGAGCTGACATCTTTTCTTTGCTCCTTTTGAACACTGCTTGAAATTTAGGTGAGGTCTACAGAGCTGTGCAAGAGTAGAATCTAATTTAGACCCATCAATGGAGAAAATGGGATGATGGTTTTAATTAAATAAAGAATTAAATTTTTGGTGAAATAAAAATTGGATTGGCGAAATTCAGAAACCTCAGAAGATACATCAGTGAAAATTATTATATTTGATTAAGTGGGAACTTAGTCACTTGTCAAGATAACATTCTGAATGAATAAGTATAAAATCTAAGTGTAAAACATCAGGGCAAATGATGGTTACTTGGGTGTGCTGAAATGGCTTAAATGAGTCCTGCAGTAAAGTACAGGTAGCACAAGTCTGCAACCCTGCTCTGAGCATTCCTGTTCTCTCCCAGGAAATATCAGTTGCTTTATATAGTGTGAATGAGAGGTAAAGACAGACTTTCAAAGCCACTTTACATCTCTGGTAAATGTGGGCCAGTTCCCAGCTCTGAATTATAGGATATCCAGCCCAGGAGAATGCAGTTATCAATTTCCCCAGTGCAGCACCAGAGAGCTTTTGATCTTTGTGATCAGATTATCTTGTTAGTGGCTCTCCAAAGGCAGCAGGAGCAGATGATGTTCGTGAAGACCGATGCACTGACCTTTTCCCACTTGCCATGCCTGCTCTGAGCCTGAACAGAATTTAAACCTGTGAGGGGAAAAGCAAAGCTGCATCAAAGAGCTCCTCCTGCTCTCCAGAAATGTCACTGGTGATCTGCCAGGGTGGTTGGTTGTTTGCCCTCACATTGTGTTTTCAGCTGGTTTCATAAACAAACACAGCTTGTGTGAGTGCTCTGCTGTGTCCCTGCCTCTCAGCCTTGCCCCTCCCATTGGATCCTCTCTACTCTTTAGGCAGTTTTAAGCAAATTTAACAGATCCTGAGTTCTGTGAGGAGAGAGACTCTGGTGAAAACACAGGATTGGGAACTCAATCTTTGAGGTGGCACAGAACCTCTGTGGAAGCCATCGATGAGAAGCTGTAGGAAAAACCATAAGAAAAAAGCTCCAGTGACAGCTGCTGCTTGCAGAAGTTTATTTTCTTCCCTCCTCTTCTCTTTTTAAATAAAAATGATTTAGCAGAAGCATTCAATCATGTTCTCAGATGTTACCATGAAACCATGGGAGTACAACATCTGGAAAGAGAGTTTTTTCTTCTGTCAGACTTATGCAACATGAAATGCATTTGTCTGTTCTGTTACAACACCATGCTTTCCCAAACAGAAAAATCTGGGCTGGCCCTTCATGTGGAATTAACTGGAGCAGCTCCACAGAATTCACTTTGCTGATTCATTACAGCATAGGCTCCAGTCCTTTATTTTCTCTTTCTTTTCCTGTGCGTGTGGCACTTTCTAAATAATACAACATATTTATGATAGTCAAGATTTCAGAGAAGTGTGGTGGCCCCTGAGACAGTGGGATTATTTTTATATGTGGGTTTGGGTTGCAATGTCATTAAAGCTAGTTAGTTTATGCAATAAATAAGTCATGATTTAGCTCCCACATTGATACATGCTAAAGGGATGACAAACATCATTACCCATCTTCTTCCCGTATTTTCCATACTTCATCCCATATTGTATTTTAGTGCTTTGGTGCTGTAATTTAGTGTGGAAGAGCCTGAGCAGATTCCTGCTTCTGTCATGTTTTCACACAAAACGTCAAATCCTGGGTCCATTGAGCACTACCAGGAAATGAGAGGCTTTGATTGTTCACAAGTCTTTCCACTGAAATGTCAAACTTTTCCTTCTATGAAAATGATGTTCCCCAACACAGAGCTTGAAAACAGATAATTATCCAAGAACATGAAACAGAATTAACATGCACTGGAGCATGTCATGAACATTTCCCTCAGCAAATAACAAAGGTAATTGCTGTCAGAGTACAAAGCAAGGAGAAAGGTTGGCTCTGTTCCTCAGACAATTGAGATTGGCCACTGTTTACTCACTTAGCCCATGAAAACATGCAGCCCAGCAGAGGGGTGCCATTGCAGGGCTGATGGAGTGTGACCAGCCTGCTGATTGCAGGCACTGCTCATTTCACACTTCCCCAGGCTGATCAGACACGAGGTCCTTGCCTATTATTACACATCTAAACCCTGATGAGTCAGAGCTCATTTGGAAACCATGGTAAGCCCCAGTAATAATTAATACATTTTTCAAACCACATTTTGACTTCAGGCACAATTAAGAGGCTTCATTCTTAGCCTGGAAGAAGGAATGGACATGATTTGCTAGGTGGACACAATTTTCCCATACAGAAATCAGAGGAGCAAGAAAAAAACCCAAAACAAACCACTCCTAATTGCTGGTGGGGGTAGTTCTGATTTGTGATTTTACAAATCAGTTTTCTAATATTAGAAGCCAGTGGAGTGTAGAGATACAGGACTGAAGTCTGGAAGAGACCTCCTGAAGTACCACATGTAGCTCATTGACATCACAGGCAGCTCTTCTCACGAATTTATTCAGCCAGGTCTTGCAAAAGCTTGAGAATTTTTGTCCCCACCTTCCTCGTGGGAGGCTGCTCCCAAAACTCCTCACTCTGATGGTTAAAATGCTTATTCCCACCTTTTTGTCTCTGCTTCCTTTATTCTCAGAGATGTCTCTGCATTTCAGGGAAAGGTGAGATAGCTTTTACCAGCAATACCCAGATTCTCCCAGTCATCTTTGTGCCATGGTCTTCTCAGGGAAGGCTCTTATTATATTTTATCTGTACAAAACTTGGAATTTGAGCCATCCTGTAGTGAATATCATGCACGGACAGCTGAGGGGAAAGCAAGAACCCACTGAAAAGAGACAGACATCCCTACTATTTCCTATCATTTATATTCTTAATCTTTAAACCAAATTTCTGGTTTATTTCTGTCATTCTTACCACCTTGTGGGCACTCATAGCAACCCTCTGCCTCTGAAGCTGTTGTATCAAACAGGTCCTGTCCCAAATAATGAACTATTTTGAAGGGTCCAAGGTCTTTTGTAAGCAGATTTTATTTTGGGAAAGAGTACACTACACTGTCTAAAGGTGATTTTTTTCCCCCCAAAATGAACTATTTTGAAGAATCAAAGGTCTTTTGTAAGCATCTACTGCCTATTCCTCACCAATAATTATGTTTATGTTACATTTTTATTACAAATTATTACAATTCCATTGCAATTGTTTACTTTTTTTTTTACCTTCACAAGATGCAGAGAGTCTTCAATGTAACACAACAGATTTTTGAGCCATATGCTCTATTTTCAAACTACATGTACTGCAGCTTAAAAAGCCACTTACGTTTTTGGGCAGCACTATGCTACATTTTCTGTCTGAAGGTGAAATTCATACCTGTGGCAGGGACTAGACCAGGTCTGTGTCTGAGTTAGGCATATTAGATACCAGAGCAGAAGGATCTTCTTTAGTGCATCACAAAATACCAAAAAATTCCAGCCCAACACCAAGACAAGACATCAAGGAGAGGTGTCTGCTGCTTCCTTGCCCCAACTGAATTGCTGAATTTAAATCAGATTTTCTTTCTTCTCTTTAAGCATCTGGTTAAGCACATTATTAATGGGAATAAGTCTTTTTTTTTTAACTTACGCTCACTTTACATCAGTGACAATACTTTGTGGATGGCAGTTTACACAAACTCTGAAGCTGTTGTTAATAGTGCTAAAATTCTCTGAGTGGACACTCTTGTTATTCCTTCAGCATGTAATCTGTAAATATGAGAACATATAGCTTGTGCCATTTAATTCAGTGGATACTGAGCTGCTCCTGGTGCTGGCAATCCCCTAGAAACAATCTCACCTTGAATAAGCAGCTGGAAAACAGAAACCATAAACTACACAAATAGAAGCGTTAACTGTGCAGTGTAACAAAGTGAATCTCTAAAAACCATCTTTAGATTCCTGCTGAAAGGTTTGTAATCCAACCAGAATGAAATAAATGTTTTTAGCTCCTCTGCTGGGGGGAATGGATCTCCAGTGGAATATCCAGGAAATCAGAGACACAGCCAGGTCAGAGGAGGGACTCGGAGGGGGAATGAAAAGCAGTTAAAGATCAGTGAAAGTGTGGATTGTGTCACCTGGCAATAAAAATACCAGGAAGAGGGTAATGATTAATCTGCATAAACCAGGAGAACAAAAAGGAATCACAGGTAGAGACAGACGTGGGCAAATCCAAAGCCTCAGTGACAGAAGACTGGAAAGTGTGTGTGGAGAAGCTGGGGCTGTAAAATCAAGAGGGAAACACACAGAGAAAATAAAGGAATGTTTGCAAGAAACTTCCACTGAAACCATAAGAATCTAAAGCCATTGTAGGAATACAGATGCTGTTTCTGAAAGCAGTAATTTAGTGATTTGATGTGAATAAAAGCAAGTCAAAACAAATCAAAACACCAATTCCGAGAGCTTTTTGGCTTAAAAAAGATGGATAAAGTCAGAAAACAAGTCCTGACCCTCCCAAAAGATGTGCAGCTCATACTGGAGATGCTCAGAAAGAGTGGGAGGGTTGGTCAAATAATTAATGTACTTGGAATTAAATGATTCTGGAATGAAGCAGGAGATGAAAAACAAGATGTAAGAGACATTAGAAGCAGCTGTGTCATTTCCTCTGCCTCATGTAGTGATCCCAAGGAAACTTTCTGTCACTGTGACCCTCCTGCTGCTAGATCTGGAACCAGGATTTTGTGCAGTTATTCTAAAAGGTGGCTCCGTGGGGAGCTGCAATGTCACAAACCAGCACAGAGCAGGTAGGGTTATTCTGAGAAATTTGTTGGGAGAACAAATTTTAAAAACTGGAAAAAATTATCAAAAATGGAAAAAGAACTTTGAAATTGCTGTGTGTGGCTTGAGTGGAGAGAGACTGAGGCAGAGGGCAAAAGAAGGGTGTGAGGCCCCACTTCCTGAGACTTGCACTTTGCATTTTCCATGTGCTTGAAGAGAGCCCTCCCCTTCAGTGTATATAAAACATATGCATATTTATTTATTCTAGGAGCATTGGCATGAACAATAAATACAAATATCAATGTATGTAAATGTGAGGTGCTTAGGCTGGAGAGAAAAACCCCAGAACAAAGGAATCCACCAGTGTTGGTCCAGCTCCTGAGCTGAAAAGGTCTGGTCTGGAGGGATGTGAATAAAATTCCAAAGCCATTGTCAGCCCATAGTGAGGCCCATAAATTATGTATGGCTGTGCAGTTAAATTATTGTAATGTGGCCAGGTGAGTGGTAAAGCAGGATGTGGCATGCAAAGGGTATTGGAAGGATCTGAATAAACAGCAGAAGGAGGGCTGGGAGTGTTGGTTGCTGCAGAAGGTTGGGTGTGTGTTCCCTTCAGCTCAAAATGGAATTTAGGAGTTCTGAAGAAACCAGAAAAGGATAATGCATCAGGCTTTTTGGGTTTCTGTGAAATAGGGATGAACCAAAGAAAATGTCTGACAAAACTGAAGCTAAATAAGTTTCTTTTCCTTACTTATGTTGCAACATATGAGTGCTAGATGACATGAAATGAAGAAAGAAAAGCCAAACGCTTTTGTAAGGGAGCTAAGAGCACATGTGGAGGGAAATGAACCATAAATGTTATCTCAGAGGAGAGGTCCCACTTGGAATAAGCCTATATAGGCAGTTATGGCTAAAATTTGTTATGTTGCTATTGTTTTGTGAAATGACAGAACATCTGCTCAGTCACAAGGCACCAGTAAAATGCAGCTTTATGCCTAAAGCACTGTGTCAGTTCCTAGCAAAAAATGTATAGAACAGGCCAAAAACAAAGGCACATTGTCTTTTCTAGTTGTAGTCATTTCTGACCTAATAATGGTTCAGAAAGGATTTTTCATTTTTATTTTTAAAGAAATGAATGGAAGGATTGAGTCATTTATGGCTCTTTTCAAGATGAGGCTTTGTGCATTATTTGTGCATAAGCTGGCAAAAGGCTTTGTCTCTGCAAATCATATTTATGTCACTGGAGCACTTTAAAAAAAGGCAGCTACTTGTGAGTACCTTGAGAAAAAATCCTGCTTAGCTGACAGTTTCTAAATGCAGTGGATAATCAGCTGGCTTTTCCTCCCACTGGAAACACCATCAGTGATACCTGTGCTCACGTGGTGAGTGGACAAAGTCACATTTCACCTCAGAGCTGACTCTTCAGAGGGGAAAAGCATTCACAGTGCAATCTGTCATGTAGAAAACTAATTAACAAATCCCTCTGGAGCAATTATTCCACGGAGTTTGAGTATTCCAAGCACACAACTTTTAAGTGGCTTTATTCAAAGGGAATATTTTCATTGTTGTGTTCACTGACCTGAGAAGCCTGAAACTGTGGCGTAAAATATCATTTTAAAACCTATTTTCTGATGGAATGGGGTTATTATCCTACAGCTTGAAGTCATCCATGTGCATTTATGACCCCTCAGAAAACAGACTGATCGATGAGACAGAAATTGGCACCTTTTCACACAATGCTTTTCATGGAGTGAAACAGTTATTATTTAATTAAGGTGTGGGAGTGTTCAGGTGGAACATGGCTTCATGAAAAACCATGGGAAGGAATTTGTATTCTGACACACGTGTGCTCAGAGTGAGAATTAGGGTTAGACTCGTTGTGGGAGCTCAAGGCTTGTGTGTCAGGGACTCTTTGAAGCCTCTGAAGTCTCAAGGACTCTTTTATGTGACTGTGGATGCCTGTGCTACATCATGAAGTATTAATAGGGGACAAAGACAGGAGCCACTCTCACATGAATTCTTTCTTCTCCAGAAAACCTTATGTCAGCAGATTTTTTTTTAATGTCATTTAAGGTTGGGACCTCTGCTGGAATAAATAAAATCCATGTGGGAGAGTCCTCAGTGTCTGCCTCAGAGCTGATATAATGTGGGATTTTTACCTTTCAGCTGAGTCAGATACAGATACTAAAAGCTCCCCCCAGAAGCAGTCTATAGTTTCTCAGAAGCCCTTCAGAAGTTTATGAGTCTGATACAAAGCTTATTGCAGTTGGGAAAATTCCCCATTTGAGGCAGTTTCCAGTTGGACTGTACAAATCTTATTGATCTATTTATACAACCTTTTCAAGAGGAAAAAAAAATTATCTTTCACATATGGCAAAAACTTGAAAACTTAATTTTTAAGCTGTTAAGATTCCAGTATTCCCTGGAATCTTGGGCAGCAGATGCCTTGTGCTTTGTGGAGGTAAAGGCACAAGCTCCAGGGCCCAGCCTGAAATTTGTTGCAATTATTTAACCAAGGCATCAATTCTCAGCACCAGAGCAGGGCAGGAGCTGTTGTGCTGAGCTGCCAGAGGTGGTTGGATGGCATCATTTGTCAGCTGGCAGGGCAAGAATCACCAAAATAAGGTGCTTTTAAGAATGGCTCTTAAGGAATGACAGAAATGCCACGAGTGACTCTAATCTCTGCTCCCCTGTGTTAAATGCAGTCCAGGGACTGTGGTTCTCCCTGCAGCCATCTGGAGAAGCAGGGGTTGTGCTTGGTGGCAGCAGCCTGGAGAATTGTTGGGGTCTGAAAATGACCTGAACCTCCAGGTGACCTGCAGGTCCTGTGCTAGGGACCTCCAGTCCCACAGCCACAAAGCAGAGCAGGCATTCCCTGCCTCACCCATCCCCTGCACCCAGAGAGGAAAAAGTGATGGCTCGTGTCTTCCTTTGTGATCTTCTGAAGCTCCACCATCCCAGTGCTATTTTCACAGAATCACAGAGTGAACCAGGTTGGAAAAGACCTTTTAAGATCATCAGGTCCAACCTATGAGCTGACACCTCCTCATCAGCTAAACCCTGGCACTGAGTGCTACGTCCAGGCTTTTTTTAAACACATCCAGGGTGCAGTCTCAGGCCTTTGAGACAGATTTCTATTATTCTGTGAAAAAAAGATTTGGACATGCTGGCATGAGCTTTGCTATTGCACTGGAACACTGATCTCACTGGAGTCCTGTGGCAGCAGCCAGAGGAGAGCTGTGCCTTCAGAATGTGGGAAGGAGAAGGATGCTGGTCCCAAGTCACTGTGGAAGGGTGACATTGCCCTCTCAATGGGGAGGCACGGGGTGGCTGGAGCTCCTCACTGGAGTGGCTGCACTGTTCCATCTCCTGGGATGGGTTTATTTATGGATAAACCATCACTGATGCACAAAGGCAGGCTCTGGTCCCTCGTTCCAGGTGAGTGGCAGCCACAGGACATGAAAGCCCTGTTGTGAAGGGGCTGGGGAAGGGTATCCGAGGTGGAAAGGGTTGGTAGGGCCCAGCTGAGTTGATGTGGAGTGGCAGTGGTGACCCTGGATGTCAGGGCTCTGGGTAATTTGGTAACTGGGTAATGAACTCTCTGCTGACAAGCCAAGGAAGGGCTGGAGGCACCTTCAGAGAGACAGAGGAGATGCAGATCTGGGCTCCAGCTCCTCTCTCGCTGCAGTGAAGGCACCAGAACCCCAAAATGCTGCAGTGCATGAGCTGGGGCCCATTTGATTCAAGTAGTGCTTGTTTTGAGCAGAGATCAGGTTTTGAGCCATGGGCAATGAATGCAATCAAATTTTTGAAAAGGAATGCCTTAACAGGCAGTAAACATTTCTGCTCTGACTGGCAAACAGTCATTAAAAGCCTTTATTAAATTTTGTGTCTGTTCTGTTCGCCACTTAGCCATTTCTTTTCATTCTGAAGAATTATAACTAAGAATGAATGAGTCTTTTCTAATATGGCCAGGACATAATAAATTTGTGAAAGAACTGAGTTATCCTCCTCCCTCATAGGCAAAATTTTCCAATTGTTTAACAAAATGTTGTTTTGTATTGCCATGACATCAGTCTTTATGGCTGTGAATAACAAGGCTCAACATTAAGCAGCTTGTTTATAAAAAACAGACATGCAGCAACAGTTAGAGAGTGTTCAGTGCACATCCCCACTCGAGTCCATCCCACTCACTGATCCTCCCACTGCCCTGTGGAGTCATTTGTGTCTTCAGAAGGAGCAAACTGATCTCTCCAGTGAAAGGCTGCAGAATTTCCTGGGTTCTGCCTTGTAGAAGTTGGCAGCTGCTGTTGCACAGACCCAGATCTCTGCTGTGCTGCTCCAGGCATTTGTCAGCCCCAGGGTGAAGGATGGCAGCTCCCAGCACCTGAGGAAGAAGGAGACTGTGACACAAAGCCTCCCACTGCAGAGAAATTGCTGCATCCATCACCATCCTCCCAGCCCAGTTCATACAGCTGTGTTATCCCCGTGCTCCAGGTCACCCACAGCTCCCAGAACAGCTCCTTGTTAGTGTTTGAACCTCCAAGGTGTTCCCTTTCAAAACACGTTCTGTCAGTCCCAGGAATAATCAGTCCTCTGGGATGGAACAGATCACAAAGCCTGAAATGGGTTTGGGATACTTTGGGAGGAAGACACTTGTGCAGAAGGGAATTGGATAGATCCACCATGTGGCAGCATTGTACAAAGCCTTTCCATTGGGTCAGGGCTCCTCAGCTGTGGGGGAAAGGTTCAGGCTGCTCCTGCACCAGCCTTGCTTGATGAATATTTGCCTTATAATGCAATTTATTAGTCTAAGACTAATTTTTTTTCCCCAGCTAATGCTGCTCTTGGTGTGCCCTGCACAGGCTGGGTTTAGATTCACTCCTAAGGAAATGGGATTTTTCATCTTTTGGAACTACCAGTGAGCTGAAAAATCATTTATTCCCACAGTGCTAATAGCAGGCAGCTGTTTGTGGTGACAGCAGGAGAAAGAATTATCTAAAGATCAAAAAGCTGAATTTGGGGAATAAATATGTTGTTAGAGCAAGCATGACCTAGTCTGATACATTTAGATTTATTTTAGAAAAGGTGGTTTTCTTATTCTATGCTCAGACCTGGAAATATATTTCAAGTGAAATCTAATGAACAACTTGCAATTGGTGCAGGCATCTCAAATGGCAGCATCTTAAAAGTCATATCCAGGGGCAAGGTTTCCAAGTGCCCAAGCCCATCATGAAAAGCAGTAAATGCCCTCAGCTGTGAGGTTTTATCATGGTGTTCAACTGTAAATCCCTCAAAACAAGTTCTTGGACAGCTGGCAGATTGCACCAGCATTAACAAGAGATCCCCAAACTGTGACTGGCAAAGGAAAAGCTGTAGGAGCAGCACTGCCTGGGGTGGTTGGTACTGGTAGATGTGATGTTTTCAATTCAAAGTTTGATGAAAAAGTTTGGTCATCTAAGGTGGAGAACATTTGATTTCACAGTCTGTATTTCCAGAATATTTGAATTGCCAGGAAGAGCCTCCAGCTTGAGGAGCTGCTCTTGAAAGCACACGAGGAAGTGTTTGCTGCTGTAAGAACCAGATGGGTGCCAGGGGTAGGAGCTGTGAGAGAGCAGCCTGACCAGTGTTGGTTTGTCACTTCTCCTGTTGCAGCTGGATGCTGGGAAGGCCAGGGTGAAGCTGGAGCGCTGGGCTCCCCGGGATGCTGGCAGTGGGGCAGGAAGGAGCCAGGAGCTGGAGGCCAGCGGGGACTGCGATGATGAGGATGGCTGCCAAGGATCCGGGGACAGGACCCACACAGCAGGTAAAGAAATTCACCTTCTGCAACCTAGAGAGCTTGGAAAGTCGTGTGGCACAATGAGGTGGACAGAGCTAGGGCTACACTGCTTGAATTGCTGTCAAAATCCTACCAAATTCAAGGGATTTGGCTCTTAATCTGTGAAGAGCTGCAGTAAAAACAGAATGATACAGACAGCAACCCAATATAATTTAACACTTGGCATGCAGATAAAAGACTTAAATGTAGAGTGAATAATGTCTGCAGTGAAATCTGGATCACAGGAATGCTGAAGGGCCTTCCTAGATAATGTGAGCTCCTCAGATAAATAGAAAATTGATGACCTTCTAGAGTATGCTAAGTGTTAACATAAACATTTATTTATTGCATAATGATACTGAAGGATGATCCAGAGTGTACTCAAGTATATATTTTTGAAAAAAACATAGGAAATACTGTGGAATTTTTCCCTAGTGATGAGCTGCTGGTTAAATGAAATTTCTTGATAGTCTCAGATATTGCATTCTGCAATATTTATTCATTAAATTACTTGGATAATATGTCATCAAGTGTAGAATCAGCCTCACAATCTAACAACTTCCACCAGCATACTGGCAATATAATATGTAGTTAAATTCTTTCAGCAACTTAATAAGAAGTAAAATGTTTCTAAATACTTGATATCATTGGTTTACCTCATCTCAAAGTTCTAATTCATTTCAGTTCACCAAAATATAACTGGTTTAATTTACCATAGTGTAAATACAATGTGGGTTGGATGTGTAAATACAGGAAATACAGGTTGAAAACAATGCTCATTGAGGTGGCTGGAGCTCAGGTGGGTTTCAAACTGCTGCTTGGTTCTGCTGAGATAAAAAAATGCCTTTCTCTTGTCCCTTTGCCACTGAGTGGAGAGGGGGAAGAGGTGTCCCATACCCAGGTGAGATTTGCAAACGTGCTGTGATCAGCCTGTGGTCAGACTTCACTTGTCCCTGTTGTGAATATTTGTTCAGGAAAACCAAGCTTAAGGATGTGCTTTGGAATGTGTGCAAAGTGTTAGTTGGAATTGCAGTACCAGCTTAGAAATACCTGAATTTTAGTTTGCATTGTTGGCCTGTATGATCAGGGTATCATCACACAGGGACACTGCTTTTAAAAACTGTTATGTAATTACAGCTGACAGATGATGCAGAGGTTTTCACCATCTACTCACCTGTATTTTTGGACAGAGGAACTTGGATACAGTGTTATTTTAAAACTCTTTGCTTAACTTTTTATTGTTTACTGTATTTCATCCATGAGCAAAGAAAAGACTTGAAGATGTTTTAGACCCTGGGGATTTAGGTGGGTAAATATTGTAATACAATTTCCTCCCTGTGTGGAGTAATAGAAACAAAAGCCAGGTGCTAGGAGTCTTCAATGAACTATCAAACTATTAATACACCTTTTGGGCAGGATGTGTATCCATGCTTCCAGGGACAATGGCAGAGTTCAAAAATAAAATCTTGAAGGCTTTCAAGACTTGACTTTCAGCTGACTCTAATAATGGAAAGCTGCTTAATGTCTCTTTTTCTCCTTTTTTGCAATCTGTTTAATTAAAATATTTTATGCTGAGATCATCCTGGATTTAAAAGAATTGTATTTATATAACTGGCTGTTCCAGAATGTAGCAGGGTGTACACCCAATTAAAAAGGTAATTACAATAAATTTTAGAAAATGGTATTGATTCATAACAGAAGAACAAGTATTTCATTGTGTGACAATAGTAATGCTCCATCATAATTAGCTTTAAAATATTGTACTGTATACAAGCCACTAGCAGTAAATCTCTTTTCCATATCTGGATACAATTAGGAGATAAAATGCAGTAATCTCATTATGGAGCTGCTTTGCTTTAATAGAATGTTAAAGAAAAACAAACATCAGATTAGTTGAATTTCCTCTTGCTGCATGTCTGTGAGATGATGCTGGCAGTTGTACAGCCTGTGAACTTGAGTTTCCTAAAATTAAAACCCTTCCAGTCCATCTACCCATTGTTCTGTGGAAGTGGAACATGACAGCATTGCCTGTTCCCTGCTTGCCTGGAAACTGAGTGATGAATTGGTGCTAAAGCTAAATCCCAAATCCAGCCCTGATCTGAGGCGTGGTGGAGTCACTGGGAATGTCCTTGCAGGTGTGGCTGAGACACAAATGAGAGCTGTGAGATGCCACCGAGCTCTTCAGGGCATGCTGGAGCTCGGAGTCAGCCAGAAGAACAAAAGGAATAAAAGAGGAATAAAAGCCTTCCCAAACACAGACCTTTTGGCAGAGCAGTCATGCTTTTAGCAGCAGGCCCGTGAAAAACAGAGGAACGTATTTCAGTGTCAGCCTCTAAAATGCAGAATTGAGAATGTAGTAAATATGTACGACATGTGTCCTTTATTCAAAACTATATGAAAATTATAGTTACTGCCCTATGTGTTAAGAGGATTGCAAAAGACTGAGATTGCTTTTAGTTTTTGAAAACCTACCAAATGCTCATTTCTTTCCACCTCCCAGAAAAAAAAAATACCTTTTCCTTATCAATACATGGCCAGGAATTTCATCAGTCTATGGGTTACCATCGTGGGACATTTCTGTTCATAGCTGTCAGTGAAGATCTGCCCAGACAGGGTCCATTGCTGTCTCCCCACTTTGCTTTTCCAGGCTGCTGACAGAGGGCTGAGCTCTTGGGTTTTAGATTTCAGCTTGTCCAGAGTGGGTGAGCACAGAAATGACTCTGTGTGTAAATTCCAGGCAGGTCATTGTAATACCCCTTTCCCTGTGTTGTTTTTTTTTTTTCCCTTTTGGTTGGGGATTTCTGCCTCTATAATCCTGCAATAGGCAGTACAGCCCTGTCCTTTTGTTTGTCACCTTGTAGCCTTTGAGACTCATGGCTACCTATCAGTTAATCATTTTATTTTATGTCTATAATTAAGATATGTGGCTATCTATTAGCTAGTGCTGGGGTTTTGTTTATCTTTGTTGCAAATAAGTCTTTGCTTGCCACATTCACTGTTACCTGAAAAGATCAACACTTCTTTAATGATAAGGAGCTTAATTATCTATTCTATATCACGTGTGTTTATCCAAATGATTTTACATGAACAAGATAAATTCTCAGGAAACCAGCATTCTCTTGGAAGAGTCTGGATGGCAGAAGATGCTTTACAATGTTGTATCATCCCAGGCCTTACCAATTACCACGAGCATCTCTTCCTGGGGAAAGCTGTGGGAACAGCAGTTTCTCAAGCAGGCCCATGTGTTATTTGTTGGCAAGTCCCAAATTCTAATGACAACATCTGTGAATCATCTTTGAACAAAGCTTTGCTAGGAGAGATTTAAGGAGAGGAAAGCCAGCCATATAAATCTTGAGCGTGGATGGGGAGATATAAAACTGGTTTTGCCCTGCTGCAGTCCTGCAGGTTTCTAGGCAGATGGGCAAAGCAGCATCTTAGGCTGAGCCTTGCTGAGCCTGGCCTACTCACAGAATCAGTGTTACATGGACCTGATCACAGTGTGAGTCCACTGGTGCAAATTGTTGTTCTTCAGCTCTGCTATGAAGGTGGTGCTGGAGAAGAGCAGGGATTGCTCAGTGCCCTGCAGGGTTCAGGGACAGGGATGAGTGTCCTGCTCCTGGAAAGACAGCAGCCACAGATTCACACTGGCTCCTGCTCCTGCTGTTCAGAGGAGGAAAATGTTTGCTGAAAAGTGGAGGAAGCTTGTGTGAGGAGTTCCAATCCCCAGCTCTGTGCTGTGACAAGGCACCACCCAAGCAATGGCATCCAACATCAGGTGTCAGTTCAAGGAAATCATCAGGTGATTCACTCCTAAAAAAAGGTGGAGGGAAAGTTTAGGCCACAGGTAGGGACCTGCTTTTAGTGCAAGCCCAAAGGCAGCTGAGGGGAGCTCTGGGCTCTGTGGAGCTTTGTGGTGAGGAAGGTTGAGCTGCCACCACTGTGGGCACCAGTCCCTGGGCACACCTGCATGTAGGGGGCACCCAGGTGTTCCTGCATGGCTGTGTCTGAGGGTGGATGTTTCACTCAGCCAGCACAAGACAAATTAATCCAAGCTTCTGTCTAGAGGAGCCTGCTGCAACATTGTGCAAAGTCCCAGGGAGTGCAGCTCATGCTGGACTGCAGCTGGCAGGGCAAGCAAACAGCCCAGGTGGAGGAAAATACAGTTTAGTCCATGCTTGGGTCCTCCTCCACTGAACAGAACAGACAACCCCAAATGTCTGGTGTACCTGAACTGCAGCCTTGGCACCAGACTCACCTCTCTGGGGTCAGAATCTATACATGGCTCAAAAAGCTCAGCCCTCAGGTGGGGCAGGTGTTAACCCCACTCCTTCTGACATGCCTGGAAACTTGAGATCATTCAGAAATGGAACTAGGGAGCTTTCCTTTGGCCTGGCTCACTGCCTTGCCCCACACAGAGATGGGCTTCTGCTGTGTCCCCATCCCAAAAGCAGTGGGTTTCCATGGAACAACAGGTGCCTGACCAGTGCTGACCCTCAGGCACAGCAGGTTTTATCCAGTACTTTAAATTGTGTCTGTCAGTGCAGGCATTCAATAAAAACACATCCTGGGCCATCCCAGCCAGGCTTGGACCATGACTGTGGGTTTAATGTGTTTTATTACTGTGGTTTTTGCCAAATGCTTACCTCATCCCAGTAACAGTGTTCTTCTGTACTTCCTCCTAATTCCTTCATGAAGCTCCTCCCTCCCTTTAACAAGAACTTTCAGATTTCAGACATCCCAGTTGAGCATCCTGCCTCTTGCCACAGTTCATTGCCTGGGGGGGAATCTGTAACAAATCAACCTGGAGCATTCAGATGACATGATTCCAACCCTTGGCTTCCTTCTTGGCTGTGTGGACAATCCCCATCTTTCTGCTTATCTTTCAGAGTATCTGAAGATGGTGTAGAATTATTATTTAGGGCTTATGAGAAGGATGCATTTTTGCCCCAATATGCCTTTACAAGTGCAGACAAGTAAATTTTCTTTTTTCTTCTTGTCTTCTGTCTGATCTGTATCTGCTCTCAACAGCAGTGGAAAGTTAATGTGTTTTTCTCACTGCTTATGAATGTTTTCATTATCAGATTTTTCCTTTTGAATATCAAGATTCTTTAATGCTTTATTATGTTATCATTCTCCCAGCTTGCCTGTCTTTTCTTGGCATCAGTATTACTGTGTGACCTGTCATTTTAATCACACTTCATTTCCATTTATCATGTCACAGGATGCACTCACACTTGTATTTATCCAAATATGCAGTTGTACAGCTGCTGATTTTGTAATTATTAGTACAAAACATCAATATTCTGAGATCATAATATCTGCTGGCAGTCAGCCATGCTCATCAGCTCCTCATTGCCACACGTCCTCACAGATGATCCTGGCTCACAGAAATGCTGCATTTCAGTGTCTTCTGTCTTCCTGCCTGCAGAAACATCTCCATCACTCCTCCTCCCCATCCTGCTGCCTTGCTCAGCCATTTCTCTACAGCCTTTGTTGCTCAAGACATTTTATCTCCAGCTCTGTTTTTAGAGAGTCTATAAATTCCCAGATTGGCCTCAGTGTAAATGCCTCATTCTGTCCACGAAACAGCACAGTAACAGGTTAAACCCTCACAGAAGTTTGATTTTTCATGAAAACTCAGCCTTATGCTTGCCTTTTGGGGTGGGAGAGAGACATGAGATGTGTCAAGAGGAGCAGCAGCAAACCCTGCCAGGGCCTTCAGCACTGAGTGGTAGTTCCACAGCTGGCAAATTTCTGGTTTTGGCTTCTGTTTTAGGACACAGTTTGGGAAGAGACATGGGAGCAGAGAAAACCAGAGAAACCTAAATAAATCAAGATGAAAAGTACAGATCTTTGATTATTTAGTTGAACTTGAGAAGGTCTGGTCCTGAGATGGGTTACTCTGATGGCAGTGGTGTCCCACCATTCCCTCCTGGGTACACTTTGTTGAGATTTTCTCTGGGTGGCATTTCCTGCAGCCTCAGCTCTGTGCAGCTGGGATCAGAGGGGCTGCAGGGAAGGGAAGACAGTGTTGCAAGGGGAGAGAAGAGAGAAAAAGAGAGAGAGAAGGAGGTTTCCTCATCTCTGTCCCTGGGTAAATCTATTTTATTATCTGCCAATACAGGAATAAGGTGTTTTTTGTCATTTAGTGCTCTGCATTACACAGTATCATTTTAACTGGAATAAACAGAGAAAGAATCTTAGAATGATTCCTCATCCTTACTCAGGATTTATGTGACAGTTTGAGGTGTAAAGGAATGAAGTTCAGTTCCTTCAGGTTCTCCCTCCAAGAGCTGAGGTGAGAGTTCCCAGCACCACCAGGGCTCCTGCTTAGATCCATTCAAGGCAGGAGTTTTTCCAAGTTGTAGGAATGACTTTCTGCACGACCAGATAAACACAGCCCCTGCAGGAATTTCTGCTAATGCTAATCAGAGCCGTAGCTGGAGGAATAACAGGTTGTGTGCCAGCTCTGTGGCTCTCTGAGCAGCTTTGGTGCTATCTCTGGTGCCTTCAAAGAGGTAAAATGGTAATTGGGGAAATGCAGTTTTACCATTTCACCAGAGAAATGTAAATTACAGCACATTTCTGATCATCCTAGCACCATTTAGACAAAATTAAAAGGTAAAGCATTTTAGTTGCTTAGGGTACCCTAAGCCCTCCAATGCATGTTCTGTAGGAGGAAATTAAACATTGGAGAGATCAAGATAAAGACATTTGGGGCTTAAGTGTTTGCAGTAGTTGTGTGTAAGCAGCCATCAGGGACTGCACTGGAGATCACTGAAGGGTAAAATGCTTTTACCAACTTCCTATTAAAAATATTCCCAGTAATCTCTGTCCCTTGAACACACTTCCTAGAGCAGAGCAATTCTCACTGCCCTGGTCGGCAGTATTTTATCTGGTTACTTTCCACAGGAGCAGCTCCATGTGTGCATCTGTTTCTGAGAAGGGTTTTGAGAACAGCCCTAAACTGAAAACTCCTTGATCTCCTTTTCCAGTGAGTTCCCACTCAGTAGCATTTCTCACAGTTATTAATAAAAAGGACATTTTTTAGACAGAAGTGTCACAAGGCTGAATGGTCCCTAACAGGAGCAGAGGCAAACCACCAAGAACATGAACAAAAAGAAGCAACTTGGTGTTTCATGGCTAAAATATGAGGAAAAGAGGTTTCTAAGAAAAATTTAATTGCTGAACACATGAAGCAGAACAATGTGGATTCAGGCTGTGAGAGCACCCTGCAGGTGGATGCTTTGACCCCACATTGGTGGTGCTTTTTTCTGAGAATGTCACTTGCAAGGAGCAGGCTGGCACCCAGAGCTCAGAGGCCAAGCTAAAGGGAAAATAAAACCTCCTTCAGATGGACCTCTCATGAACTGTGTGGTTTAGATCCTTCTGACAAGGAATTCACCTAAGGGCTCAAATATCTTGGTCATGCCACACAGTGATAGGATAAATGTGAAGGCTCAGGCAATTTGCCCCCAAAACGCCATAAAGCAAAAATTAATTAGGAGAAGTTAACAATGAATGGTCCTTCAAATAGCTCCAAAACAGGCAACTCCTATAATTTAATGGAAGCTCCCTTTAAAATAGTGATGCCATTAGATTATGTTATCTAAACAATCCTTCAAGCCCAAGGAAAATGTTCACCTGCCAGTTTGTGCCACACAAGGGAAGAAGGGTGAACCCATGGAGTGGCCCCTTGGAGTGGCTGCCTAGAACAGAGGCTGGACAGAGTGAGAGAATAAAGTGGGGATTTATGAAAGGCCTTCAACAGATCCACCTTGGCCAGTGCAGGAGCCTCCCAGAGGCTGCACCCAGGATGGACAATGGGCACGAGTTTTTCACACACAGATAACTTTGGTCTGTTTGCATCTCAGGGGTTAATTGTCCAATTCCAGCTTCAGCTAATGAAGTCACATTCCCCCAGTTTGCTCCCCACAATTCACTTTTGTTGATACTTTTTGGGCCCTGAGGCTGTGAGGTGTCCTTGTTTCTCAGGCCTGGAAGGATTGTTCTGTCTGAGCAAACTGTGCAGAGAGCTCACTGACACTCTGTATGGAGTTCAGAGTTATGCACTAATGCAGTGCAGGATCTGAAAAATAGAAAAGCTAAAATCCTAAGGCATCATTGGCACCTCTGCCACCTTCCCTCCTCCGTGGAGGCCTCTGCTGACTGGAGAGAGCAGAGTGAGGAACTGAGCACAGGGAATGGCTCTGCCACTCACACCCCACACTGCTTTGGAGCATTTGCTGCTCTCCGTCGTTCCAGGAGTTCAGTCCTATCCAGGCTCTTGCTGTGAGAAGCAATGTGTTTGCACATGGGGATATCCAGGGGGAAAAACTCACACTTTCTCCAAGGAAGGTACTGGAATCATACCCTGGGCCTTGTTTCTTCCACAGGTAAATTCTTCCAGGTTAATTAAGGTAAGGTTATGAATTACTGCAGCCTTAAGGGCTTTAAGAAGCCCTCTGTCATCCCTCATGGCACACAACAAGTAAAAGACACGTGGTGCAGCTGTTTGGCAGTGGAAATAGAGCTAAACGTTACTGACAAACGAAAATACACTTTCTGTTTCTCCCTGCTGACACCTTCCCTTGTTTTATGATTCATAAGGAAAGCCTAAGCTGTCACTGTTCTTTTAGAGGAGGAAAAGAACTGCTCGGGTTTGTTTTCCCTCCCTCTCTTGAACCAATGTTTCTTGGGGGTGTTTTGTCTGTGCTTCTGGGGAGAAGCTGCCTTGAGTACACCAGGTGCACATTTCGAGGTTTTCTATTCCTTGATTGTCCATTTTAAGGTAAAATAGTACTCCTTGAAAGAGTTCTGTTGTGCCTGAAGCCAGCAGATATGCCATCAGAATGTCTCAGCTGAGAAATTCAGGATAAAACAATGCCCTGAAAGCAATTACAGCTCAGTTTTGCAGTAACAAGAGAGCACAGCACAACTGCTCTGTGCTCTAGACTCGATTTGCTACAAAAGGAACAGAACTTCAGGCTAAAGTATGTGACATAGCAACAGGATCAAGAATTTATAGGGCTGGATCTGGCTGCCTTGAGATCAAGGTACTTTAAGATAACTTAAACCAGCTGATGATCCTGCAGGGACTTAAATACCTTCCCTGAAAAGTGCTCAAAGATGAGGCACATTATTCCTCAGCAGGTGATTTTGCATCTGGTTTATCCCACAGTGTCTCCTGCCTGCTGGTTTTTAGGAGTGCTTATTTCTGTCCTTTGATCCTGAAAGCAGTCAGTTAATATTTCCCTGAATTTCCAGTTTGGACAGGACAGTTTGCACCTTTCGGAGGCCTTTTAGGGTGTGTTAGGCTGTGATACCATCCAGTAGCCCCAAACTCAGGAACTGGATTTAACTTGCAAAAGAGGGAAGTTAGAAAGCTTTTTGGGTTTATTTTGTTAGTGTGGATACACATAATCACAGAATGATTGTATAAAGGTGCTTTATTAGAGCGCTGGAACCCCGGGGTAACACCCAAATCAGGAGTTCAACATAATTCCAGAATCAAAGCATTTTTATACATAACTCTCATATGATCATTTGTTAATCACTAACTTGATATTATGCTATTGTATTATTGTTTCTACCATGCACAAGTTTCAATCCCCCTTTGTTTTCATTCAACCATAAGTTTCAGCTCTTTTGTTTCTACTCAGGCATAAGTTTCAGCTCCCATTTCTTCCACCCCCTCCCAAATAATTATATTTACTAATGATTACATCTAGAACATGCTGCTCAGGCCTACTATGCTACCCTGATTTTAAAACACTTTGTCCCAATGTTACCAATTTGAGGTGCTGAAGTGTGGAGCCTGAATCTGTACAAACAGAGAGAAGTCTCTAAATTATAAATTCCTAAGGGTCATCATCACAGTTCTCAGTGATGGAAAAGTCAGCTGGATACAAGATCCTACAGCACTTCTAACACTGTTTTTAGTTTGGTTTATTTGCATCCAGTAACTGCCCCTCATGTTTATTTGTATCAGAAGCTTTAATTTTCCCAAATTACATTCTATTCCTAATTCAGGCTCCTAAATATCACCATGAGAAAATGTTTTCTTTCCTTGTCCTCCTGTCTTTTAGGATTTGGACAGATTGTCTAACGTTCTTTAGGCTATCTTCTTTAATCTCCCTATTGTTCTTCTTTTTCTCTGAATGCCTAATAGTTTGTCAAGCCAAATTTAGATTATTTCTGAAATAAATATCATAAAGAACCAACCAAACTTTGAATATGACAAAAAGGTATTTTGAAATTGAGAAAATGTTTTTTATTCGGGGTTTATTTTAATCTCTTGAGGTATCTTGTGTCACATTAGTTTGTTCATCTTCTAAATAAACAATTCTGTCAAGTTTGCAGGTTAGCCTTCATTTCAGACAGATTTAAGTGCATTTCCTGCTTTAATGCTTTCTGAAATGATGCACATTCTTGATCCAGGTGTGATTTGCACAAGGAAACCTGCCTTGCACCCTCAACCTGCCTGGGCAGTTCCATTGCCCAAAGAGGGTGAGACCCTAAAGGGTCTGGTGCCCTTTAGGGGAAACAGAAATGGCATTTAGGAAGAGGTGAAAGCAGTAACTGGATATTCTGGGGAGCAAACTCCAACTTTTGAATATGCAGACAGTACAGTTTCTGTCACTGTGCAGATCACAAACTAATCTGAGGTCCAGATGAGGTTGGAGTGTGTAACAGCAGTGAGGCAGGTAGCACTCGAGGGTAACAACTGCTTTTTCAAAGTTTATTCAATTTACTTGTAAAAGTCATTGAGCATTCTCACCATCACAGCTTCAGCCCATTTGCCATGGAATTGCTGCCAAGTTAGCATTAATTCCTAGAGATAAGCAGAACTGGGTCAGGGTGGGCATGAAAACCTCTTGGAATCACCAGAAAGTGGAGGGAGACACTGAAATCAACTGAGCAAGCTGTGACTTGCACGGAGAACCTTAGAAATTCCCAGCTTTCCAAACTGTTTGCCATTCCTCTCAAAATTAAAGAGATTAAGGAGAATTTGCTGCTGCAGCATTGCAACTGCCTGGTAATAAATCATCATCTGATATTTCCAGCCCAGAATTAAGATGGGTGGCTCAGACATGCCGCTGACCATTTAGCAGTGAAGCCCCAGTAATCCAGTCTGGAGCAGCAGGGAGAGGAACAGCTTTCTGATGTGAAGTCAGACAAGTAATTTCCTATTTAAAATTTGATTAGATAAAATCTTTTGAACATGTGCTTGTAGAGCAACAGCCTGTTTAAATATGCATGGAGCTGCAGCACATGCAGCAACGACAAAGAACATTTGCAGTAACCTGAACGTGGAGGGGCCAGCACAGCGCCCTGGGCTAAACTCCAGCAGGATAAATCTCTTACACAATAGAAAAACACTAGAGCTGATGGGGGAAAATGCAGTTTTCTTCCTGTTAAGAAACCCACAGATTTGTTTCCGTATTGAAAAGGTATCATTTTGCAAAATGGAAACATTTGTTGTGCATGTGCAATTGGAAGAATGTTAATTTCAGGGGATATTGTTGTAGGGTTTGAGCACAAAAGGGAAAATATCGATTCAAGCTGGAATATTTTGCCCCCTGCAAATAATATGTAGTTTTTATAATAATAATAATAATGTATAGTGAGTTTGATATTTTTAGCCAGAAAGTTCTTCTTGATTTAAAGGCATTATATTCTTAAATTCACAAGAGAGAATATAAAGGCCAGAAAAAAACAAGATGGGGGAGTTTGGCCTGATTCTGACCCAGTAATCATCACAGGGGATTTTGCTTTTGACTTAATGAGACAAAATTTTGAGCCAGCAAACAAAAGGGTTGGATTCTGGTGCCCTCCTCCCTCCTGCCCAGGGTGGTGACCCCAAGGCTGCTGCAGAGGTGCTGCCCAGGGTGATCTGCAGCAAAGCACAGAAATTCCATGGGCTCTGGTTAATCAGCTGTGACTCTGGCTTTTTTTAATACCCTGATTTATATAATTTACAGAGGTCATGGCTGCATTTCGACCTCAGCTACTGCTAATAAAGTATCCTCTCAAAAGTGGGATGCAGCCCCAAAACTGGGGTACAGCTCCATTGCCAGTTCAAGTAGAAAATCCCATTACAGTGGTTCAGTACAATTGCATCCAAGCTGGGACATTTTATCCCTCATCATAAAAAGTACTTCCAGAATAGATCGGGGGATTGAAATATTCCTGTTACATTCACACATTATAAAAAATTACTGTTTTTGAAAGTGGCCAACTACTCATGTTCACTGGAAGTTAATTTTTCTCTTCCTCCTTTCTTGGAGCTCTTCATTTTTTTTTTTTTTTCATTAAAGCCATGGGAACATTTTTCCTTTTATTGAGTCCATGGTGTGAGAAACATCCCTGTGTTCCAGTCAGTCTGGCCAATACCTGCTGCATTTGTGTTCATTCCATGGACCTTGGAGGATTTTTCTTGGAAGTTCTTTGCCTGCCAGGGTCTCTCCAGCCACTGTCCTTGCAGATCTCGTTCCAGCCCTCCAAGGGCTGCTCTGAGTGTGGAACCAGCCAGGTGCTGCCTGGGTTTGGCTTTTCCAAAGGGGAAGAAAAGCCCTGAGCATCAGCAGAGGTTCCGAGTCATGAGGTTGTGTCGTATTCAAAGGCTCAGATTTGGAGGCTTTTCTTGCAGCTGCAGAGCAGTTCTGTGGTTGGCACCATCATATGTTAATATGTTTTTCCCCTCAGACAGGGTGGAATGTGGCATTGCCCTGGAAGAAAGCCAGGCAGATTCTCAGCAACCTCCCCTGCTGCAGTCCAGTCACTGCCTCCACAGTTTGCACATGGAAGAGCTCCCTCCTCTTTCTCCATCCCACAGCCACTGGTGTGCATTGTTCCTGTGGCCTCCTGGTCCCGTGGGGCTGGGAATGCAGATTTTCCTGGAGCAGTGTTCCCTGTTTGGGTCCCTTGGTGCTGAGAGGGGATTCCTGCACTGGTGAGATTCCTCTGAACGCAGCATCCCCGTGTGGATCTCTCCTGCTCCAGGGATTCTGCTGGATCTGCAGTCCTGCACTCCTCTCACACCACAGGAAGGTACTGGCTGTCTCTGAGCTGCTTTAAGCCTTGACAGACTCCATGTGGATATCATGAACTGAAAAGAGCTTTATCGAAAACCCCACTTTAATCAGGTTCCAGAGTCCTGTGATGTGTTAGCAGCTCGTTGGCAGCTTGGCAGTAAATGGAGAAGGTGCATGGCACTACTGGGGACACAGCAGTGCTTCAGTATCACACCCAGTGCTGGGAAATGCCCAGTGGGAGCCTCCCCATTAATCCAAGAAAAGCCCCAAATAATCGATGTCCATCCATGGGACTAAAAACCCCAATCCTTTTGGGTTCACACACCAGCCTGGGCACTGTCAGCTGGACCTCTGCTTTAAAATCACTTTGCATCCTTTTTGTGGAGCACATTTGCATAATCTGTGTCACAACAAAAACTGGAAGTGTGTTGTATCAAAGAAGATTTGAAGTGAATTTTTTAAACTGCAGATAAATCATAAAGTTATTTTTGCAAACTATATGAAAATGCATTGCAAACTGCAAAGAAGTCTTTTCAAAGGAGCAAACACACAACCACAGAAAATATTTTTCTCTCTGTATAAATACACTGAAACCCTTTCAATCTGCACAATACATCAAAAGAAGGCTTTATAAGAAATAAGCGAATTAGAAATTCCTAGAGTGCCAATTTTCTTCCACAGATTATGCAAACATTATGTGTGCTTCAAGTAAAGTTGCATTTTATTAAAAATGTAACTCGTGATAAAATTGATGTAACACTTGAATAACAACTTAAAATTTATATTATTCTCACCTTATAAAGCAATATTGAAGAAGTGAATTGTGCTAACACGAGTGTATTCATTATGCATGAAATCTCTATTTAGTCTGTAAATGCAGAGCAGACAGATAGTGGCCATTTGCTGCTGCAGTAATTACTGTGTCACCATTTGAGAAGCATTTATGTAAAGTACAATGCTTCTGACTAACCATGGACAAACTCTGTGCATCTTGTTAAAAATCAAATCATTGTTTTCAAATCCTTTCTGTTCTGCTGACACTGGAGTGCAGTGTAATCCACCACCACTCATATTTTATATAATCAAACACAATCCCATTCTTCCATGTGCATTCTTTCTAGATGGACTTACGGATTATCCACCTTAATACTGTCATTTTTTAAAAGCAGAAAGCTGTTATTAAATAGAGATTCTTCTTTATTTGCTCAACGAAGGTTTTAACACTGGCACAGGTGTGTCTTTACTGAAGGGTTCTTTCTCCTGTTTTGCAGATATGTGTAGATAACTTTTCTGTGTTTGCTGTGTTCCCCTGAAAGAGCCTTAAGGTTAAATTTTTGCAGTGGTCCTTTTGCACACTGGTCACAGCTGCTGGGTAAATGCCAGCAAGTTCAGAGGGTAAATACTCAAAAACCCTCCCTGGTGAGCATTCAGGTCCTCTGCTCTTTTCCCTTCACCCACCTGGCACATCCCATTGGTTCCTGGGGTTTGGGATGTGGTGATAAATTCCCTTCTGAGACAGAAGGATTCCCCCTGGCAGTCTCCTCTTGGGGAGTCTCTGTGTGCAGGGCCACACCAAACCCTGGCAGTGCCCACAGAGCTGGGTGGCCATGGCAGAGCCACACCTGGCAAAGCCACACCTGGCAGAGCCACACCTGGCAGAGCTGTGTGACCCTGGCAGAGCTGTGTGACCATGCCAGAGCCACAGCTGGCAGAGCTGTGTGACCCTGGCAGAGCCACACCTGGCAGAGCTGTGTGACCATGGCACACCAGGCCCTCTCTGCCTGCCTGGGCTCCCCACCTGGCCCTGCAGGATCAGTGTAATCTGTTTTCTCCTGGGGCCTGGTGCAAGTCAGCTCTCACAAATGCATCCTGGACACACTGCATTAACACTGCTCTCTTAGAACGTCAGGCTTTTGTTCTTGGAAAGCATTAAGATGTTATGAGCTTAAGGAGATTTGTCCTGAAGGGAATTTTGAGAAAATTGCCCAGCATTAATGCCTTCAAATGCCCATCATCAAAAGCACCACGGCTAAACTCCCAGGCAGTGGGTGGTAATGTAATAATTGATGCATCCCTGGGAAGCTCACACCTTTTTCTTGGAAATGCTGCATTAATACTTCTTTTTAAATCCTTCATTGGGCTAAGGTAGTGCAGATGTGTTAGTTTGTGCTGAGGAAAACTGGTTGTTACAGGTTGTTACAGCTATTTATTTTGATTCTTGCTTTAAGTGAATACATTTTAGGAAAAAAACACAAACATGATGAAGTTAAATGCCTACAGATGAATAATACAATGCACCAAGAATGATGTTTGCCGTATCTTTTGATGTGTTTATTAGAGTTGGAGACTTCAATAATACAATTTACCAAAGCAAAAGTATAATTTCCAAATGGACAACAGGCAGCACTTTCCAGAAATCCAAACTGTGCCTGTAAATTAACAAAGCCTCTACATGAGAATTGGTCAGATACATTTAATTTTATTTAGCTGCTTAAGGCAGCTGTCTGTACATTAAACCAGCTCCATGGTTGCACTCATCTTTTTTTCCAGCTCAGCCTAATAGCTTGTCAAATAATGTTGGGAGTAAATCTCAGGAAGTGGTGAGATGCATGTGGTTAGGGCTTTCTTGGGGGCTTCACTTGGGAAGTTTCTTGAGGAAGGGAACTAATTGGATGTGCAGGCTGGAAGCAGATGTGTGAGCATGTGTGGATTCATGGCACTGAGAACGGTTATATTTTGGATACTGCCTGAAATGATCAGGGTTCAAGATTAAATTTAAGATAAACTTGTGTTTAATGAAATAAATCACCTTTGAGCTGACTATAATGAGAGTTTAGAGTAGCTCTGTGGAGTAGCTGGAGGTTCTAAACACCTGTGGCATTTTGGAGGTCTCAGGGTGGTTCTAATGCCAAGCAGTGGCACAAAGGGGTTGTGTTCCCTCCAGCTCCAGAGAAATGGGGAGCCCCTAACCCCGGGATCCTTCCAAAATAGCATTTTCCTTCTGCTGCCAGCCAGTGAGAATCCATGGAGATCCCCCACAGTCATTGTTTCTCATAATGTCCCATGGAAATTGCTGCAAAATACCAATAATTAAGGAAAAATTATGCTGAGTTCTCTTCTTTTTCAAAGACTCTTCCTGGAATCTTCCCCTTTACTACAGCCAGTCAAAAAATCCCAGACTGTCAGTATGCCAGTGTGTTAATACAGCTCCACAGGATCTGCCATCCTGCTTAACATCACCTGCCTTTAGTGTTTCCACCTTCTGAATATGTATTAAAAATACCAGACAAGTTTTCAGTGCAATGGGATATTAGCAAAAAAAAATTAATTGCTGTATGTAATGAAGAACGTACATTGATATTATGTGCTCTATTAAAATAAAATTACCTTCAACTTTAAATAATATTTATTTTTAAATTTAAAGCAGGTCATCTTTGAAGATGAACAGGCATGGCCCCGTGCCAAAAGAACAATCAGATTTTCTGCTGCAGAATATATAGAAAATCATAACAAACTTAATTACCTGTACCACTGCTAAAGGCCCTTCATATCTTAGCACTCTTGAGATTTAGCAGATTGTATCACATCTTCCTGATTAGCAATTATGGCTGAGAAATGAAACATTCTGACTTACTGAAATTTAAAAAAAAAAAAAACAACAGGTTCAGTTTTAAAAGAAGACAGTCTGTGAACAGCCTCAATTTTAAAGGATAAGGGCTTACAAGAAGTGTTTAAATTCCAGTGCATTTTCTCAAACTGCCTTAATTGTGCCATGTGAATAAATACCAGCAGAGTTTTCATTTTCTCAGATCTCGTATCTTCTGACCTCTTTAGAGGTCAGTATCTCAGCCTGAGGATTTGGGGGAATTTTATTATTATAATTATTTCTCTTTAGGCTTTTTCTCACAGAAAGCTGAGTACAATGATCCATTTTCACAATTTCTGGATGGCAAGAATACACACAGTATTCAAAATCCCTTATTTTTATGTGAAATTCCTGAGCAGTTTTGTCAGATGAGTATGTCTGGAGATCTCAGAAGTCTCAGATGTGGATTTCTTTGAGGGAGATGAGAGGAACGCCCAGGTTACCTTGGGAGGAAGACCCTCCTGGTTGAGGGGAAGGAGCCAGGACAGCATTTATTACAGAGTGCAGGGGCGTGGGGAGCACTGAACATTGAAGGGGAAGGCTCCTCTTGTGGCTGTGAGTTGTGAACCCTTATTTTGCTTTCTGTTCTTTATTAACATTCCCTTGGTATTGCTTATGGGTAAAAAAGTTTAATGCTCGTTTTCTGGCACTATCTCAGAAGCTGTCGATGCCTTTGGATTCGGATATTGGCATTTTTTATAGGCAGGAAAGAATTTATTCAATGTATCACCAGAGTCCCTTTGCCGCTGCCGCAGCTCTGGGGGCTCACAGAGCCAGCTCTCCCTGCTCCTCATTTTCCCAGCCCCCTGTGGTGTCCCTCTCCAGGCTCCTGGTTTCCTGGGCTCTGCTGACAGCATTTGTTGCCTTTTCTCCAGCTGTGCTCCATGGCCTGGCTTCCTCAGACATTCTTTCCTGGAAGTGCTGCAGCCTGGTCACACCCATGTGAGCACCCGAGCTCCATTTCTGTCTAATTCTCTGCTAATTTCTTTGCAAGCTTTCAGTGCCTATCAGAAATATCTTTCCAACATCCTCCAGACACCATCCTCTCTCTCAGCTTGAGATATTGCAGTTTCTGCAGCCTGGGATCCACAAGGAAATCCCTGAGGCAGCTCCTGTGGCTGAGCCCTGCTGGCTCCAGCTGCAGCCAGACCTGCCAAGGCCAACCTGGAGCATGGACAGCAGCAGCTGAGCAGGGCAGCAGCCCTGGACCCCTCTGGACCCTGCCTTGCTCACAGGACAGTCCTCAGGGGCATTCTCTTGGTTTGATCATTTGGATGAGAGGAGAAATGGCATCTCAGAGTGAGGAGAGAGCACACGGTGGTGATCTTAATTGTGCAGTGCCTGTGAGTGTCTTCTGTGGGGAGAGCAAGGGCAGTGCTGGCTGTTTGCCTTCCAGAGGCTCCAACCCACAGAAAAGCTTCTGCAAATACTTCATCTCTCTCCTTTACAGTCAGGGCTGTTCGTGTGCCTAATTCCAGCTGATTTGTTGGCTCTGGAGCAGCTTAGAACAAGCTTTGTTCCTTCTGAGCTCTCTCTTGCACCACACCAGGTTTCCATAGAGTTCCCTCCTGTTGCAGTGAGGATCCCAAGGGATTTCTCTGCTGCCTGCAGGTGTAGCTCCCTGCTCTGTGCCAGGGGCTGCTTCTCCTGCCACTTCCTCTGATCTGAAGGGAGAGAGGTGATGGGCAGGGAGAGGGGGCCTTTTTTATTGACTGATAGCTCTAAGGCAAGTCCTGCAGTCAGTCTCCTCCCTGCGATGGTTTCCTGTGTGGTGCTGCCATATCAGAAATCAGATTATCCTTCCAAACACCTGCTTTTCCCATCAGGTGTTATTCTGGGGAGAGGCTCTCCCTGAGCTGCAGCTCTGGCCCCAGGCTGGCTGTGTCAGCCTTGCTGGTGCTCATGTGCACCCCCAGCCATTCTGAGTGGCTGCATCATGTGGGATCCCAGGACCATCCTCCTTTCCCTTGTCTTCAGCATGTGTTTATCAGCTGAACTAATGTCTGTTTGCTTTCCCAGCTGCATGTTAAAGGCTCAGATTACTCCTGACTTTAAGAATCAACACTTGTTTAATTAAAAGTAATTTCCAAACTGTCACCAGAGTGCCAGATGCAACAACTGGAATCAGCCCGTTGTTTTTTTTCCTCTGTCCTGTCTAAAATACCCAACACCAATCAAGAAGAAATTGGCAATATTAAGCCTAGGAAAGAAAAAAAAATAGGCAAAGAAAAGTAGCATTTACAGGTATGTCAGCCCCATAGAATGAGCTGCAGTTTATCAACCCACCTTAAAAACTGAACCCAGAACTCGTCCCTGCTTCATTTCCCATCATATTCATAAGTGTCATATTTATTGCTCTGTATTATTTGAAGTTGTATTTTTAATGTTGAGGAAACTATCATAAAATGTATTGCAATGCTTAAGCATCACTGTGAAAGTGAAAAATGGATTTTTCCATAAAAATATACTCTCTGGTGGAATTATGGCCCTAGTGAAAATGTACTCCCTTTCAGCCTGCTGCTTGGAGAGTGTGCTAATATTCCACCTAGATGGATTGTCTGCAGGCACTGGACACAATCCTCTGGGTGTGCAGGAATAGATAAGGAATAATTCTGTTGTATAATAGCATCCCTTGTGTCATCTCCTGTGCAATACAGTAAAATTAATTCGGGTTCTCTCCATCGAGTTTATCTGCTGTCCCAGCATTAGAGTGCTCTTCTCCTGCCTTTTACCTGGCCAACAACTGTTTTCTTACTTCAATCTGTTAGAAAGTCCAGCATGGGTAATTCTCAGAGCAGTTCTGATCCTGGAGTTAATCCTGTATTTTTGCCACAGGTGGCTGCTGGGTTAAGTTGAAGAGTTAAAAATAAATGTGCCCCAAGCAGGGTAATCTGTGCCTGGTTTAGTGAAGGGTGCTCAGCCTGCCTGTGCCAGGCTCAGAAGCTTGGGCCCCTCCTTAGGAGAGTTCCTGTGCACGACCTGGTGATTGGCAGTGCTGCTGACCTGTAATTCAAACACCCTATTGACCTGTGTCTGTATCTTTTTAACTATAAATTACCATTTAGCCTTCTCTTTGGGGGATTCACGCCGTTAAGGCCTGGCTGCAAAGAGGAGAATCTCTGCTGCTTCATTTGAGCTGGAAAGTTCATTGTCCAGTGCTGGAAATTTGATTCACCCTTCCCCTGTTAGCAGAAAATAACTTCAGGCTGTTGCTGGCATGGTTTGTACCAGAGAAGCCTTTAGCAGAACATCTCTCTCTTACTCTAAAAGGTTTTGAAGGCCAGAGCACCAATCAGTCCCATGGGATTCTGCCCTCATTTCCCTACAGACACTTTCTGCCCTCAGCCAGAGTTTGTTACAGACTTCGATATAATCTCAGTTAGACCTGGAGAAATGGAATGTTGTGGTTTTCCATCAGAGACATTACCATGGATAACTGGTTGTGGTGAATCTGTCTTCTAATGCTTCTCCCAGGCAGAACATGGGACATTGGGCCATTCCCATTTAATGTTTCCTACTGAGACATTCCAGTCTCTGTTTCCAGTTGTGCACATTCACTGGCATAATCACAAATAATCCCAAAGCTGAGGGACTGTGCAGTCACAGAGTGCACAGTGAGGCAGCTCCTCTCCTGCTCTATTGTTCTCTTTGAACAAATCCAGCTGCAGAACATCTGTGTCATGGGCTTTCACATCCTCAGATGGGTCTCAGGTTGACTTTCGGTATCTCACACTCTTCCCTTACACTCCTTGGTCAGTAGAATCTACTTAATCATCACTTTTTTCATTCTTTGCAATCTTTCACTTATTTTGGGTGTTCAGCTGAAGTGATTTTTTTCCTTGGTGCTGCCAGAGGTCCTGAAGTGACACCAGAGTGTGAGTGTGTGCAGAGCCATGAACACCTCCCGTGAGCCCTGTGTGTTAAAGCCACACTGCAAAGCACTGCCCTGCTTCTTTAGGGTGTGCAGTGATGAGTAAATACAATGTTTGGAGCTTTGTGAACATTTAGGTCAGTTTAATAGGAATAGGAAAAACCAGTGGCAGTGTGGGGCCTGGGGAAGGGCTCACACAGAGCACTCCTTTTGGTAATATCTAAATGATTGTTACAGCTTTTACTGCACTGATGTTCTCTAACTCTAGTTATCCTGGATTTTAAGATGAAAGGTCATTTTGAACAGAGTGGGTTTGAGTGGGGTGGGTTTTAAGGCAAAAAATTCCCAAAGTGCTTGTGGCCAGTGCTGCCATTTCATCAGCTGAGTGTCACTCAGTGTCACTGAGCCCCAGCTGTTCTGCCCTCCATCTCCTGGGGCAGATCCTTCCAGCACAGTGGATTTCCATGGAGATGTACCTTGCTCAGGCAGGGCTCCCATCAATCTGAGTGCTCCTGGTGGAAGCTGGAGATGAGCTGAGTGCTGCAGAGGCCATGCACACCTTGTGCAGCTGGCAGTAAACAATGACAGCCTCCCTGCTCAGCACCTCAAACCAGCAGGGATTGTCAGTCTTTCCTCCCTTATGTCTGAAAGGTGCTTTGATTCATGTGAGCTCCACATCCTTGGTGTGAAATACCCTGGCTGCTGCAGCTTAGGAGCCTGTCCCAGCCTTATTTCTTTCTGACTGTCAAAGCTCCAGAAGAAGGAGCATTTTGGCAGCCCAGCTCTTGCAGGATGCAGGGAGTGGGTGAGAGTGGTCTCGTGGCTGTGGCTGGGCAGTGTCAGTGTTCCTCAGAGGGGTTGGTGTGCCAGGGGACAGCTCTGGAGCTCTCAGTGTGTCACAGAGGGGTTGGTGTGCCAGGGGACAGCTCTGGAGCTCTCAGTGTGTCACAGAGGGGTTGGTGTGACAGCTCTGGAGCTCTCAGTGTGTCACAGAGGGGTTGGTGTGGCAGCTGGGGGTCTCTCTCTGTG
>VZTZ01024041.1:0-157650 GCA_013400955.1 Drymodes brunneopygia | reverse complement strand
GAGCTCTCAGTGTGTCACAGAGGGGTTGGTGTGCCAGGGGACAGCTCTGGAGCTCTCAGTGTGTCACAGAGGGGTTGGTGTGACAGCTCTGGAGCTCTCAGTGTGTCACAGAGGGGTTGGTGTGCCAGCTCTGAGCTCTCAGTGTGTCACAGAGGGGTTGGAGTGACAGCTCTGAGCTCTCAGTGTGTCACAGAGGGGTTGGTGTGACAGCTCTGGAGCTCTCAGTGTGTCACAGAGGGGTTGGTGTGACAGCTCTGGAGCTCTCAGTGTGTCACAGAGGGTGGCACTGAGCTGGGGGCTGTTTGGCTCCCCAGTGAATCTGCACTTGTGTACTGCATGGCCAAAGTCCTCTTCTAATATTTGTGGTATTTCCTTCCAAACAAACACAATTTTGTAGTGCTTGGATGTGATCTCCAGCCCACCTACTTACATGGTATCAATTACAGCTCTACTGGAGCTCCTTAGTCTTTCATCTTTTTTTTTTCCTCATTATGCCCCCAAGACTTGTTTTCTTGGTTTTACAGCTGGAGAACTGGCATAGGGAGCCAATGGGAAATGGGCCAGTCATTCCACATGAGTTATGTTTTGCATTGGTTTTAAGTGAGACTCTTTAAAATATAATTAAAAGCTTTATTGTTCCTTGATTAATATGCTGCTCTGGTTCTAGTATAATGCCACATTATCCATAGTGCTCCTCAGCTAGTCCACAAATATTTCTGTGCTCTGTTTATTTTGGCAACTGCTGCCAGATGTTGACTCTGTGAAATCTTCCCAGCTTTTTAAAAGCTGCACTGCTGCTCTGTGTAGAAGGTGCATCCATGCCAGGGTATTGTGACATGAGGAATTGCAGTTTCACCTGGGAGACCTGGCCTGTGCCCCTGGTGTGCCAGGCTGAGGGATGGGGAGCAGGCAGGGGGTCAGAGCAGGGCTTAGATTTGTGCTGCCATCTCAGCAGGATTGGCAAGGCTCTCCTGATCCCTGGCTGCCACCCCACTGTGCTGCTGGCTTTTTTTTGAAGGGAGGGCACAGGTGATAAAGGGAGCAGAATGAGCAGCTGCACTCACTTCAGTCTGGTAGATGATGAAAACACCTGGGAAGGTGACCCGGGGATTTAAGTGTGTGTTTTAGGCCTGGGGGCTGCAGGTGGGGAGGAACCTCTGTGGGAGCAGCACAGGGTGTGAGCCAGCCTGCCTTGCCCTCCTTTGCACGGTGACTGTGTGGTATTTGCAGTGCTGTGTGAATCCATGTGCACTGTTTGAATTCTGCACAATAAACTGCATGGAAATACCTGATTTGGGCCAAGTTTCTGTGTGATGTTCACTGGCAGCACTCACACAGCCAGATACAAATCTGGGCCAGCCCCTGGAGTTCAAGGTATGTATCAGCTGTGTGACTCCATTCTGCTGCAGCTTTTGGGGGAACAACTGGTTTGTGTTTCATTCTGTGGCTTGCATAATCTCCTTGAGTATTGTTTGAGCCTCGTCTGCTCTGGGTGAAGGATAGCTTCCCCCTGGAAAAGGGAAGGGAAAAACAAGCAGCAATTCACTTCTCTAGGTTTTCTTTTTTTTCTTCCTCCATTGACCTTTTGCTCTGAGCTTCAACACAGAGAATCTGTCATGACTGCTTTCTGTTTGGATCTGGGCATAGGAAAAAAAGGTCTGGAAAAGATGAAATATGGGGCTACTGCAAATATTGATGCCCTTCACAGGCTCCATCATATTTTAAATGACCTGTCTGGAGCCCATGGGAAATCTGAGGCTGCCAGGCAGAACAAATGGGACAAAACCATCAGTGTCCCTTCTAGATACATTCCATGGTGTGGCTGTCACCTCTGGGGTTTCCAGGCATGAAGGATGTCCCAGTGATGCTCTGGCTCTCTGACACTCCCTTCCCACTGCTTTAGGTAACAGAACTTGGAGTAAATGAAGTCATGTGCTGCAGTGTTTTCATCTGGAGCAGCCTTTTCCACTGCCTGTAATAATAGAAAGGATAATTTGATTGCTGGCAATTAGCAGAGCAGCCATGCCTCTGGTGGCTGCAGGGATTAGCAGCCTTTGCTCTGCATCATCATTTGAGACCTTGCTGAGGCTGTGCCATGGAGGAGCAGGCAGCCCCTGAGTGCTGCACAGCCCCTTCATGTTGGGAGCTCACTGTGCTGCTGAAATCAGGGATGGAAAATAAATCATCCAGGGTTTTGCAGGCCCTAATTCAGTGAGCAAATACCATAACCCTTCTTCTATTAGAACAAGGGGCTGATTATCAGACATCCTGCAATGTGCCTGGAGGAGGGACTGGAAACCATCTCAACACCAGTGGAGATTCCACAGACTTAAGTCCAGGCTGAAGGATGTGACCCCTGCAGGTAATTGCAAATGCTGAAGTCTGCATGATTTCAGGTTTTAGGCCCATCCTCGTCCCCTTTGAGTTTTATATTGCCAAGTTACTCTGGTTTTTCTTCTCTGAGTCAAGCTAACATTAATATACAGCTGTTTGTTCCTTTTCTGCAGTGGTTTAAAAAACAAAAACCACCGTACGAAGCCAACCTAAAATAATCTTATCTTTGGCCCTGTGTATTGTAAGCAATGTTACATTATTTAAGGGTCCTTTAAAGATTAGCCTAAACAATTCCCCATTTCCTTTATATACAACCTCCAGTTATATTATTACCAGTCACTGGTTTTTTTGTTGTTGTTTGGGAGGAAGTCTTTAAAAACACAACATGTTTAAACAGGTTGTGGTCTGAAGTTCTGGCATTGACACGAGCCCCATGTGTGACACTGTGTGTACTCAGAGAGCTTTTGGAGCTCACACCAGGGCAGTGCTTGTCCCTCACTGCTGCTGCTGGGAGGAAATTCTGTGTCCGAGAGGAGTTATCTTTAGATAATTGCTGATCCCTGAGCCTGTCTGTGAGTGGGTACCTGCACCTTCCTCCATCCTCTCTGGCCACCCTGAATCAGCCCCTGGCAATGGGGTCTTGCTCATTGAGGGTTCTTTATCCAGAACAGAATAATCTGTGTGCAAACTTCTGTAGATTATTGATTTACTCTGGGGAAAGGAACCTTTAAAGGCTCCTTCCAAGCCAAACTAGTCTGTGATTCCATGACTTTGGAAGGGAGTGGTGTGTAGAGGAAGCTGGGGTGATTTGTAACACCTGGGTGGCAAGAATTTGTGCATTTCCCCTGCTTTGGCTCAGGAGCTGTTTCTCTTGCAGAGCTCCTGAGGCCTGAGGAGAGGAAAAAGGATGCCCAGACATTTTTTCAGTGTGCTGCTAGTTTGCATACGCTGCACATTTCCTTCAGAATTAAGTGCATTCATTTGCAATGTTTCTCTTCCTAATTAGGCTTACTGATTGCCAAAGTGAAGAAATGTGGTCGTTGGTTTTGGGGATGGTTTATGCAAACAGCCTGTGCAATCCATCTCTTAGCATGGGGGCTGGCTCTCAGCACTGCTTCCAGGGCTCAGCTGCTCCAAAGGAACAGGGCTGAACTGTAATAAATGTCACTTCTTTCAGCTTTGGATAAGTTCTGGCATCTGAAGGAAGGTTCTTATTTTCTTATTGTGATAATGAGTCGATACCAGAGAGATAACGTGAGAATGTTGTAGGTGCCTGTCTTTTGTTGCTGTTGCAGATCTTTTTGCACTCAAACCAACTCTGTGGAGCTAGTTCCTAAACATCCACCCATTTTAGCCATCAGCAAAAGCTCTCCATGGAGATTCAGTTGAAGAAATAATGATTTCATCAGAAATGAGTAAACATTATTGTATTGGGAAGATCCTGTATCAACAAAGCCAGTAGCTTCTGAAGCTACTTTTCCTGGTTGCTATTTTGGGACTTCTATCAGTTTATTTTAAGCACCTGTGGGTGTGTTAGGAGTTCTTTAGCTTCCATCTAAAGCACACTTGTCCTCGTGCGTGGTTTGTGGTGCAGGGTTTTTCCTCTATCATTCAGGAATGGATGGTTTATTCCTCTCCCAGCTCAGCAGTGGAAGTGGCTCTGTGATGGATGCTGTGGCCAAGGCTGGAGCACAGCTAATCAGGGCCTGTTTCCTTATCACTGGCTCTGGCAGCAAACCAGGCTGTTCTTCCCCTCCCTGCAGGCAATTCCAGGGAGGAGGCAGGGGTTGCTGATGTGTCCCAGGCTCCTTTCTGGCCAAACCAGCCAGGCAGTTCTGCTGGTTCAGAGGAAACACATGGAAAGTCAGGAAAAAAAGGACTGAACTCAAAGCACAACTCAGGAGTGGAAGCCAACACTCCTGGTCTTGCTCTTTGGAATTCCTAAATGCAGAGCCTTCAGGACCCCCTTTGGGATGGAGTGGTTGTCTCAGCCTGGTTAGAAGCTGAGATGTTTTTCATTGCCATTGGGGTGTAATGATACCACAATTACAGTGTAGATGAGATGCTCCAGTGATATCCTGGGTACTCTGAGCCAGAGTGTCCAAAATGTGGTGCTTGGCCCTCAGACCCTTGCCACCAGCCCAGGGAGAGCTGGCTGCAGCTTAGGTGCTGAATTTGCCCTCTCAGGAGTGTGAGTGGAACAAGGAACTTCCCTGATGCCTGAGAGCCTGGGGGTGTGAGCAGGCTTGTGCTGTGCATCGTGGAGGAGGAGGTTCAGGAACCTGGAAATAAAAGGGTTCTGCATCTCCAGCCAGGTTCTCTGTTAGTCCCTTTAGACTAAACTATTCTACTGCCCAAACAAAAGAGCAAAACAAACGAAAAAGCCTCAAGCAAACAAAAAAATCAACACCAAAATGAAAAAAAACCCTTTGTAATGGTCAAGAAACTAAAGGGTGTTGGCTCAGAGAATGCTGCTGGGTTGACCTTTGAATGCCAGAACCATTTTCAGTCCTATGAATGAAGAATAAAGAGTTGCACTTGTTTTTTATGAGGAATCTTCTTTTCATTAGGGACAGTGAATGCTTCTGATTGCATCCTTATGCCAGTTGAAATGAAACTTCCAAAGGCATTTCCAGTGGGGCTGGCTATCCTGTAGTGCTGGAAGAAATGGTGTGGGAGCCCTGGCAGTGCTCTGGTGTCAGAAACTGAGGCTGTGCCTGGGGTGAGGTGGGAAAGGGAGCAGGAGGTGGTGGTTGAGCTCACTGGGTGTGAGCTGGGAGTGCTTCTGCTTGCAGCTGTGCTCCCCTTGAGGGGCAAGATGTGCAATTTATTCCTCACTCCATAGGAGAAATTACCTGAGGAGATGCTCCTGCCCTATGGAGCAGTGCAGAGCAGAGCTGACCCTGGAATGCCTCCCTCCAAGTGGGAAACAGGGATCCCATTGACCTGGTTTGCTGATGGTTGGAAGAAGAGTGAAATCCATCCTTAACCTGGCTGTGTTCTGAACAAAGGCAGATAAACAAAGAGTACTTTTATTTGTACAAGATGTGCCCAGAGGAGAGAGGAGAAGCTCTGCTGTGCAGGAATGATTTGGAGGCCAGCAGAGGTTACTGTGGGAAGGAGATTATTCCAGTGCACTGACCAGAGGCAAAACCATGTCTCATTGCACCAGGGCTGAAATCCTGAGTGCTGGGAAGGAGTTTGACAGAAACAGGTTATACCTTCATGGTGACAATGATATTTTCCTTGTTTAGCTCTTTGTACCAAACAAATTCAATTATTGCCTAAGAAAGCATTTGGTTTTATTAGCTTTAGCTCTATTAGCTGAAATTACATATTATGATGTGTCTTAGTCCGAGTTCTGCTTGCAAGGCATTCAGTTGCTTCCTATAATTTAACACTTTAAATACATTCACGTACCCAGCAGATGTTACCAGGCAGATTCAATATCAGAGCTGTTCCAACAAGGATACTTGGTGTGTGTTCTGAACTGGTGGGAAGGAGCAGTTGCTGTAGTGCTGCAGGTGGAGTCAGGCTTTCCTCAGGGTGGTCTGCAAACCCTGCCAGGGAGAACCCCCTGTGAGAGCCCTGGGGCTGGCTGTGCATCTCACAAGGGAGGGTCACAGAATGAACCAGGTTGGAAAAGACCTTTTGAGATCAAGTCCAACCAACACCTCCTCTTCAACTAAACCCTGGCACTGAGTGCCATGTCCAGGCTTTTTTTAAACACATCCAGGGATGCCCTCCCTGGGCAGACAATTCCAGTGCCCAGTCACTCTTTCAGTGAAGAATTCTTTTCTAACATCTAACCCAAACTTCCCTTGGCACAGGTGATGACTGTGGTCTCTTGTTCTGTCGGTTGTTGCCTGGGAGAAGAGCCCAATCCCCACCTGGCTACAACCACCTTTCAGGGAGTTGTAGAGAGTGAGAAGGTCACCCCTGAGCCTCCCTTTTCCCAGCCTTTTTTTCCAGGATGTGACCTTGAAAATGGGCAACAACTGCAGAACACTGCAGTGCTGGCTGGCCCAGCCTGTGGGCACACAGGGGCAAAACCCCAGCAGTGCCTGAGGCTGCCCTGGTACCCAGGCTCAGACCCCTCTCACAGAAAACACTTCTGGCATTGCCAAGGAGCAATCCAAGTGCATCCCAGCTCTGTCTGTCAGGCCAGGGCACCAAGCTATGCCCTTTGCTGCTCTGGGATGTGCAAGGGCCTCTGTGCAATCTGATTTATTCCAGATTTTCACCCCTGGCCAGCAGAGTGTTACCAGCACAGGGGTGGGGATGGAGCAGATTTGAGAAACAGCATCTCTCTCTCTCTCACATCCTGTTGCATGAATGGTGGAAAAAGCCTCTTGGTTTTGTCACAATCTGTGTCTTTTCTAATAACTTAAAGGTTTGGATTACTTACATGTGGGGTTAAAATAGCTCTAAGTGCATTTTTATTGCCTGGCTCTGGAGCTGCCATTTACAGGTTTAACAGCCCTAATGCTTTTAAATAAAAGGAGAAGGAGTGTATGTGGTGGAGTGCTCAGAAATGATAAATGCCTTGTTACTTGGACACAAGTACAGCACTAAAAGTCCTGTTCTGTTTTCTATGGAATATTTTTCTTCTGCAGGCCCTGGTTTTAAATAGCCTACAATGGACCAGCAAACATTTGAGAGGCTTTGAATGTGTAAAAGCTGCTATTATATAAATCTTATGGTTAAGAAAATTAAAGTCTTCATGTACAACCGTCTACTGAAAATATACCAATTTTGTGGACTGTTTTAACACCCAGACTTAGTTTTCTACTTTTTGTGAAATGGATATTATTTTGGCTTTCTGCTGCTGCCCTCTTGTTTTGGTGTAGTTAAGAAAAACTGAAGTCAGGGAAATAGTGCACTGGAGGAGCAGCAAGCTCCAGGATGTTCTGCATGTGGAAAAACACAAGAGGTGCTAAAATAGCAGCACATGAGGTTTTGTTTTTTCTTTAATTGCTCAAAAAAGGAAAGATTGACATTCACAGACTGCTCAGTTTCCTTTATATTCATAAATGCCAGAGTACTTCTGCAGAGATAAGGGTGAAAATCTCCCTTCTAGAGATGAGGAGAGTGAGGCACAGTGGCTTTCAGTTCTCACAAACTTAATGGTGCACAGATCCCAGATCCCTCCATCTGCATCCTTCATTTCTGGGCTTGTCTTGCCTCTCCTGCAGGTTTTTGGCTGCCCCCAAGGGCACAGGGACTGTGGAGAGGCTCTGGCTGCTGCAGAGTGCAGTTACTCACAAGAACTTGGAGCCTGAGCTTTGAGCAAGTGCTGCTGATTTTTTCTGAAATGTAATTAAAGACATTCACTGGTCTTTCCTGCAAGTACCTCCTTAAAACTTCCTATTTTTCTTTTTAGATCCAGAGCATGTTTTGTACCTCTGGCAGGCTGGCAGATGCATTGCTTGTAGGCTTTAACTGACCCCCATAAAATCCATGAATAAACAAAACCCTGGAAGTCACAATCAGAAACTTTCTGTCTCAAATGTCCGTGCTGCCTCAGGAGTGGTGCTGTGTGCCCTCACCTTCTGTCAGGTGGCACCTGCTCTGGATTCTCCCACACTCAGGATGCCATTTCTTTTCTATAGAGAGTTTTTAAAAAGTCTCATCAAAAACAGGCTTTGAGTAAATTCAGCATCTTATGCAAAGTGATTATTTTTGGTGGAAGATGTGGATGGCATCCTGAATCTACAGTGATGAGCATTCAAGAAGTATCATCCCTGTGCCTGTTCATCCAAGTGTGCTGTGTTTAATTACTGAAAATATCTTTATGGCTCCCTGATTCAGTGTAGTGACTTAGGGATTTTTGCACTTTTCTTAATATGAAAGAGTGTGTTAAAACTGTGAACTTATCACTGCTCATACTCTGACCAGAGCTGAGCCTGGCACTGTTTTCTGTGAGGAAGGGGGATTATAGCAGCAGCAAGCTTTTTTCTCTTGTATCTCCCTTTTTGAAAAGTCATCTGTACTGAGCTGATGTGCTCATCACTCTTCTCTGCAGTGTAATTCCTAGAGTATTCTAGCCTTTCCCATTTCCTCCAGCAAAACCTTAATCATGATGTATTTTGCTTTTCTGTTAGCCATTAGATGTATAATTGTTCTTCCTTAAGTCATATTAAATTATCCAGCTGATTACCTGCTGCAGCAGATTGTCTGGATCATCTTGCACTTCACCCACCACGGGCAGTCCCTTCTCTGCAGCCCTAAAAAGGGAAGCATGTGCAGATTCTTCCCAACACGTATCTTGCAGCATTTCCATTTTACCAGTCATTTATTCAAACTCTGTGTTTTTTAATGACTCCACATTTTTTATTCTCACTCTCAAAGTTGTATTTCCTTAATGAGTGCTCAGTTAAACCCCTAGAATTTACTTTCACAGTGCATAATTCTCAGAGGATGCTCTGGCAGGGAGGTGTTAAGTTGGGCAAAGAAGCAGCTCTTTGAGACTGCAGGGCAGTGGTCACCATCTGGTGACCTTTTCTGGTGCCTGCTCTGCTCTCTTGCCTGATGTTCCTGACCCACCAGTTGAGAAACAGTGTCATGGACTCTTCACACAACCAGGAAAGAGAATTTTTCAGGTTTATTGAGCCTCAGGGCATATTCCATTTGACACTGTTTTCCATGAGCTTTTGCTGCTTGTTAGGGAGAGAGCCTTTGATTGTGAATTCACATAATAATCCTTATAAAGAAGCTGGGGTTCCCTGAAAAACTTCCAGGGGATCTAATATAATTCCCTTACAATTCAGACTTTTCCCCACACTCCTTAACGTTTGGGCAGGGGGGTAGGAGCAGCCCAGAGCTGCTCAGGTGTGTGGGCCAGGTCCAGCAGTGCCTGTTTGCTGTAGGTGAGGGGCTGAATTGAGAGATCAGAGGCATGCCTTGAGTGAGGAAAGGTAAAACAATGCACAAGGGGCAGAGCCCACATGGGGAATATTTTATTTATGTGCTACCTGTGCTGAGCTGAGCAGAACAGACTGGGATTCTTTTCTGCCTTACACTTCCAAATTCTTACACTGTTCCTGAGCACAGAGGCAGTGCAGAGACAACGAGCTGGGCCAAATTCCTGCCTGGTGCAAAGTGGTGCTGCCTCTGCAGTTGAGTTGCACCAGACTGTGCTCTCTGGGGAGTTCTGTTTTCTTCAGTAATTTTCACAGTCTTGCTCAGGATCCTTCTCCAAGCCTTTTTATTTTCACTGCCTCTGTCTCCCTTGCACTGAGCAGTATTTTAAAACCCTTCCTTCCTCCTCAGGACCTGGTCTGGAGGTGAGCCCCCCAAAGCCAGGCTCTCACAGCTGGCTCAGCCTGTCCTGTGAGGATTGAATAGAGCTGAGCCAAAGCTGAGTCTGCCCACCCATGCAAACTCCAGGTTTTTGGTACAGCTGGTGGGGGCTTCAGTATTTATTCTTCTGAGCCTTGCCATCCCAGCCAGACATGAGAGGTCCCAGCAGCATTCAGTGCCCCAGCTCTTGACCCAGAAGGATGCCTGGACATCCCTGTGCCTGGAATGCTGCTCCTTGTCCCCTCACTTTCCAGGGCTCTTGCTGCTTTCAGGTTCCCACTTGATTTTCTGTGAATATTCCCTGTCCCTGGAAGAGATCACAGCTCCACTGCTGGGATGGATGTGTGTGCCAGGTTTTTGCCTTGGGACTTCCAGGTGCTACAAACTGCCTGAGCAGGTGGTTCTCTTTGTGTCACCTGGGGCTTGTTCACTCCTTTTTGTAAACTTCCTCTCACATTATGTGAATGAGAAAATGTGCATTTTGAATTCCTTATTCTGGTAAAAGATTCTTTGGTTTTTTGAGTGTGTGTGGTGTTGCAGTTCAGAGGGTGAACCTAAGGAAACTGGCAGACAGATTCTTGTGCTGAAATAAACCCTGGGTTAGATAAGGCTGCACCATGTTCTAGCCCCAGAACTTCAGTCTGTGCAGTGACATTTTGGGTTGTAACACCCTGGAGAAGCAGGATTTACCCTGGAACTGAAGCACTGCTCTCCTCTCCTGTAGGTGATGCAGGCTGAGTGGGACTGAAGAACAGCAGACTTTGTTTTCTCTTCTGGGGGAAGTGTCAAAGCTGGTTTGCTTTCCATACCTGGTCTTGCTTGCAATTTTAGTTAATTTTGTGTTCTGTAGTAGTGTATTTACAGTCAGGAATACATTAGAAAATGCTTGTTCACCTATGTGAGGTGTCTTGAAAGTTTATTAGACAGCAGAGATTGGGAGGCAATCCATGGTGCTGTAAAAATAGAATCACAAAAGCTATTACAAGGGTATAATGTACAAAGAGATTTCTTCCCTTCAGTTATTAATAGAAAGGTTTAGATTTATACCTTTGTGTTTTTGCAAACCACAGACACTTTGCTCAGCCTGAAGCATGGTTTCAGCCACAGCATGTTTTCATCCACTCATCCACAACTGAAAAACACCTCAGGAAGGAAAAAGGAGAGGGGGGGGAAAAAATCCCAGTGCTCATGTTAAGTCATTGAGGGCTGAAGCAAACCCAGTGTTTCCTTTGCTGCAGTCAGAACAGGTTTGCAAAGGGCAGAAGGAGAATTTCTGAGCAGCAGCTGCAGGGATGTGCTGGGGAGTCCTTCTGGGGCCAGAACTCCCTGCCAGTCCCAGTCCCAGGCTGGCCAATTTTAATGTCTCAGTTTAATTTCACAGGTTTGAAGCACCAGGAACATCAAGAGTCACTTGCTCAAGTGTCACACAAATCCTTCCTGCAGAAGCTGCCCTTAGCAGTGAAACAAACTCAGCCTGGCAGACTCAGCCCCTCTCCCAGGTGCAGGGTGGGCACTGCCAACCTTTGGCACAGTCCAGCAGTGCCAGTCCTGCCCAGGGATGTTTGTGGAGCAGGATTGCTGATTCCTTTGGTGTGTCTGATGTGTGTGCTTCCTGGAGAGGGATTCCTCAGCTGCCCTGGCTGGGCTGGGGAGTGCAGGGCTTGCTGCTGGCTCTGGCTTCCAGCCTTTGGGGCATCCTCCCAGGTCCATTTGCTGGTTCTGCCAGCTTGGAGATGTCACCCTCCACAAACTGTTATGGATCCTTCCTGGGCCATGAAATGCCTTCCATATTGGGTAAAATAGCTTTGGTTTGTATTGTTTGTTTTAGGAAACATAAAGAACATAGAAACACATAAATGGTGTGGCTTCCCATGGAAACCTTTGGATGTTGGACAGGGAGCCTGGCTGTGACCCCACCACAAACTTCTGTCACAGGAGTGGCAGCTTGGGACCACAGGCAGAGCTTTTTTCATCTGCAAGAAACACCCCCCTGGGCAGGGGTTTCTGCACATTGGGAGCAGTGAAATCCATCAGTGCACACCGTGAGGGTTATTCATGGATTCCCTGGTTGTGGTGGATGTGTCATCGGGGAAGAAGGAAAGGTTGTGCTCTGTTGGGAACATTCTATTTATAATTTCTGTTCCTTGCTGAGGTTTCCCTGCCCAACACAAGAACCATGACTGCCAATTCCTTTGCGCCAGAAGCAGTTTTCCCTCTCGTTGCCTGGTGCATTAATTAAGTCAAATTTGTGCCTATTCCTGTAGTATTAAATTCATCTCTTTTCAACAGGAAAAGTCATCCATATTCTAAAAATATATAAGTAGTTTTATTCTGTTATTTTAATATATAATTTCTGCTTCTCAATAGCAAGAATTCAGGCAGTAACCCAGCTTAGACTAGGTCGCCCTCATAAATTATATCTTCCTAGGAGGAAGAGAAAATCAGAAGGAATATAAGAGCTTTAGCTGGGGAAAAGGCTAATAATGTCACTAACCTCATGATTTCAACTATGGAAATTGTACTGCAATGTGAAATTTATTATGTTTAACATTCATGATACTGTTGGACCATTTAATGAGAAACAACATAATAGATTTTCCATAATGAGCCATCTACCAAAAATATTGAGGGGAAAATTGTCTGTTGGCCATCTGAAGAATTTTTTGAAACACTGTTTGGATGCTGCTGAAAAAGGAACTTAATCTTAGAAGGATTTTTTTTAAATTTAGAAAATTAGCTGGTATTGCAATTAAATGTGGAAATGAGGAAAGGAAGCCCTCAGGAAAAAACAACTTTCTTGGTGATGCTCTGTCCCGTTTGTGACTCTGGACAAAGGTGGGATCAGCTGCAGAAAATCAGATCCCCCATACCAGTTTGTGCTTTAAACTGTATTTCAGAGCTGCTGTCAGTAACCCTGCTGCACATCCAGGCCTTCCTGATTCCCATCTCCATGAAACTGCACCTAAGTTTGGGTGTTTATTCCTAAACCAGCCCATAATCTGCTAAACTTCCTGGAAAGATTTGGAGGTACAAACAAAGGGCAGGAGCCTGGGGGTCTCAGAGGGCCAGGGAGTCTCTGTTGCCTTGCTGGGTGCTGGGCACAGAGCAGGAAGCTCTTCCTGCCCTACAGAGCACCTAAAGTGCATACCCAGGAGGCAGAGGGACTGTAATAAGGCCAGCAGACTTCACAAGAGCTTTTTAGTGCCCATTAAGATGCTTTATAGGCATTTAGGGCTGCCATGCATTGATGGACAGGCCTGCAGTAGCCATTAGGAAGGGAAGGGCTCAGAGCTGATGGCCCCTGACACCTCAGGCCTGTTCAGGCTCAGCCTACACTCACACACCCAAGGAGACTCATTTTTCCCCACCAATATAATTTGGAAGCTTGGGCCAGATCTGCCTCCAGCAGGCTGGAGTCTCACTACCTGAGGCTTCTTTAAAAATTTATACGTTTTAAGATTAATACTCCTGTTCACTGATTGATTTTGGAAGTATTATGCTAAATACCTCTGTAATGCACTGGGTTTGCTCCATTATGTTTCATTCATTTGTTGAATTCCATGTTTTATTGCTGCTGCAGTTATCTGCAAGTGAATCCTATGCATATCTTTGGAGCAAGTTCCCTGAACTCTGCCACTGGACAGCCACTAGGAAAAGTTAGAAAAAATGCTGCTTGAGACCCCTTCAAATAAGGGGTTTAACCTCTTCAAGCATTGCTTTAGGAGTCTCCAAAGTATTGCCTGTGGGGCCTTGCCATGCCACTGGCACAGCACAACCCTGGATGGGAGCTCAAAGCTCCACTGGATGGGAGCATCAAAGAGGATTTCAGGAAAATCATCTTTCTGAAGGAAACACTCAGCACACCAGCCACTAGCACTCTGCAGTTCTGAGTTTTATGCAGGCTTATTCAGCAGTGGCCTCATGATTATACTGAAAGAAAATGTTCTGGTTAAATTGTTTCATCTTTGGAATAGTTCACAACTGAAAGCCCTTGGGGGAAAGCGAGCGTGTAATTTTCTGGCTATTTTAAACCACGTAAGCACCAGGAAAAATAGTATGATTCGTTTATTTTGGAGTGTGTTGATTAACTAGCAATTAAAGCTTTATAATATTTTCTTTATGGAACAACAAAGGCCAGTTGAATGCTTTTACTTTAGTTTCAGCTCATTGAACTGGCTTCATACCTGGTACAGACAGATTAATGCTCTGAAAGCATATGAAGTACCTGCATGCAGCTGAACATGGCCCACTTAGCTCAGAAATGTGATGGGTCTTCACAGAAGGAACTTTCATTCATTCACAGCATCTGGTTCCATTACATTCAGCCCAATCAAGCCATGAAATTGAAATAAAATTACTTTTGACAGTGGTGGTGGCAGTGTAAGAATGAAAGCAAGGAGGAGGGGAAGGAAATATCTGCATGGCAGAAGAGGCTCTAAGTGAGGACAAGCTGTGTAAAGTGCCTTTAAATTTTCAAATAAGTGACTGGGTGCGTGGGACGATGAACTTGGAACTGTTTGAGCTTTCCAAAGTGCATTTCACCTGCTCTTCAGAATTGAGGTTGTGCCTGTGTGACACAGCAGGGTGGGTGGGGTGGGCTGGGCAGGAGGATGGAGAGAGGGAGGGAGGATGGCAAAATGCAGAGCAGGAGGAAAAGGTGGGTAGAGGATGTGGGCACTGTGCAGAACCTGAATGGTATCAGAATCAGAAAATGGGCTTTGGTTTCTGTCCTGAGGCCTCTGCCACCTCGTGCTTGCTGCTTTGAGCTCTGTGGTGGTCTCTGCACTCAAAAAAACTTGGTGCAGCTTCTGAGCCACCATGACAATAATCTCCACTCCTCACCACTTGCCAATGAATTGTCTGCAGCAGGGTAGGAGCCTCTGCAAAGTCCTGTAGACAAACACAGCATGTAATGCATTATGCGAGGGGTTTGTGTTCAGTGTGCACACAGCAGTTACACACACAAGATCTGCTTTAAGCATCCAGGTTGAGAGGACAGGTGGTGTTCCCAGCTCCCCAGGCAGCTGGCACTGGGCAGCTCAGGGCTGGGGCTTTCTCTCGGTGACACTGGCTGGGACAGCTTTGAGACCTGTGCAAAGAGCAGCTCTGCTCAGACACCCCTGTGCCAGCCTCTGACACCAGACAGGTGGGGTCAGGTTCTTTCCCAGGCTGAGCTGCTGTTTTCTGTGGGAGGACTGGGCTCTGTTTAGGGAAACAGGGATAGGCTGGTGATGCCTGAAGTTTTTAGCTTTTCTGTTTTTCAGGTCCTGCACTGCATCAGTGCATAACTCTGAACTCCATACAGTGTCAGTGAGCTCTCTGCACATTTTGGTCAAACAGAACAATCCTTCCAGGCCTGAGAACCAAGGACACCTCACAGCCTCAGGGCCCAAAAAGTATCAACAAAAGTGAATTGTGGGGAGCAAACTGGGGGAATGTGACTTCATTAGCTGAAGCTGGAATTGGACAATTAACCCCTGAGATGCAAACAGACCAAAGTTATCTGTGTGTGAAAAACTCGTGACCATCATCCATCTTGGGCGTAGCTTTTTGCACTGCCCAAGGTGTATCTATTGAAGGCCTTTAATTAATAAATAACTCCCTTATTCTCCAACTCTGTCCAGCCTCTGTTCTAGGGAGCCATTCCAAGGCATCACTGAAAACACTTCCCAGCTTTCAGGTGTGGCTGTGCTTTGTGCTCAGCACAGGCTGTCCCTGCAGGACATCTCAGAGCCATGGTTTTCCATCAGTGCAAGGCCATGTCCTGTGTCTGAGTGCTCATTTCCAAGGATTTGGTGATGGGGATCACAGTCCTGACAGCCCAGCCAGGCTCTGTGCTGGTGTCCCTGGGCAGCTGAAGGTTTGGGCTGTGCAGCCTGCCTGGGGTACCCAGGGGAGTGGGGCTGTGGAAGGAAGCTTGGTGTGAGCTGCTCCCTCTTTAGTGCTGAGCTTGTTGCAGAGAACAAGTGCTTGGTTTGATTTCTCTAAATACCTCATTACCTCTGATGAGGAGCTGCATTTTCCCTGCAGTTTCCCTGGGCCTGCAGCTGTTGTGTATCCTGTTTGTGCTCACTCACCAAATTAGTCACCTCCGCAGATTTTTTTTTTCTGTGCTGTTGCTTTTCTAAGTGGCTCCTGAATGTTTCTGTGATTGTAGGGGAAGGATTTATTGAGCATTAATCCATCTGGGCTTGCATGTACCCACCTCAGGCTGGCACAGCTCTCCAGCTCCTGTCTGCTGCAGGGGCTGGGCTGCTCCCCTCAATCCTGGATTTGCCTTTCCCTCCCTCTTCAAGCACTGTGGAAGCAAGGTGGAAATGTTGGCCATTCTGCCCCTTTGAGTGCTGCCCCGTGGGTGAGTCAGGACTTCTCTGAATGTTTTGATAAGTATGAAAAATGATGAAGAGATGTCGAGGCAGGAGAGGGTGCCAGGGTTTCTGTTGTTGGGCTGGGTTTCTCTCTTTGACAAGGGAATGTTGCTGTTCTGGAGGAATTGTTGGGTTTGGTTTTGTGTTCTTTTCCCCCAGTGTATTAGAATGCACCATTTATTTTTCTAGGTTAGTGGGTAAGATCTCATGCAAATTGTTCCTGGAAACAGCTTGCTTTCCTTGTCCATGAACAGTGTGCCTTTTCATGACTATATTTAGCCTTCCCATAAACATGGATAGTTCCTAAAGCCAGTGTCTTTCTCTTTACACATCCAAGGCTGCCAGAAACCAGTCCAGAGAAAGCAATTTTTATTTACCACAGCATTTCTCCAGCCTCACTATTTTTGGAGGTGTTTTCAAAGGCAAATGTACAGAAAGCAGCAGCTGTTTTAGTCACACACATGAAAATCAAGTTAGCTGAGGAATGAATTTTACAACACATCACTTTTACTGTCATACCTGAAATGAGTGATTTAACTGATGACTATAATTTAAATCAAAATATTGCAGGCTTCATTCAGGAAAAGTAGGTGATATTTAAATGAGGAAATAAATCGGGATTGGAACTGGAGACTTTGTTTTCTGATGCTAATTTTGAAAATAATGAACACAGCTCATCTTGTTGCACTCATTGCACAGCACCACTCCCCTGAGGCTCTTTGTGCTGTGCTGGTGGCACTGGCTGGTCCTGCCAGGGCTCACCTCAGCACCTTCCTGAGCTGACAGTGCCATGCCAGGGTGGATTCTGTGGGGTTGGGGTGTGTGATTAAACAGGCTTTTCCCACTGAGTGAATCCCTGCGTGGTCACAGACACAGAGAACAGATCAGCTGATGTGGCTGGGGATGAGTGGTGGGGCAGGAGCATCCTGAATAACAGCTGGCCAGAAATCCAGCAGGAGCAAGGTGATGCCTTTTTGGGGCTACCTAAAAACAGAGGCCAGACAAAATTAAGGGAATCAAAAGCAGTTCTATTTATTGAAGGGTCTTCAGGTACATTTAGANTTGCCAGGCCTGGAGAGGAATTGTTGTGTCTGACCCAAATGGGAAAGCAGCAGCTGACACTGGATATGGAGTTTAGAGTTATACACTAAAGAGCTGCAGGATTACAAATATATGAAAAATATACAGGCTAAAATCCTGAGGCATCAAAGGTGTTCTGCTCTGCTCAGAGGGGCTCCCTGACAGGAGGCATCTCCTCACTTAAGGAAAAGTCTCCTTCCTGTGCCCACATTTATTGATGGTTTTTAACAAATAACGTGTCTCCAAACAGTTGTGTAAGTTATCTGCCATAGCATATTTATCCCAAATCAGAGGATATTTTGAAAGGCAGGTGCATCAAGTCAAACCTGTGACAGGCTGCATGGTGTGAGGGAAGCTGGGAGGGCCCAGGGCAGGTGCTGCCAGTGAGGGTGGGATTCAGGTGTGTGGGAAAGTCACAAATCCTATCTGCTTTCCCTTTTCCTGCTGCTCTATTCCCTCATGGTGTATCAGAAGCCACCTTGGTTCTTTTAGGCAAATGGATTTCTTCTCTTCACATGTACATTTGCTGATGGTTAGAGGAAATGAGGGTGTAATTAATCAGTGAAGTTTGTTATTTTACAATATGGAGCACTTTCATTCTGTTTCTGTGGCTGCTCACGCTGACAAATGAAGCTGAAGTTTCCTGGATGCTTCCAGAGGGAAGGAGCCAAGTGTCCTAAGGTTTAGGGTAACTTTAGGCTCTCCTGTGCACAGAAATGAGCTGGCTCTTGAGTTGTGCTGATACCCTGTTCATGCACAGAAGGGAACTTCTGCTGAATAACTTGTATTTGCCAACAGACAGCCTTTGGGGGGAGATTTTCTGGCACAGCCCTGTGAGGATGTTGTAGCCATCAGGCTGCTGTTTGTTCTGAGCTCTCCTGTGGATCCTGTCACCTCCAAACTGGAGCAGGTCCAGTGCTGCAAGGCAAAGGGGAGTTTTCAAGAAACCACGGGCAATCTCTTGTTTTTGGACACTTAAGGCTGACTTAGCAGCCTTAACAGAGATCATTATGGATTGATACACACTAGCCAATGCCTCTGTTGATCATCTTCCCCAATCCACCAAAATGATGGAATATTTTTCTCAGCCACATGTAAGTGACATTAGTGCTGGAAGGGAGCAGGTGATATAAATCATTGCAGTGCTTGGTTCTTGGTTTAGAACAAAAGGAGGGGCTTCTCTTAATTGCCTTCTCATTTTCATATGATACAGCTTTAAGTGTGGGAGTAGGTTTTCAGAAAGAAAAATCAGTCTGGGGTCCCCAAACTGTGGCTGGAAAGTGTAAATCTGTTCCTGGGGAAGAAGCAGAAGCCAAGGCTTTGTGGAGGAAGGTGCACAGTTGTCCTGCTTGGTTGTTGCAGGGGAATGGGTTTGGGATCTGGATGCCAGATCTTTCCATGTGCCCATTTGCAGCTTCCTTTTTGGAAGATCCCATCCCAGGCATGTTTGCTGTTCACTGACTCCTGCTGTGCACAGGTAATGAATGAGAAAGAATATTTCAGCCATGGTTTGGGGGTGGTAGGGAGGGAATGGAAAAGGGCTAAGACTCATCTTTTCCCAGCTGTGAAGTTTATTTGTAGTCCTTGTTCCCTTCTGGCTCCATCCCATTTGCTACATAAAAAGGAGGAAGAGGAGGGACAGGTTGGGACAGATTCCCTGGGAAGAGAGGCACAATTCCCTGTCCATGTTGGCAGTGCTGCTCCTGCCAGGACTGGAATCTTCCTTTCCCAACTCAACATCTCTATGCTTCAGTGAAGAAAATACAGCTCATCAAAAGAAGATGAAGATTATCTTAAACCAGCTGGAAGAGATTTTGAAACAAAACCCCTCAGAAATGGGAGAGAACCTGTGAGTCTCTGCAACTTCAAATGCACTGCAGACAAAAGTGCCTCTGGGTGCCCTGAGCTCTGAAGGATTTCATTAAAGGAAAGTAAAAGAGATCATTGCTTGAAAAGGAGATTCAAGAGTGGCACAAACCCTTCATAATTTCAAATATGAAGTCTCTCTGGGAGAACAGTAACTCAGGGATGCTGAAAGATCAGCGAGGCTTTTGTGAACTTGGGGTTTTTCTGTGTGTTTTTTGTGTTGGGGTTTGGTGGGGGTTTTTTGTGGATTCTTTTTTTTTTCCTAAAAAAAAAAGGCTGTGTGCTTCATCCCTTCTCTATAGCCCAGAGGTGATCAGAGAGTTCCTGTGGAGTATCAAACTGCTATACTGAGATGATAGAAAAGTTGTGAATAACCATATCTTAGGGAAAATCTTTGAGCTTTGCCTAAAAAAAAAAAAAGGTTTGTAAGGACAAATCTGCCAGAGAGATAAATGCATGCAAGAAAGAGTTTTATCACCTGAGACAGAAGCTGCATCCTGCACTCCTTAAAAATAAATAAATAAGTGAGTAAAATACATTTAATCATTCCCTGGAAGTGAGATCCCTGCTGTAACAATTAATTCCTGAGCTGCCAGGGCCGTGCAGGCCAGGGGGAGCCAGGCTGGCACCAGTGATTAATGCTGGCTGCAGGTGTGTGCCTGGAACAGCCCTGGGGAGGGATCACAAATTGCTTAACCCTGCCCAAGTGGGCTCTGCCAGGAGCCCCCCATGAACAGCTAACAAGGGGGAAACTGTGATTTAACAGCGGTGTCAGACACCTCTCAGGGCAGAGGAAAGGCCTGGGAGAGGATGGAGGGGCCCTCTGTGTGTCACAGGGCTTGTTTTTGTGACCTTTCTAAACAGATGTACCTGTGCTATCTGTCCTAGACAGTTTGGCCTTTTTTTAGCCTTAATGTGGATTATTGTTACTTAAAAATTAACAAACCTTTCTTTTTTTCATTTGATACGGCAGATCCATAAACTAGGTATTTTTTTCAATTTAAGAAGTTTAGCAACTGCTCCAACTCCTCAGCACATCCATGGGGATTCATGTGTGGTATCCCAAGGCTCCTGAGCCCCTGCAGCTGGCAGAGCCCTGGGAGAGGAGCAGCAGTGCTGGTTTGGTTCTGCTGAGTGTTCCATTCTGGCAGATCAGGGCTGTGCATTGCACTGCAGGGCTGCTACCAGAGGAGCCCTGCCCGGCCAGGGGTGGGACAGCTCCTCAGAACAGCCCCTGCTGGGCTGGCCTGGAGGGCAGAAGATGTGTGGCCCCTGGCTTTTGCAGAGGGGAGGCTGTGTGGAGTTGGGAGGGTGTTTGTGTGGCTGGAGCCTGGCACAGCAGGGACAGACCTCTGACTTCTGACCTTGAGCTGCTGAGAGCAGCGTGGCCAGAGCTTGCACAGTCACTCAGTTGTCTGAAAATTGCACCTGAGGAATTCAATGCCAGCTTCTGAGGGGTGCACTTCAGGGTGTCAGGCACTTTAGGTCAGAGTTTTGATTTTTGGCATGGCTGCCAGCATCCCCACACCAGTGGGTGCCTCTCCTTCCCTTGTTACCCAGAAGCTTCAATTCACCATAATCTGCCTGGTTAATCAAAGAAATGTTCTTCCAAAAAGGCTCTGCCAGTTCCCCACAGACTCTGACAGGCTGTGCAGCTTCCCAGGGAGTGAAATGTGATTTACAAAGACTTGGGGAGTTCCTGGATTCCCTGTGCAGGGCACAGCAGACTGAAGGCAGGCGTTTGAGGGTGAAAGGAGAGGTCCCCACCAGTCCCTGACCCCTGTGAGGAGGGCTTGGCATCTGTTGTTTGTGTGGTCAGGTACTTCATATGAAGAGATTGGTTTTCTTTAATTCAAACACTGAGTAATTTGAGAGACCATCCAGCATTCCAAGTTGATACAGATCTGGCTTTATGTTGGCATTAAACAACATGAGGTGTAATTTTCTGTTTAATGCATTTTTTAAATGTACTGTGATAATGGAGTGCTGTACTTTTCAGTCAGTCTAACCTGGAGAGAATTGGGGAGTTTATACCGAAATGAGGGGAATGCTTAATTTTGGTAATTTTTTCTTAAAGCATCAGCAAAATAAAGAGGCTGATATCTAATGAAGCTCTTCGTGTGCCTCTGAATACACGACAGCTAAAACAATTCTGTTAGCTCACAGATTAGATTAGAACTGTAAAAATGAAATAAAATGTCATCTGGGTAAATGATCTACTACCACAGGTGTTGAAAAACAATCCCGAGCAGGAATGGTCTAGGCACCAGGTAATTAAATTACGATGACAGATGATAGTTTAATCAGGTGATGGTTGTGAGCCTTGTTGGTGGGGCTTCCATCCTGAGAGCTTCTCAGCAGCACTGGCTGGCACATTTGGAGGGTGGTAGCACACAGGATTTCCTGTGGAATTTCCATGTGATGATGCTCAGGTTTGCAGGGAGAGCTGCATCCTTTGCTTCCCACAAAACTGTCTCTCTGGACATGTCAGGCAGCTTCCTCACATTATATACCCTTAGTGGGTTCAGATGTTAATTGTCAAGGGCTGTAAAACAACCAGGTTTATATCCCCTTTTTAACAGATTAAGAGGCCAGTGCATAACAATTTAGAACCACTCCTGTAACTACTGAGCACATTCAGATCTGATTCTCAGCCTCTGTGGAGACTGACAGAGTAACACAGGCTGACCAAAACAACTCCCATTAAAGCAGGGAAAGTTTGCTGTGCCCTCAGCAGCTCTGAGTTGTCACACTGCAAGCCAGCAGACCTCTCCTCTGAGCTGGGTGAGCTTGCAGGCAAGAGGAGGAAAAAGCAGTTGCTGTCCTTCAGGCTGACACGAGTGTTCCTTTCCTGACAAAGGGGTTTGGGCTCAGAGCCCCAGTCCGTTTGCTGGAGGTGCTGCAGAGCCACCAGGCAGCACTGCAGGTTAAATAAATTGAGTTAAATAAATAAAACTGATAACCCAGTGCCTGTGGTCAGATTAGAGGCAGAACATGCCCTGATGCCACTCCACACTCGAGTGCTCCCTGGTTTTCCAAAGATGGGTCACAGGGCACAAGTTAGAAATTTGGCCTCACAATGCACCACTGAGCCCATAGTAAGTGTTTTCTTGGGGGAAAGCCAAGCTTTAAAAAACCCAAACAAGCACTAAAACCCCAAGCCGTGTTTGTTTTGGAGTCTCGTGAGTTTGCTGTCCTTGTGTTCCTGCAGCAGGCACGTTCTGGCAGCAGCTGGCTCACCTGGGCAGCAGTGTGGGGGCTCGAGGGGTCACTGCTGGCACCAGCCTTGGCACAGGAGCTGTGCTTGCAGCATCCCAGCACACAGATCACCCTCCAAAGAGCAGCTCAGTTCTCAAAGACCTCTGTTTCCCACCGAGACAGGACAGGCTGCAGCAGAGGCAGCTCCACTGCCGTAAATCAAGCACCAGGGTGGTTTGGGGTTTGTTCTGTTCACTCAGGGGAAGGTGGGGATGAGTTGGAGATGTCACAGGAGCTGTAGGTCAGGGGAGAACACGGCTTCATGCTGAGCTGTGCTTTCGTGGGAGAATTTATTTGGATTTTGCTGTTCCCTCTCGTGACTGGGGTTCAGCAGATGTAACTGTACAACCTTGAGCACGAAGGCAAACGTTGGAAGCAGAGGAAAGCCTCTCTGCTGGATGGCAGAGTGATTGTTACCCAATTTCCATGAGCCCTATTGATCTGAGTGCAGAGCGTGCTGGCTGGTATCTCTAACACTTTGTAGTGTTAAAATTCATCAATACTCATAAATGCCAATATGTAACAGCAGGTGCTGCTGTGATTTAGTGAATCATTATGATTTCTATTTAGTAAATCAGTTGCCATCACTGTTAATGTTTAATTTGTAAGTTAGTGCATCACCCAGCACTACAGGAGGGATGAGGCTGCAAACACATTTTCAGTAAATATGATATAAATACCGTGACTTCTGCTATTCAGTGCAGCCCATATGTTAGCTGTTGATAACTCTGATTTTTCTATAAATACAGCATTGTACCCTGACCTTTAAAAGGATGAGATGTAAAATTGAGAAATTTACCGTGATAAATATCTTTTGAAGGAAAGTGAAAAGGATCTGAATTTAGGATGGAACAAGGCAAACAGTTATTAGAGATAAGTGTGTGCTTCTCTTAATGAGTTCTGAGGGGTCAGCCTGGGTTAAATGGGAAATTCTGATCTTGAGCACATGTTTGTTCAGGAGCAAAAATGCCAAGTCTTGGTGTGTTTTGATGGGATTCCAAGGGCTCCCAAGCATCTGGTAGTGTTGTCACCCCAAGGCAAGGTTGTGAGAGCCCTGGGGAAGGAGGGTGGTAGGGGACACCAGTCCAAGGGACCTGCTGTGTCAAACTGTCCCCATGCTGCAGCCACCCTTGTCCCACAGGGGTCACACTGTGCTGCTCCAGTTTGATAATTCAGTATTTGATAACAATTCCCCAGGTAGCCCTGCTTCAGATGGGCTGCTGATATTTATGAACCTGCACCAACATAACCCCTCCTGAAGCTTGTTTTGAGATGGTTGGGGTCACAACAAAGGTGTCAGTGCTGCCCACGTCAGAATCTCTGAATTAGTGAGCAGTGAAAAGAGAGGCTGAGGCTGCTCAAAGTCAGAACACACCACTCCACAGCAAGGCCTGTGCTAAGCACTGCCTTGAGGATTCACATCTCAGCCAAAAAATCCAGAGGGATTCTTACTTCTGTGTTGGAAAAGCTTTTGAGTGGGTTTTGATCACTGAAAGGTGAGAGATTTTAAAGATGATAGCTGAGTAAATAGGGAAACTCCCCCCTGTGTTTGGACAGGTTTTCCTGTCTGATTCAGACTCCTGGCCATCTTCTGAGAAGAAAGCACAACCTGTGCTACAGGTGAAGGGATGCAGAGATCTGGCTGGCAGCAATCAGAGTGTTTCCCAGAGGGATAACCCATCCTGCCTCTCAGGCAGCTCTGCCTGCTGGGCCCTGCAGTGTTGGGGTGAAACCTGGGGCAAGTTCAGCCACCTGATAAAATGTTTGCAGCCCAGGAGCCCTGACTTGGGGTGTGTGGGTTGGGTGTTGGGTCTAGGCCTAGTTTTGGAGAGATTTAGGGGTATTTAACCCAAGGCTAGCATAGAAATAAGCAATGTTCTGCCAAACATATTTTGGAAGTTGGAGGGGGAGTCAAACATTTAACAGACACTGAATCACTTAAGAAACAGCCAGAATTCAGTTTGCAGAGAGAAATCAAGGGCTGCCAGAACTTCTCCTCAGTTCCATACTGACTGCCTTATCACTGCTATCCACATTTCTGTAAATTTATAGAGGCTCTGAGGTTTAAATGAGCTATTTTACTGACCAGATTTGGGGCTTTCCACACAGGGAGGTGCCATATCCATTAGACTTCAGTACACTTTTTACTGTAATTCCTGTCATCCTAAACTCCCTTCTTCCTCATCCATGAAGAATCTGCCTGGTGTTTGTCCTTTCTCTCCAAGTGCAATAAATGGCATGGAAAATAGGCTGGAGTATCTAGCTATTTTATTCCTAGCTATTTGCAGATTCTGTCAGCTTAATTCAGAGAAGTTTGTGGTCTCTTCTTTACAATTCCCTTTTCTTTGTTTTTTTTTTAATGCTGAGGTATAAGAGGAGTCACTGTTTGCCAGAACATGTCCCCTTTGGGGTTCTCTGTGTGGGTACAGCCAGAGGTGAGAGGTGCTTCAGCCTTGCTGCTCTTGCTGTTGAGCTGCACAAGGCATTGGCAGCTTCTCAGGAAGGTTCCCTGAGCTCTTTTCTGCTCAGTTTGTGCTGACAACATCATTTTGTCTGGGTGATTCATCATTTCCTCCCCATCATCAACCCTTGTACAAAGGAAACCGCTTCAGCAATGAGCCCCCAGCCTGCTGGGAGCTGCTCTCCATTGAGACCTCCCAAAAAGGGAATTTCCTTCCCTTCAGGAGGGTGTCTCTACAGTGCCTGGCAATAGGAGGAATCCTGTCTCCACTGAGTGGGAGTGACTCGGGTTCATCCCAAAGAAATCCCTTTTTCCTCTCCCCTTTCCTCTCCCCTTTCCTTTCCCTCATAGCTGCTTCTCCCAGAGATTCATTGCAACAAATAATAAAATACTGCTGTCATTTTGGAAGTGAGCTACTTGAAGTGCCCAATATTGCAGCATTTTATCAAGATAAAAAAGTACTCAAATGGAGTTAAAACCACCTTCCTCAGGTTAAGATCTTATCATTGAAGATGCAAAAAAAAAAAAAAAAGGCTGAATTGTCTGATTGTTTCACTTAAAAATACTTTTTTTCAGTATGCCTCCTGCTAAGGAAGCCTGCTGAAATAACTTCATGAAACTCAGCTGGGGTGGCGAGGTGGAAATCTCCTGTTTCATTTGCTGCTTTTTCTGCCCTTAAGGCAGAATCCATAACATCCAATATGGAAATGCTGGTTCCAGTGACATGTTTTACACCACTATCCAATCTGGTTGCAATTTTAATATAAGCATCACATTAGCAAGTGTTTCATCTCCCTAAAATATCTCCCCAGTTTTTGTTTTCTTTTTTTAATTGTAGCTCCTTAAAGCTTTCACGACAGTTCACGTATTTATTATTTCTTCTTTCCCCATTCTTCCCACCTCCTGCCACCCTCACCAAACTTGGCAAGGTTTCCTTGGCCCTTTGGTGCCTGAACTTTCTCTCACTGGCACGAAATTATAGCTCAGGCTGTTTTCTCCCAGTCCACAGGAGGCGGGGAAGAAACCTCACATCTCATGACTAAGTGACATTTAGCACATTGGGTATAATCGCTTTCAGCCCTCTCCGAGCAGGCACTGGGAGATTCAAGAAGTCAACACAGTAGGAAGTGTCTTACCCACAACAATCTGCCTACTCAGAAACAGCAAGTTGGACTTTATTTAATCTCTGGTTCCTTTAAAGTGACAGGGTTGGTAAAGGGATGCTCGTTTGCATCTCTATTTCTGGAAAGCCTCTTGCTGTTTCTGCTCCCTTGCTGATCCATGGCAGGGATAATGTTGTTACAGCCCAGCTCTGAGGAGCTGCTGTGGGCTGTGCTTTCAGGAGACCCTTAACAATTCCTCCTGCACCCTGGAGGCATCAATCAATACCTGCCTTGCTCTGGCTGGTGTCATCTGCACAGGATATTGGCAGCATCTCCTGCAGCAGGTGCTCATTAAGGACACCCAAGCTCTCCCTGCCCAGACCTCCACTCACACAGCAGTTTGTGCTCTGCATAATTCCTCCTGCTTAACGTTTTCCAGCAGAGCAAATGAGAAATGTGCTCAAGTGAATTCCCCCCGAGGACCTGGGCTCCCCCAGCTCACATGACTGAGCTGTGTGTCTCCTTTATTGTGCACATGATTATGTGTGCATGGCCTTCTCTAGAGGTAAAATGTACAACAGATACCTCAGTGAAGCTGCTCTGAGGGTGCAGCAAGAGAAGGGATAAGGAGGATGGATTGGCAGAGGAGATTTGAAACATGGGTTAAGGGAGGGAAGGAAGGCAACTGAATCAAAATCCTGTTTTGTTTAACAATTTCCATACCTCCAAACAAGTCAGGCCACATGCTGCTATTAATTATACAGCTTTCAGGCACCAGAGAGCAAGTGATGAACTCTAACAGTGACAACTCGTGTAGTTAGAGGGTGAGAACAATTAAAGGAGGGGGAAAGAGCTCCAAGTTGCACACTGGACTGGAGAGGGGCACAGAGACACTCCCATGGGGCAGCACAGGCAGGTGACAAAGGCTCACTGCTGGCAGCAGCATGACAGAGCAGAAGGCACGTGAGGAAGCAGAAGGAAATGAGGAGAGGCAGGAGGATTTCCTTTGACAGCCGTTTACTCTGGGAGCACAGCAATGGACAGTGCAAAACGTGCAGTCATGTTTTTCATTTCAGGCTGCTTTCCCTGGCAGCCCCTTTGGTATTGGGAATTACATCTCTCAGTGGGTCAGTGTGCTTCATGTTGGAATAGTGAGCTATAAACTCCAAAAGCCAGACATAAACTTGGCTTTACTGGGCCTCTCCTCCCAGTAGCTACCTCATTTGAAGGCCTGAGGAAGGAGTGACCTGCAGGCAGTGTGAAATGCAAATCAGGATGATTAACCTGCTCAGACATGTTTACCAGGTCACATTTGATTCTGTTCAAGTTTGTTTTCTGTAACTGAGATGGGTGATCTGGATTCCTTTGTACAGATACCCTTTTTTCTTATTTACCTGTGTTACCCCCAGGTTTTCATAGCAGTTATAATGTATTTCCATCTGGAGCATGGATGAAAGTGTTGGGAAATACAGGGGGACCAGTAACAATTCATTAGCAATCTCTTTAATGATGATCCTTTGGCAAGCTAGCACTTTAATTTTTTCAGTTGACTTGTTATAAGGTGTTTTTAACCAGAATATTATGCTGCACTAAATCAAACCCCTTACAAAAGCCTTATCACAATGATAAAATGATCATTATTCATGAAACATGGTCTTGTTATGGAGTGTAAGCAGGTAATTTCTTTCTTTTTGTTTTTTTATTGACAACACCTATTTTCCATAAAATTTATCAGCTGACTTTAATTGTGCTTACCCAGTCCACAGCTTCATCCTGTGCATCACCTGCAGTCTTGCAGGTTGCTTGCAGTGTGAAAGTCACACTTGTCCTCATGATCTGATCCGTGTCTAAGAGCTGAGGCCGTGCTGTGCCACTGGAAGGATGTGCTGTGTAGATTGTTGATGTCAAAGCCAGCCTTTATTTGCTGTGGAAAATAGGAATGTTTAATCTTACCTGTGGTTATCTCAGGAAGTGAGAGATCCCTCAGTGGCACTCCCTGCTCTCTATGTTTTTCTCACAGTCTCTAATTTCTGCTTTGCTTGCTGTGTGCATCTCCTGCTCTGCGTTGTCTCTTTTCCTAAATGGGAAACAAAATAGAAGAACACTGAAAACCAATTTGTGACCGGTACCTTAAGCAATTAAATATTGTCAAATACATTTTAAAGCTGGTATCACTCCTGTCAATGGCTCAGGGGCAGCTGCTCCTCTGCATCTTTTGGGCTTCCTGTGCTGGTTTAGCCTGGAATGTGTTCCATTGTTCTGCCCTCCTTTGTCTCAGCTCTGCCACCCTGGAGATGCAGCTGAGTTTTGGGAATCCACACTCCAACAAAGCACGTGGTGACCCAGGCACATTTCCATGTTGGTTTTCCTAACAGGAGCAAGGCATGAAGAGTAAAGGGGTTTTGAAAAGGCAGTTTGCATTTCTGCCTCCTCATTTGCTCCTGTCCCATCCCTCCCTTTCCATTACTTCCACATAACTCTGGCTGTGCACACGTGATGGAATTTGAAGGACTGATCTGGGTTGACAACTTGTCAATTCTCCCACCCTGCTGATCACAAAGGTGCACAGGCAGGTGCACTGGGGTGGGCTGGGATTGTCCCTGGGGTACAGGCTTGGGGAACAGGGGACACTCAGTCTGGCTCTGCCCCCAGGAGCTTCCACATCTGTCACTTTATCCAAGAGAGACCTTTTGGGAAGTCACTGCTTTGGTTGTGGTGGGGCCTTTTGTTGTGGCAGGTTTGGGGGTGGAACAGTGTAAAATAGGGATGTGCATTCTTGTTTCAATATTTCTGAAGGGACCTTCTGAAAACAGGCTCTCAGTGCATTTCCCTTTGTTTACTGATCAATAGATACTTCTTTGGCTTGCAGGAATTTCCAGTGCTTGCCTTGAGTGGTCACAGATCACTAACCCAGGGTCAGGCTGTGCCCAAGTGGGAGCTGATCGATGGTGCTGTGGTAGCACTGACAGCAGGAGTTATGCTTATTACATTGATCCTGCAGGGCTTTCTCCCTAAAACATTCACCACTGCTAGGTCTGATCTCCCTTGATGAGCTGTTTGAGGTACCTCTCCAGGAGAAATGTGTGAAAAACAAGTCATGACTTCTTTTATCAGTGCTGGGGCTCTGCTGGTGATGTTGATGGGAAGGTGATGCTGCTGAAACTGTTCACACTTCAGCTCCATCCCAGCCACCAGCACCACACCTGAGGCTTTCAGCCAGTGCCTGATGAAAATCATGTGCCTCAAGGATAAGGCATTTGTCCTTTTTTTCTGTCCTAGATCCAGAGTGAAGCTGAGTTACATTTGTGTTTCAGAAACTCAGTGTACAGCGTCAAGGCTCAGGAAGTCTAAAAAGAAGTTCCTCTGTCTTCAGAGCTTGACCCAAATCCTTTTGCATATGGAGAGCTCCAGGCAGTGAGATTTTCACATGGAAGGTTCCCAAACCATTGTCAGGAGAGTTACCAGCACATGTGAAATCCCTTATGTTCTCTATTGACACATGAAAGATTCATTTTCAAACTGACAGAGACCCTGTCCCCTGATGCTGTAAATATTCCATGATGCAAGGTATCCCCTCATCTGAAGAGAAATCATCAAAATCATCCAAGCTGGTGCTTGTGAGTGGTGACTTCTGGAGATTGCAGAATGGGGTCCCACCTTGGGGTGAGGAACTGCAGAGCCACTTCAGTGCAGGTAGGAGCAGCCTGGGTACCTCAGAAAAGCAGATTTTCCACGCTCTCTTACTCATAGTAAATAAAGGATGGAATGTGCAAACCAGAAACACGTCCTTGCTAAAAAACTATTAAGTGTAAATTTCAATCTTCTCCACCTCTAGATATTAGTGGGACTAATTTGAAAGGGAGATGTGGGAACTGCTAATTTAAATGAAATTTTAAAAAGAGCAATCAGTGTTTGGTTTCCTATTAAATATTTTGCCACTTGTGCTAAAGAAACAGTTGGTAGTTTTTCAAGTAGAAAGTTGCCACTTTGCAGAGGAAAAAACACATTTGACTGCGAAATGTACAGAAATGGTGACAGGAGAAGTCATGGTGGGAGCAGGGTGAAATCTGATCTTCAGTCTAACATGATTAACAAAGTAATTTATTTTTCATACGTGTATATGCAGGGTTTTTTGTGGTTCTGTTTCAAAGCTTTGTTTGTGTTTCCAAGTGGGGTAGAGGGTAATTTAGTGCAGAAGGATGGAAATGACCTCTGATTGCACCTTACCCTGTTGGTTGATACTCTGGTGCAGCAGTGAGTAACCTGTTAATATGCTGTATTTCACACCTCATTGCTGGCCACATTAAAAGTTTTTATCCTAATTCCTTAGTAAATATTAATGTACAGTATTTACTAGTATCTGTCTGTTCCATTTACTTTCCCCATTCTTCTTTGTAATTCCTTTTATTCCCTTTATTCTGTGGTGATTCTAATCAAAGCCAAATCCAGTTGTTTTAATGATCAGTTTTTATTAGTCCTCCAGGCAAACTGCACTGGAGAGATATGACATTGGAGCCCAGTATTATTATGCCTCTACAGAAATGATTAATTTAAGGTTTTTGCATATTGCAAGAATTATAAAACACAATAAATCAGCAGAGGTTTATTATACTAAGTGATGTATGTAACCTATTAGCCATTATGTTTGTTTTAACTGTTCAGTATTTGTCAAGATTTCTTAAAAATCCTCATTTATGGTCCTGGTCCAAAGGCTGCTGAGGCTGATGTGTACATTGCTGTGTGAGCTGACTGATCTCGGCTGCTCAGATTTGAGACTGACAATAAAGAAAATAAAAAAAACCATTAAGTCAAACGCAGAATTTCCAGAGACTCCAGCTGGGCTGAGACTGCAAAAAGGAAGTTTGGATTTTCTTAACCATGTGGTTAGTTTTTTTCAAATCAGTCAATATAAAAGCTCCAGTGGGCACATTTGTTCCTCAGATCTCTGCTGTCAAGAGTGTTGTGGACAAAACCATTGGGACAAGTGGCTCTCGTGTAGTTCCTGTCACTGCAAATTGCAGGAGCTGTTGTTGAGGGTCACAGCACTGGACAAACACTGATCCCTCCCCCAAAATCCAAAGGTTTTTTACTCAAGTGCAGCACCTCCCATTCCAGCAAGCAGCAGGAGAGGCAGAGGATGAGGACTTGAACAGGGCAGTGATCTGACCTCACCCTCCTGGGACCCATCCGTGCCCTGGGCAAGAGGTGGAGGGCCACTGGTTTTGTTCCCAGGGAATTCTTTTGGCAGGCAGACACTGGTGATTCAGTGACAGATAATCAGTGGTGGATGGAATAAATGTGCTGCATCTCACAGGAGCAAACACAGAGCTGTGGGGTGAGTCCCAGAGGAGTGAGCCAGGGCAGGACATGGTGACAGTCCCTCCAGACTGCCCTTTTCTCCTTAAAAACCCCTTTTGTTCAAAGGTGTTGGACAAGCCCTTCTCTCCTGTGCTCGCTGCTGCTGGCTTGTCACAGGGAGAGTGGTTTTTCCACGGGACAGGGATTTTTGGGACCCGTTTGAGAGGCTGATCTTGAAGATTTGTTCTTTGAAGGTTCCTCTTTCTGTGACAGATGCTGAAGGTTCTTTGGTGGCCAGCAGGAGCAGTGAGGAGGCAGAGTGCTGCCCTGTGTGTGGGATGGAGCAGTGGCAGGGGAGAAGGAAAGGAAAGGAAAAAGAGGCAGCAGGAGAAGCCCAGCATCAGAGGGAAGTGGACCTGGGCTCTGCCAGCCGCAGTCTGAATGAGGACATGCAGAAAAGACACTGGTTTTGGGCAAATGGAAGGGGAAAAATGACTGAGTGGGGGTGTTAGATCTTTCCAGAAGCCCCTGGGAGGTGGCAGGACCCCTGCAGCCACCCCTGGGGTCAGTGCACTTTAGAAAGCCTGGAGTGAAGCTGAAGGGAAGAGCAGGGTTCAAAGCCAGGGGTAACCCTGCAGCTCTGCTCACTGGGAAGGACAGGAAATCATCCAAAAGGAGAGAGAACTTCTTGGCAAATGGGACATGTGGGTGAAGGACAGCAAGGCATTGAAAGGCTGGAAAGGGGTTTGCCTTGCAGCCCCTCTGCCCTGCCCTGTCCCCACAGTGTTCTGGGGACAGGTGGAGGTGTGGGGATGCTCAGGGAGGGAGCAGTGGGACAGTCCAGCTCCCTGCACATCTCCTCCTGCCTTTCCTCCTCCTCTCCTCTCCTCTCCTCTCCTCTCCGAACCTCTCCGAACCTCTCCGAACCTCTCCGAACCTCTCCTCTCCGAACCTCTCCTCTCCTCTCTGACCCTCTCCTCTCTGAACCTCTCTGAACCTCTCTGAACCTCTCCTCTCCGAACCTCTCTGAACCTCTCCTCTCTGAACCTCTCCTCTCCGAACCTCTCTGAACCTCTCCGAACCTCTCTCCTTCCTTTGCCTGCAGCACTGAGCTAACCCAGGGCAAAGCTGCCAGGATCTTTCTTCCACAGGCGTGGAAGAGCACGGGGGAACCTGAAAGTGCTCCTGCAGCTCTGAGAGGGGCAGCTCAAAGCAAGGGAGCAGGGGAGAGGGAGACAGTCAAGGCTGGGGTGGGACCCTGGGGCCAGGAGGGGCTTGGGAAGCTCCAGAGCTGCTCAATGGGATGGGCAAAGGAGTGCTCAAGGACACACAGGGGGAGCAGGTGTTGGAGATGGCAGCGTGTAAAGTGTATCTGCATACACCCATGAACCACTGAGGTTTCAATGGATTTCAATTCTGAAGCTGAAGAAACAAATGAAGTGCAAAAGATTGTGTCTGGCATAGAAAGGCTGAAGTTTTACTCAAAGAAGGAGGCAAATGAAGCTTCAGAGCACCGTTTTATACTCAAAAGTAGAAAGGAGTAGGTTTTGGAGAGGTAAAATGAGCTAGAAACAGCATATATGACATTGAGGGTTTCTTAATTGAGTCAAACAACATTTGTTGAATGCTACAGAGAGAGGAAATGAAAAATCAGAAAGCTAATAAAATTACCTTTTTTTCTAGGCTTTTTTCAGCTTCGAGAGCTAGCAAAAATTTTACTCTGTGGTATAGTATATCTTTTAAAGAAATATCCATTTATAATTCTAAAATGATCAGGAATTCATCCAGTGGTTTATTCCTTTTTTATTAAAAGTGTGTGGCCCTTGTCTGCCTAAATTTGTCTGGTTTCATGTTCTGCCTCTGGTTGCACTTCTGCTAGGATGAAAAGCCTCTTGTTATCAGTTTCCCTTTCCCCAAGTATTTACTTGGTGATCAGACATGCCTTAACCTAATCTTTGATAAGCTAAATAAATTGAACTCCTTGAGACTGTCATTGCAAGATGTGTTTTCCCATCCTTTAATCAGTCTCAGGACTTGGAGCTGTCCAGAATTTATCACGCTCTCCCTGATGTGTGAGCACCAGTGCTGAATGGGGGATTTTGCTAGTAATAGAATTTATTTGCATTTCCCCTGCCCTGTGCCTGAGCCAGTGTGGTCCCTGTAGCCACAGAGCTGCTGGGGTGCTGCTGCCAGGCTGCTCAGGTGATGCACCCAGGGCCTGGTGGGTGTTTCCCAATGTCCATTCTTTGCTAATTATCACAGAAATGATGCCCCAGACAGTTCTCACTGTGCTGAGCAGGCTCAGACCATTAACCAGCAGAGATGGGCTTTGCCAGCATTGCTGTGCAAGTAGCTCTTCTGATTATATCAAAAGATGCTGTTGTAGCATCAAAACACTGGTTTTACTCAAAGAAGGGAGTGTTTACTGTGTCAGCACTTTGTAAAGACTTCTTTTCTTCTTCATGCTACTCTGCCCAGAAAAGGTTTGCACAGCAGTGGACAGAGATGCCTGAACAACCCCTCTGCACTGCCTGTGCCATGCTTGCTGTGGGAGTTCCCTTCATAAAAATCCCTTCTCCAGTCACAGACTGGAAGGAAGGAAGTGATTAGGTTGGTTTGTTTGGGGACTTTCTTTGCTGGTTGGTTTGTTTTTCTTCTGTGGATCAGGGGCTGGGGAATGAGAAGGGGGCTGGGGCTGGGGGTCTAGGTTAAAAGTTAATTATATTTGTAACAGAATTAAAACCTGAAATGCATTGAACCGATTTCTAATACAAACAGGATCAGCATTAGCTTTTAAAGGATTGCTATTATCATTTCAGGACTGCAATGTGATTTAAACTGTAATAGATATTGATTTCTATATTAGTGTTCTTGCTCCTCGTATTGCGTTTCTGCTGCCATCTGCTAAAACAGGAATGGCATTTTTTACTTTATTGACTGGACAATGAGCTGGAATACTGTATTCCTGCATTCTCTGGATCACCAGGATGACCACATGCTTACAGAGGCTGGGAGAGGCAGCTGCTGGGACACTTGCATTTTAAAGTTACAGGAACCTATTAGTGAGTGTATTTACAAAGAACTCTTAAAGAGCTTCACAATCACTTATGGAAAGGCAGAAATTTACTTTAAAGCGCATCACAGCTGCTCCACAGGACACAGTTTTAAAGGAGCAGTGATTACCCCTCACTGAGCCCAGCTTAACCAATCTCACTCTGAGGCCTTCTCTTTTCTCTTCTCTTCTCTCTTCCTCTTCTCTTCCTCCTCTCTTCTCTCCAAACCTCTCCAAACCTCTCCTCTCCGAACCTCTCCTCTCCGAACCTCTCCTCTCCGAACCTCTCCTCTCCGAACCTCTCCTCTCCGAACCTCTCCTCTCCGAACCTCTCCTCTCCGAACCTCTCCTCTCCGAACCTCTCCTCTCCGAACCTCTCCTCTCCGAACCTCTCCTCTCCGAACCTCTCCTCTCCGAACCTCTCCTCTCCGAACCTCTCCTCTCCGAACCTCTCCTCTCCGAACCTCTCCTCTCCCCTTCCCTTCCCGAAACCTAACCTTCCCTTCCCCCCTTCCCTTCTCTTTCCTTTCCCCACATGGCAACAAGGAACAGGGAGCTGGAGGAATAAATTCCAGAAAATAATGGTATATTCCAAAAATATCAGTCATGGGAAGTGTTGAAGCAAATGAATTTAAATACTACATACTTTGTAAACAGAAAGTAAATGAGAGTTGGTGTGGGTGTTGGTTGTGTTGGATTTTTGGTGTTTTGTTTTTTGGTTTTTTTAATCTAGGAAAGATAAAATCTTTCTCTTAAGACTCTCATAATTTCTAAGCTGTTCAGAAAGGTCAGGGAGATGCCATCCCACGAGCACCACACCTTGCCCCATGGGAGGAAGGAAGGAAGGAAGGAAGGGAGGAAGGAAGGAAGGAAGGAAGGAAGGAAGGAAGGAAAGAAGGAAAGAAGGAAAGAAGGAAGGAAGGAAAGAAGGAAAGAAGGAAAGAAAGAAAGAAGGAAAGAAGGAAGTCTCTGCATCTGAAGTGGGAACTTGAGTGTGAGCACGAGTTCAGTGCCAGGGGAGCACAGCCCTGGGGCAGAACCAGGGTATCACCTAACAAACAGCACAAACCCACAGCATTACACAGAGGGAATGTGGTTTTATTTCATTTGTCACTGTGTTTTTGGGCAGACTGGGTCTAAACTTGGCCTCCTTCTATGCTGTGCTTGCATAAAGCAGCCTGATCTATTCCCTGGCCAGCTCCAGCCGTGCTGGTTCAAGTTCTTTCTGCAGCTTCTGTCTTTTCTCGTGTCCTTTTTTTGTCCTGACTTGGACTAAAAGCTTTAGTGTACCCAGTCTGAACTTTGCTCACCTTGCACGAGGCTGGCTGCAGCAGTCTGCTGGCATTAGCACAGTCCCTCTGGCATTCTCTGAATAAATCCCCTATTTGTTCTTTAGATTAGGAGCAGGTTTTTTAACTCTGTGTTTGTAAAGCACATAAGCTTGATGCTTTTTTAGCTCAGGACTTGGCCTTGTGGCTACTATTAAAGGTTGCTTTGAGCTCTGTGTGGGTAGTAAATAACTTGCCCATGTTTGCTGTGAAAGCTTCTAATTTATAGTCAAATACGTGAGTAATTCACATTTGGATTTTCAAGCAATTAATTCAAGCTGAGAACATAGGGACTGCATGGAGGCAACTGAACCCTACGTGTGTTTTTGCACCTCACACTGAAGGGATTCTCCGAACCGGGAATGTCTGCAGCTGCTGCTTTGGGGTGATGCCTTGTAGTGGCTGCCTAGAACAGAGGCTAGACAAGGTTAAGAGAATAAAAGCAGATATTTATGAAAGGCCTTCAATAGATCCACCTTGGGCAGTGCAGGAGCCTCCCAGAGGCTGCACCCAAGATGGATCAGATGGTCACAAGTTTTTCACACACAGATAAGTTTGGTCTGTTTGCATCTCAGGGGTTAATTGTTCAATTCCAGCTTCAGCTAATGAAGTCACATTCTCCCAGTTTGCTCTCCCCAATTCACTTTTGTTGATACTTTTTGGGCCCTGAGGCTGTGAGGTGTCCTTAGGTTCCAGGCCCAGACGGATTGATTTGTCTGACCAAAGTTAACTACACTTCATACAGACTTTAGAGTTATGCAGAATAGGATTTGAAAAATATAAAAGCTAAAGTCTTGAAGCATCAGGGGAGTTTATTATTCACACAGAGCAGCAGGCTCTGGCCCTGAGCTGTGTGTTTGGGGGTGTGAAGAGTGTGCTCAGAGAGAGGGAATGGCTTTGATCCTCTCTGCACTGGGCCACGTCAGAGTCTAACAAAGCCCAGCTCTCTGATTCCTCGAGTCCCCCCGAACAGCTGCACTTCCCCAAACCATGGCACCATCTCCTCAGACCCCTTAAGGTGGGCTAAATGAAAATTCTTAGAAAATCCGGGTTGCTGTTACATTATGGCATAAATCCTGAACTCTCTGAAGATGTTTCTGTGGCCAATCACTGTAATAAGAGAAGTCTCATAGTCCTCCTCTGCATTTGTTCTCCCATGTGCAGGCTGGGAATGGAGAGACAGAAAAGGGTACATTTTTCCAAGGCTACAGGGGAATCTTTCAGGGGCAGGGGATGGAATGCCCCTCCTGGGAAGTCCATCCCGAGGTCCTTGCCCTGCAGTGTCACTGAGCTCAAGTGCAGCTCCTGTTGGGCAGCTGCTGCTGAAACAGAGCCTGCAGTTGGGAATGTTTATCATCCTGCCCATAATGAAGCCATTACACTGCAGTCACAGCTCTGAATTGCAGCTAATAGATTTTCATTTTGTTTTCTCAGTTAAGTCATATTTGATAAATGCAGAAACGTGTAGGGAGCAGCTTATCTCAAGTAGACAGTTTCTCTTTAAATGGGTGGCTCAAATGTGCTTTGCATGAGGATTTTTGGAAAGAAAAAAGGGATTCTGCAGGAAATCTTCACAGATATTGAATGGCAAACCCAGAGTATCCACTTGCTGAGTACAAGTCTTCTCCCTTTTAAGGATGTGTTAACTTGCAGCTGTTGAAGATAAACATTAATTTCTTTGTGCGTGTGTACCTGTACTCGTGCACTTGTGCTTGTGTGCAAAAATTTTATAGTACTGGGTGTGTAATCCTGTGTTAAGCATTCTGTGGTGTCTAAATGTGGCTTTAATGGATCTTACTCGAATTCTTTTGTAGGAAACAAACAAAACTCCATTCCTTGCTTCTCAGCAGACAAATGCATAAGGATGTATTTTTTTCTCTTCATTTATTATCTTTTTCTCTTCTTTTGAGCCGCAGTGGAACAGGGTACTGTGGGAAATGACAGCTCCAGCATGTGGTGTATCCTTGCACTGGGTTGTCCTTCCAGAACTACTCTGAAAAAGTTCTGGGTACAAAGAACCCTGATACATGTCATACAGGGAGCTGGAGGGAAATTTTATTTTATTTTATTTCAAATCCTGTCTGGAAAGGTTCTTAGCAGAATGAAGGCAGCATTCCTTGACAGACTGAAGCCTTGCCGGTCTCCCAGCTCTATCCTGGGGAACTTCGTCAGCACTTCCAAACCTCGCAGCCAGAACGCAGCCGTGTGAATCTGTGTTTGGGGTGAATCTTCAAAGGCTTTTCTAGCTGCAAATGGGGTTTCCAGGAGCACCCAAGCAGACTTTTTGCAGCAATGATAAACTCATGAAGGGCAGTCCCTGCACTGGGTGTTTCAGTCACTGTTAACGTGCAGAGCTCCTGCGTTGACAGCGAGCCTGGCGCGGCCGCGGCGCCCATCCCGCTCCCAGAGCCGCCGTTCCTGGGGCACATCAGACCCTGAGTGCTGCAAATCCAGCCCTGTGTGTCTGCCCTGGCCCCGTGCCCAGCTCTAGCTGCACAAGGCCACTCTGAGTAGCTGCATCAAAAGGCTGAAGTGTTTCTGTCACAGCCACCCCTCTTTGGCAACAGTTGCGCCATTGTTGGCGATGCTCTTGTCGCCCTTTTTCGTTTTGCCTCCCTCCACTTTTGTCCCCTCCGTTTGCCTTCTGGGCCTTCTCCTCTCACCCCTGTGCTGCCCCACGTGCTTTCCCAGGGTTTTCTTGCTCGTTTCTTTCTCCTGCCTCCACCGCTTGTTTCTTTGCTGGAATTCTCTCTGTGGTTCCCACCACAGGAGATGAGTTTGGAAAGCTCATCTCTCCTTGTCTGGGCCTTGGGTTTGCTGTGCCTTCACCCACATGCCATGTTTGTGCTCTGTCCAGCCTCTCCTTTGCCCTGTTCCCACACTGTGTGTCTGCAGGCCACTGCCTCCTGTCCATCTGTCCCTCCCTCAGTGACTGCCACCGGCCCCAGGCTGTCTCCTGCAGCTGACCTTCACCCCAGCCCAGCCCAGACTTATAAAACAAAATTAGCCACCATCACATGTTTGGATAAACAAGGCAGCCAGCAGATCGTGTAAACTGTGAGCTGTGCACCTACAGTAACATGACCTCAGACCATTAAAATCACATACTTTGGTCTGGTTTAGGATTTGTATATAAATGTTGTACAGAGACACTTTATTAGAGCTTGGTGAAGCAAAAGCTGGCCTTGGATTTCCATAGTACAGGGCTTAAAAAGAGGGAATTAGAAGTTTGAGAGGGTGTTTGTTGAAAGTCCTGATGAATTACACAAAGTCAATCTGTTTATCAGAGCACTGTCAGCTTTGTAAGAATAAATGATGGGAAAAGCACACTCGGTGAAAAATCCCACATCAGGAAAAAATTGATTAATCTCTTGAACTGTTCTTCCAAGTGTTTTGTTGGAGCAAGACACACACAAAATCGACCTTTGGAGGATGTTGCTGTGAACTTGAGAGAGCTGTGGCTTACCTGAGAGCTTCTGCAGTCACAGACCATTACTTCACATTGCAGTGCTGCTGGGAGGAAAAGGGCATGTGTTGAGTTCAAGTAGACAGTATGAAAATTGTGGTGAATGTTTTCAGCAGATTCTTCAAGTGAAGTTGCATTTCTCTGTATTTGTGAGGGTAAAAGCAAACAGCAGTTGCCTTGTTGGGGCCATACAGTTTCTCCAGCTCAGAAACTGCCAGCACAGGCTTGCAAAAGGGCACTGTTTGCCCAGGCAGCTTGTTGAGTCAGCTGCTGCCTCTGTGCCAGACTGGTGTCTGAACTCTGAACCACTGCTTTCCAGGGCACTGGAGAGCAGCAGGGAGGGAGGGGAGATGTGTTAGAGATGCTCTGTTGGCATGCCAGGCATCAGAAATGTACAAGCACAATCCTGGCAGGTGCTGAGCCCCCCTGGCCTTGCTGGCCATGGGGCTGGTGCCTCTAGGGACAATCTGTTTGCTTCCTGGCCTGTAGCAGGAATGGTGTGGCCAGCAGGAGCAGGGAGGTCATTCTCCCCCTGTACTGGGCACTGGGGAGGCCACACTTTGAGTTTTATGTCCAGTTCTGGGCCCCTCAGCTCAGGAAGGACATGGAGGGGCTGGAGTGAGTCCAGAGGAGGCAGCGAGGCTGGTGAGGGGTCTGGAACACGAGTCCTGTCAGGAACAACTGAGGGGCTGGGGGTGTTTAGCCTGGAGAAAAGGAGACTCAGAGGTGACCTTTTCACTCTCTACAACTCCCTGAAGGGTGGCTGTGGTCAGGTGGGGTTTGGTCTCTCTCTCCAGGTGACAACTGACAGAATGAGAGGACACAGCCTTAAGCTGCACCAGGAGAAATGTAGGTTGGATGTTAGGAAAAGTTTTTTTACTGAAAGAGTGATAAAGTACTGGAATTGTCTGCCCCAGGAGGTGGTGCAGTCACCATCCCTGGATGTGTTTAAACAAAGCTTGGATGTGGCACTCGGTGCCAGGGTTTAGTGGAGGTGTTGGGGCATGGGTTGGACTGGATGATCTTGAAGGTCTCTTCCAACCCAGGGATTTTGTGATGTCCTGGGCAGGAGCCTGTGTGAAAGCATCAGGCACACTCAGGGGATGCTGTTCAGCCCCTTGGAGATGTGCTGTGCTGCTCTGAGGTTCTGGTGCTCCCACAGTGACGTGCAGCCCATCTTTGGCACAGAGTGGTGACAGACTCAGAGTGGCAGAGAGCAGCCACCTCCTCAGCAACAAGGGAGACAAAGGCTGGCTGTTGGAAAAGAAAGCATGCAAAAGTCCTAGGAATTGTGTATTCACACCCAAGAAAATCCTAAAACCTTTAATTCAAAGCTGAGTGGCAAGAGTCTTTTCACTGAAGCCAGTAAAGCTGACTTGAAACAAATAGGAGGTGATTCAGCTTGAAACTGTCCAAATCTTCCTTTCCTCATACAACACAAGCACTCACATTTGTAGGGAGTGCAGTCAAATCTTTGTATTCCTTTGCAGAAGTTAATCTTGTCCCTGCAAATAGTTGCAACTGCAGTATTTTACTATCAGTTGTTTTGCACTTTCCGTAGAATTCAAACTGTCTTTGTGCACCCCCATTTTTTTTACTTTAATTCTTGTGTTTCATTAAGAATATCTTCCTGAGACTACAGACAGGAGAGCTGATGTCTCTGCTGGTGTCTCTGAATGGTTTCCAGCACGGGGACAAGCCTTCAGGAGATCTCTCTGGAGCTGGCAGAAGCTGATTCGTGGCAGAAATGTCCCAAAATGCCCAGACTGTCCCTATTCAGCAGGGCACTGAATGTATCTCTTTGTTGTTAATAGGATGGAAATATTGACTGGAGGTTTTTGGTGAAGTAAAAATTTTAATTAAAATCTGCTTTCTTCAGTGATGTGGCTTAGATAAAATCAAACTGTTGGACAACTTCAGTAAAGAAATGTTTCCCACAATATTTGTAAATATGTAGTGGAGCTGGTTTTGATTTTTAGTGCAGATGCAAACCTTAATTTATTTTCTTGTTTTCACTACATTAGCAAATCTCTGAAAAAAGTTTTTGGAAGAGTTTTCTGTTGCGTTCATTCATTCGTTCATTCAAGTTTATCATCACTTTGATGTCTTTTACAACAAAGAATCAAATCCATGAGATTTTTTTGGTGTATTGATGGATGTTTGCTTTCAGTTGAAAAGTAATTAAGACTTCTCAACTAGCAGGTCTATTTACATATAGTAAATATGCTGTAACAATATTTTCCTGTCAAGGCAAACTATTAAAAAAAAACCACAGAACTTTTAAGGCACTGAACTTTCCAAATTTCCTTGAGGCTTCTGAAATTGCTAGAAAATGGAATTTTTCTCTCAAGAGTTTGATACAAGCATTGAAGAATGACACCTCCCTACATAGGGAATTACCTTTAACAGAAAATGCAGAATTTATCCCCTGTTAGTATAGAAAAGTAACCTTTTGATCAAATGCTAACATGAAAAATTTGGGGGGGAGATTCACTAAGACCCTCATCAATCATCACCAAACACCAAGAATCTCTCCTGTGCTTTTTCTGTTCCATTTTTTAAGGAGGAAAAAGGTTTGTTCATAGAAGCCTTTCAGTGCCAGTCCCTCAGGATGAATGTTCCCTATACAGAAGGATGTAGGACACACTTAAAGAGCTGGGTTGATTTGTCACTGGAGCATCTACACTTACACAGTGATTTTATTCCCTCACCAGCCTTGTGAAGAAGAGAAACGCCTTCCACAGTGCTGGGAGGAGACATTGGATTTGCCAGGTTGTGTCTGTGCCTGGAGCTGCCCCTGGCTGAGCCAGAGCTGTGCCCTGCTTGTCCTGTCCCCACAATCCACACCCATCACAACGAGCTGTGAGTCACTGCCAGGCCCTGGTGAGACACAGCACAGCTCCTGTAGTCTCACTGGGAATGTTCACCACATCATTGGAAGAGTTTGGGATTTATTTCACTGCTCTGTGGGATCATTTAGCAAACCCAGAGTTTCTGGGTCACAGCAGTGGGGTCCAGCCAGGCCAGCAAACGCCCTGAGCACACACTCCTGAGCAGGCCTGGAGAGCAGCGTTCCCTCAGATGTGCCTGAAATGTTTGACGTTGGGTTTGAAAACAGCCCTGGCCATTTGCAAGGCTGATTTTCTCAGTAGCTGCCAGCTGGGGATGTTTGTTTGGGGAATTGCTTTGCTTTGAAGTCTGATTTTCTAGGACAGTGTTTGGGGTACAGGAAATGTTTCTAGGGAGAGCAGGTTTCCAGTCCTTTGTGTGTGTTCTGTGGCCTTGTTGGTGACATGTCCATGTTGGGTGACAGCTTCCTTCTACCAGAGGAGTCATCTTTGGAAGGAGGTCTGTGGCTCAGCAGCCTTTAGATCCTTCCCAGCCTGGCTTTTAGATCCTTCCCAGCCTGGCTTTTAGATCCTTCCCAGCCTGGCTTTTAGATCCCTCACAGCCTGGCTTTGCTGTGCTTCCCAGGCAGCACAGAAAAGGACATCACCCAGAGATGATGCTATCCCAGGTTCACAGGACTTCTTTTCTCATCACCTCTGCACCCAGAGACTCGTGAGAGAACAGCCAGAGTGCTGCCCTTTGTGGGAAATTACAGATAAATCACAGCAAGGATGGCAGCAAGCAGGGCAGGGAGCAGTGGGGCTTCTCAGCTGCAGCTGCAGCCCCCTTGTGTGGCTCACCTGGGCTGGCAGTGCTCCCCTGCTGGGGAGAATTGTACAGGGTGACACTTCCCAGTGTCCCCTCTGAGATGTGTGTGTTGTGTTGTGCTTGTTGTGGTGTGGTGTGGTGTGGTGTGGTGTGGTGTTGTGTTGTGTTGTGTTGTGTTGTGTTGTGTTTGTTGTGTTGTGTTGTGTTGTGCTGTGCTGGGCACTCCCAGATCTCATCCCATTCACCCCTGAGCTCTGGGGACACTGTGCCCATGAGAGTTCCTGGACCCCATCCCATGGAAAGGGATGTGTGAGCTGCCAGGGAGGAAACCATTGGTGTCAAGGCAAGCTGCTGATCAGTTCGTTTCTAGTAAGTGCTCCTCATCCAGGCAGGTTTGCTCTGGAGGGAGGTGGCACATTCAGAATCCCTGCTATCAAATGGTAATTATGAGAGCCAATACCTGCCTGTGCTCATTTTGAGCTGGGTGCTGAGCAGGTGACCCTACTGTGCAGGGAATACAGAGAACTGCTGATCTCATGACAGCTTTCCTCCAGGCTGCAGAACTGAGGGCTGCCCTGTCTGCTTTACAAATGTGTTCATTTCTAGCCAGGCCAAGATGCAAATTATGATAAATAAGCAACAGAGGTTCTAAATGTGGTTGGTTTGAGGAGTTTCTGCCTGGTGGCACATTCCCCCAGGAGACTGAAACCCACCAAGGTTTGCCAGGGGGACAGCTCCTCGCTCTGGGGCACAGCCCAGTTGTTGTCAGGGTATTTTGGTATTTGCTCTTCTCCTCCCCGTTGTCCCTGTTCCTTTCCTGCTTGGCACCCTAGGTTATATTTCAAGGAGGATTAAATGCATTGGAGCTCTTTACTGGAGGATTCTGAAGGTTTATTTCCCCACAGGGACTCTTTTGAGCTTATAAGTGACTTCTTCAAGAGGGGGTGGAAAATCTCCTTTCAAATCTCTTTTATTTCTGAGGTTCTGTTAAAGGAGAGGGCTCCTCTGTGCTCTCTTTTGTGCTCATGCCTAACACAATGTGATACCTATCAGACTGCATAGATAGGGTACAAGCAAAAAGTGCCCTCAGCTTTCCTCTTGACAATATTCTCAACTTGGAGCAAGTCACAGGCCCTTATTTCTCCCCAGATTATTCCAGGCAGCTCTCCAGGAAAAATAAGTAATTCATATTTTGAGACGCCAGAAGTCTCAAGGGAAGGATTTTTCCATCAATCCTTTCTTTTGATTTAGGCACTGCTCACTGCACATTTTCCTCTCTCTTTGGTTTGCCACTTTGTCACCAAATGAAGCCACCTAGGAGGAAATAAGAAGAAGATGATCAAGGGATGGGGTTGGAGATGATGTGAAGTTCTGTTTGTTTTTGGAGTGGAAAGAAGCACAGAACCATTCCAGGCAGGGAGCAGCTATCCCAATCCCCTCTGTCTGCTGCAGTTCTTGCTGTGAGCTGCCTTTGCCCTTGCTCTGACAGCTGGAGGTGCTCAGGGCTCTGCACCAGACCAGCCTGGGCTCACAGCTGCTGCCCTTGGCTGGGGGCACCCCCCTGGCCTGGCATGGTCCCAGGGGACAGGGGGCTTTGCCCTGCCACCAGCTGCCTCCCCGTGGCTTTGTGGGGACAGCCCCACGCTCTGCCCCCTGCACAGAGAGGGACAAGCACCCCCTCCCTCTCCATGTTCAGCCACCTCTTCCTCACCCCCACCTGGGCTGTGGGTGACTGATCCCCTGGGCTCTGACAGTGCTGACAAATAAAGCTGAGCAAAGCAGACAGCAGTAATGCACTGGTTTGTTCATTTGATTTACATTAGAGCGGGTCTATAATGACCATAAATGATTATTTTTACAAGAGGCACATAAACAAGTGAAATTGAAATGACTGCTCTGCGTGCTCCTGCACATTCCTAATGCTGCACTTCCACGTGTACAAATGAATTCTTTCACTTGCAGTGGCTGATGGCTGCCAGAAAGAGCCTGTGGCTGTGCGGGATGGCAGTGCCTCCTGTAGAGTGTGGAGATGGGGAAAGCCATTCCATTCTATTCCATTCCATTCCATTCCATTCCATTCCATTCCATTCCATTCCATTCCATTCCATTCACTTCCCCAGAGGGGACATGGATGAGAACTTTGGGGTTGCACAGCCTCCCTCTAAAGCTTGACCATCTTTTGTCTTTTAGAACAATGATGATACTCAGTATTTTTGTGCATGAATCAGTGTTCTCCCCTGCTCTGGATACAAGGCAGGGTGAAGGTTTTGCATGCCAGGTGTGCCAGGGCTGTGCTCTCCAGCAGAGCTCCCTGCACAGACACCCAGTCCCAGATAAAGGCTGGGCTCTGTTTCTGCACAGGTGTTATTGCTGACTCAGTGTCAGGCTCCATCCTCCCTGACACAGAACTTGTGCTGCTCCCTTCAGCACACAGGACACCCAAAAATGTTTGCAGCAAACAGGACAAATAACACTTGGACTAGGGGAAGCAATCAGGATGTACAGAAAGCCAGAAATGTCAGAAGAAAAAACAAATTGCTTAGAGATACCTGAGGAAAGAATCTTCATTTCCTTCCAGAAACTTGGGGTGGTTGTCTCAAACTGAGACACAAGTAAGTTAGTATTGGTCAGGACAGGAGCAGGGACAGACATGAAGACAGCAGCAAGATTAGACATGTACCAAATGGCTTTAAAATGGTAATTGCATTGTATACTTGGTCAAGCATGAAGTTCTCTTTCCTTAATCATTCAGTGTATTTCAGGGATGATAATCTACCAGTGCAGCAGGTGGGACAAAAAGCAAACTGCTGCCTGTCCCAGGCTGTGCAGGCAGGGTGTGATGTGTGTGCTGCATGCTGATCTGCAGATGCTGAGGCATGTGTTGTCATTGGATACCTTGATTTTTTAGAGGCAGGTTGGATGGCTTTGGAACTTCTCACAGGGGCTGAGAATGTCTGAATTAAATAGATGTTTGTAATAAGTCTGTCAAACTGTGCTTCAGGAACCTGGTACTGTTCATTTCCACTGCAGGAAGTATTAAAAACCCCAAATCTCACACACACACACAGGGAAATACTGAACTTCCTGGACCCTCAGTGTATCACATGTGATAACCCGGATCACATCACACGTGAAACTTCTCCTAGACTGCATCATTTGGGGAAGGCTGTTTCATCTGTCACTGTTCCATGTCTGTTTGCTGACACCTTTCTCCATTGTAACACTGCCTTTGATACTTCAGCTTGGTCTTCCTGCCCCTCACAGGAGCAGCAGCTGCTGTGTACTTCTGTCACCACATCTGATTATTACTGTTTATTTTTCGTTCCACTTTTTTTATTTTTGAGGCCCATCCTGTTTTTAGCAAGGACAGGCATTCAGTTATGGTACACCCTGGCTAATTACAATTAGTGAATGATCCAGATATCCCTGGAGCCCTGGTGTTAGATCAGACTTTTCAAACAGAACAAAGACAATCCGATCCCTCATCAGATATTGCGGGCTAAGAACCACGAGCTACACGTGAGCTACAGGCTTGAAAGCCAGCCTGTCATCACCTACAGTTTGATTTTTATTTGGGCATACAGTAAATTGCCTTTTAGTAAATGGCCACATTTGCAAGGAAATGACTTTTGGCTGCAGCAGTTTCTGGCCTGAAGGATGGAAGTGTCGTGCTGGCTCTGAAGGCCATTGCAGGTTTCTGCTGTGACCACCACCTGGATCATTTTAGCCACTTCATGTCTGTTACCTCATCTGAAAAATGGGAATAACGCTTCCCAGGAGTGCTGCTGTATTTGCTGTTTGTAATATCTATTAAGACTCCAGAACTAAAGATTTTTTAGGAATGTAAAAAGTTACTTCTTCCATTGATTATTCTGAAATGACTGTCAAGACAGCCATGCTTTGATTTAAGAGCTGCCAGGGTCTCTTGTTACCTGCTTTGGGGGTCACAACACTTGGCAGCTGCTGAAATGGTTTTCCATCTGCCCAGGTCTCTTTAACACGTGTATTGTAGTGCTGAGTAACTCTTTTCATTTCAGCTTATGTTATCTTGGATCTTTCTCCAGGCCAAACTGAAACACTCCTGCTCACAATGAGTAGCACCACGCTCCATAAAAAGTCTCATTGATTTCAGCAAGGCTTTCACTGATCTGTTGTACTATTCATTGTTAAGTAAGGGAATAAATATCACAGTCTGTCTCTGTACAGTGAGAGCAACAGAAACTGGAGGATGGGGAGTGGGAATTACAGAGACAAGGAAACCTTTCATTTGAAAAAGATGCAAAGAAAACATGATTCATCTGAATGTCTTAACTCTAAAGAAAAGCTTTCACTGGCAAATGATAGAATGTAGTATAGAGGCTGACATCTGTAGTAAAGCAGAATTTAGAAATCTCATTCCAAACAAGAATATAAATTACTTGACTGTTGCATCATAAATTTTACCTAAACAGTGGAAATTCAACTGAAGTATGACTCTAACCACTGAAGAATTCCAGGGTGGAAAAGATGTGGTGTTTCTGGGAGTGAGGCAGGGCTTTGTTTGGGTTTTGTTGCATTCATTTTCTGTCACATTTTACAGGCAGCTCCTTCAGAAGTCACATAATACACTTGGAGCACAGCTTCAGAGCTATTGAAAATAACAGGGGTTTAATTTAGTGGTTTTAAAGGCATCATAAGGGCACAATAACACCTGAGTTGAAAGTATTTTATGCCTGTAATTGTTGTGACCTCAGTAGCTCCGAGCCCTGCAGGAGCAGACCCAGCTCTCCTGGTGCACACAGGGCTGAGCAGTGCTTGGCAGGTGTGACTGTAGGAGGATGTAAAGAAGTGGAAGAGTCCCAAAGCTGCATGTGCAAGATGCAGTTTTTAAAAGAAAAATGCATCTCAGCTTGCCCTGCTGGTTTAGACCAAAGCACAGGTCCTTACTGGGAAGGTGCAGGAAACAGCTGTGCCTCTCCCTCCCATCCTGACACCATCCCCACACAATCCCCTCCTGACAGCCATCGAAAGATGGACTCAGCAGTGTGATGTTGTGAGGATATTTGATTGGTGGCAGGTACAGATATTTATATTATTTTAGCTTTTGCTTAACAATTTCTAATTGTTCTGTCCATGTGTGACTTAGTGCATAGCAGGCTATAATGTACACTTTTTCTTTTGCACAATTACTTATCACAGCAGGCTGTTCTGTACTTTGGGAGAGGGACACAGCTTCTGCAGTTCCTTCTTCATGTTTTCTTTTGGTTTGGTTTTTTTCTTTTTGTTGGTTTTTTGGTTTTGGTTTTTTTTTTTAGTTTTTGCAACCCTTCTTTTCTCACAGCTTTTTCTCATGGCTCTTGCTGTACAATCTTCAGCAATTCAAGTGGACTGTTTATGTTGTTCAACTCGTTCTGCTCTGGCTGGACCCTTCTTCCTCCATTCCACACAGAAGAGCAAAAACGTTGCCGTTCCCATCTGTCCCAGATGTTAATCTGTGCCCCATCCTGAGTGTGGGAGGGCTGTGCTGAGGGCAGGACCAGCTCTCTCTCCAAGGAAAGCTGTCCCAGGTGCTGAGCTGGCTGGAACCAGGGCTGTTCATTCCTGCTGTGTGTGCCCTGTTGTGAGAGGCAGTGGAACACACCTGGAAGTGTTCTGGGCACGGAGCAGCTGCTGCTTTGCTTTGGGGATGCAGGGCAGTGAAAACTGCTCAGCTGTGCACTGCAGGGGGATTTCCTGGAGATGCATTTCAAGGTCTTGGTTTTTATGGGAGTTACAGATACTCAGTTTGTCTGAAAACAAGACAAATTACTGGGACACGCCCTTGGAACAGCCTTTGGCTGATGTTTGCAATTGCCTATTTCTGATTATTTTTGACTGCAGAGTGATGAAGGAAGTGGATGAAAGTTCAACAATCAAAATCTCATGCATGCTTTATTATTTCCCTTGCTGCTGCATCCAGAATCTCCAATTAAAGCAGTTATGTTTGTGATTTGGGGGGGTCTTTCCTTTTCAATAGGTAAGCAAAAAGAGAGTAATGAATTTTTTACCAGGCTTCCGCTGCCTACTCAGCTTTCATTTAGAGCAGACTGCCTCAGAAAAGGGTAGAATTAAAGCACTGGTAATTTTCAGATGGACAGGTAAATCAGACTTCTGGTCGTGTTTGTGATTTTGCTGCCTTGAAGTTTTCCTGGAGAGCTGGTAAAGCAGAGAACAGTCTTCCAGTACAAACTCCGAGCTTAATCAACGCCTTTGTGACTCTAAGCCAAGCTCATCTTTCAGTTACATCAAATTCAGCCCAGTTAATTTTCCCTTGGCACGAGCCATTATTAACAGTACTCAAATAATTCATATTTTCATAAAATCATAGAATAGGGTTGGAAGGAACCTTTGTTAAAGGTCATCTAGTCCAGGCTCCTGCCCCAGTGCTTAGGAACGTGGTTTAGTGGTAGACTTGGCAGTGCTGGGTTACTGGTTGGACTTTGGGATGTTAAAGGTCTTCTCCAGTCTAAATAATTCTGTGGCTCTTGAAATGACCAGAAAGTCATTTATTTTTTTCTCTAGTTAGCAGGTTAAAGAGCAAGGCTCCATTGTATTTAATTAGAAGGAAATAGGAAGAAGGAATATCTTGAGAAAACCCAGGAAGCGAAAAATAAATAAAAATCAGGTTCCTGGGTTTAAAGAAAATCAGCAGCTGTTGGGCTCCTGAGGTCTCATGGCTATCAGCTCCCTCTCAGGTTAGAAATGCTCAGGGTGAGGTGTTGGGCAGGCCCAGCCCAGCAGCAGAGGCTCCAGGTGTCACACGCCGAGGTGCCGGTGACGCCCGGCAATCGCGCCACGCACCCGGCAGGGTCCTTGCCCAGGAATTCGGGAGCTGCGCCTTTCAAGTCTCCCCCTCTCTGGCATTCAGCCAGGAGCTCTGAGGCTTTGAAAAGCAGGATTGTTCTGTAGGGGGGTGGCAGCTCCAAGCAGCCATTTGCCGTGGTACTGCACATCCATCATCTCCCTGCAATCCACGGCTGCGTGCGCTCACATCACAGACAGTGCTCTTTTCACCGGCTCGGCGACTGCCAGAGAGTCAGGGGGAACTGGCCAGCCTTCAGGATTTCTTCACAAAGACTTCTTAATCAGCTCCCATGCCTCTGTGCTCTCCTGGCTGTGTGTCTGGTAATTTGCTGTACTTTATGTACACTCAGTTCATCATACAGATTGGCTTTTTACTTTCTGCAGCGATTCCTCTCGCTTTGCCAACACCTTGCCACTTGCAGCTTTAATGCCTGTCGATAGCACTTCATCAGCCATAGCTGCCAGTGGATATTCTTTTTACAAGATGTTCACCCTTGGTTTTTATGGATAGTTACAAATTTAGTCACAAACTGATTGAATACTTCGTTTTCATTTGCTTTTCACATGGAGTAGATTCATCAAACTGAATGGATCACAGGAAGATTGAAAACAGCAATGGAAAAGCTTCTCTAGGATGGATTGGTGTCCCAGGCCAGAGTCAGCTCTGCCAAACCCATCCCTGTGTGCCTTGTCTGGGTTTGCAGACCTTCACCAAGAGGGTTTTCACAGCATCCCATGGGCAGCTGCCTGCATGGCGCTAATACTGGTCCTCATCCCAGTGCCAACAGTCCCTGCTCTGATTTTCCTCTGCCCTGGTAATCCACACTCCCCAGACTGAGCCACAGGGACCTGAGCAATGGCCTTGTTGGCAGAGCCAGGGCAGAGAAAGCATTTTGTACCTCAGGTCTTGTAGTGTCCTCTGTCACCCATTTATCACATTTCTCCTGGTCTGGCTTTCACTGGTGATGGGCCTTTCCTGTGGCCCTTCACACCAGTGCCACCTCAGTGCAATTGGAGGTTTTGCTCTCCTGTTTGTCACCATGTGTCCCATCCCCACCATCCTGGGCCTCCCCTTGTCCTGTCTGGCTGAACAGAGGGACACCTGGCTGAGATGTGTGGGGTCACTTCTTCTCTGCCTGCCCATGCTCTGCCACACTAATTGGAGACAGCTTGGTAAAATTATTTCTCTGTGACAAGTGTCAGTTTTAAGCAAAACCTGTTGCCAAAAAGCCTCCCTGTGTAACTGGATAGTGAGGATAAAGTCCAGAGCAAACTCCAGGCATTTCTCCCAGTTTACTTTAAAACACATGTTGGTGTAAGGATTGTAACTCACAAGTCAAGCAATTTGCCTCTAATCTTTTTATGGAAGCTGGTGGAAATGTGGGGTGGGGGAGAGATTGTGCATCAGCCCATGCACAAGGAGTTTTTGTGCTCCTAAGGGATGATGCTCCAGTAATCCTTGCACAAACAAGGCTTGGTGTTTTACAAGGAAACCATGTTATTAGTTCCGTTAAAGTTGCGTGACCACTGTCACTCCACAGCAATTGTTTTCATTTAGTATCAGTGGCAGAACTAAACTGCCTTTTGATATTCAGTGAGGTGCAACAATTTGTTGCAGAGAAACAGATCCAAGATTGTATCTTCTCCTGCCTTCTCCCACTCTGTAGCTAGAAATAAATGCTCTGAGTGTTGCAAGGTCTCACCTCACAGTATCTTCTGCTTTTTGGAACAGCCATGGCAGAACTGAGGGCTCTTGTGGCTGGGTGACACATCACAGGAGTGCTTCTGTTTGCTGTTACAACAGCCTTGACCTGCTCTCAGCTTTGGAGATGTCAGGAGCCTGTAGTGCTTGAGTGTACCAGGTCAGTGACAGAGGGATGTCCCAGGGCATATCCCAGAACTTGGATACACACATGGTCAGCTGGAGAAGATTCAGTGAAATCACTAGTTCTAGCTCTTCTAATTATTTTGAAAGGTTCTAATTAAAATTTGTAACTAGAGAGCTGTAAATCTGTGGGGTTTCCAGTTTAGGGTTTGATTGCAGCCTTATGGATGGCTGGTAACTTGGTAACTGTTCTGGATACCAGTAAGTGTTGGGGTTTCATTGAACTTTAAAATGTCCACTGTTGTTCTTTGCTGTCCTTTAATTATCATTGTTTATATCTTCCCAGTTTTGATTTGACAGCAGTGCACGAATGCCTCACCCAGGATCACAACCCTGGCTACTGTGGGTGCACAGAAATTACTGTCCATGTCCTGAAGAGCCTACACAGGCCAGGAAAGAAAACTGAATGGCTGTAAATCATATTCAGAGCTCCTTTTCTTCTTATAGTTCATGGCTCAGGGAATACTACTCAGCAACACTGGTTAGAAAGACTCTCCCATTCCCCTTGCTCTGTCTCTGCCTGACTGGGAAATTGTTACCTCTGCTTTGCAACACACCAATCTTTATGAACCTTTGTTTCAGATCTCTAGTCTGTCCTTAAATTAGGCATTTTTCCTGGCTACCTCAGTGTGCAGCACTTTCTCTATCAGCTGGCTCCAATTACGTGATCCTCACATGCTATCTCTGAATAAATGTTCTTTGAAGTTACAAAGCAGAGAGATGCCCTTGGTGAGATGCTTTGATTCAGCTGCTTCAAGCAGGAAGAGCACAGTTGAAGTATAAAGGTTAATTTCACTGATCTCAACTCAAGTTAAATAAGAATTTAATGAAGTCCAACAGATGCTCAGTTTACTACTCCTGAAAACCTAGTTTCTCCAAATTCTTTACCCAAGTAGACAGTCTGTGCTGTTTTCTTTTCCAGCAAAGGATACATTACTTGGCCTAGATTTTTGTAAGATGTCAGATGACAGGAATGGGCCTACTGAGACCAATCCAAGATGCTTAGTGTCCTCTGGGGGGTGGGGGAAGTAAAAAAAAAAATCTAACTGCTTGTCCAGTTTTCAGATGGGATAGGGTTAATTTTCATCTCAGTACCTGGTACAGTGCTGTGTTTTGAATTCAGGATGAGAATAACGTTGATAAGACAAGTGATGTTTTGGCTGTTGTTAAGCAGGGCTTACCCTGAGTCAAGCACTTCTCTGTTTCCCATGCTCTGCCAGAGGGGAAGTGCAGAAGGGAGCTGGGAGGGAGCCTGGCCAGGACACCTGAGCTGAGCTGGCCAAAGGGAGATTCCACGGATATAAATTGGGAGGAGCTGGCCAGGAGGCACCACTCACTGCCTGGGGATGGGCTGGGCATTGGCCAGTGGGTGGTGAGCAACTGTGCAGTGCATCACTGACTTCTCTTGGGTTTTATTCCTCTCTCCTTTTCATTACAGTTATTATTAGGTTTAGTTTTCTTCTGGTTCTTCTGCTCTCAGAGATAGGGACAGGAGGCTGAGGCAGCAGCTGTGGGATACTCAGCTGCCAGCTGGGGTTAAACCACACCACTACTTGCCCTGGTTCCTGAAGGGAGCCCTGAGGAGCAGACCTCTACCTGCAGTGTCAAACTGGTGACCTGAGCTCGTGGTCCAGCCCAAAGTCCTGTTTTTCTGTGCTGGTCATGAGCCAGGTCTCAGCCAGGGCCAGGAGCAGATTGCAGGGGTGGAGAGCCAGCACTCAAACCCTTGCCCCCACAGAAGGGTGAGCCACCTGCCATCGTGCAGACATGTGTATGTTTGGTGTTCATCAAGTAAAATTCAAATTCTTAATTTGATAGGAAAACCCTTTGTAATCATAAAATGAACTAGTGCACACCTGAATTCCAGATGGGATCTTCTGGAGCCCTTCTGCAGTAATAAATTCAAGGATCTCTTATAACCAGTGGTGCCAGTAATATGTGGTTTAAGTAGATTATGCCACAGTCAACTCTGACTGCAGATTCCTTTCTGCCAGGATGGAATCTGCATGTGAAATAAGGTTTGCTAGGCCTAGATGTCCACAGGCTGGCCTGACTTGCACAGCAATCCCAAGTACAGATTCACATCAGAGATCTTAATTATTGTCTCCAAACATCAGGCAAATCAAGTAATCTGCATTTTGAAGAGTCTCTAAATGGGTATTTACATAATTTATGTTGTACTAAGTCCACTGATGAGTATTTGCATAATAGACCCCAGCAGTGCCAACAGATCCATGGCAGCACACGGTGTCAGCTCTCATGAACTTCCAGTGGGTTTTTCCCTTTATTGGAGCTCCTGTGACAGAAAGAAATGGCAGTAAGGAAAATATATCTAACTGATACATCTCAGAGCAGACTGAGTGCCTGCCAGAGCTTCTTTGGCTGGCTGGAAGCACACGGAGGTCAAGCTGCCTGCTCAGTCACCTGAGAAGTGCTCTGTGTGTGTTCATGCCGGTTCTGAGCATTGAAACAGCAGAGATGGCCCTTCCTGTTCATCAGAGCCCACTGAATTCCCTGATCTGGGGTCCTCATCAGTCTCCACACACTTCCAGCAACACCCTGATGCTTGCATGCTCTCCAGCTTTCTCCTCCTTAAAAACAAGCACTTTTTCTCACCCCCACCCTTAAGCCCCTTGGTGTGATTCACTGGATCCATGCACAGGTGCCTGCACAAGGATCTTGAGCTGTGTCACTGGTGTCACCTGGGAAGCCAAGCTTGAGCACATCAGTGTAGAGAGAAGCCAGACCTTTGAGTTCCGGTGCAGGATTTATCACTCCTAAAATGGTGGTTTTAGCCTTCTCATGATGGAGATTATGCCTTGAGGGGGGGTTGGCCCATGTGGGCTAAGGGCAGAAGTGTTTTTTATCCTTTTGGCCAAGTGGGAGAACCCTGGCCAAGGTGAAGTTGAGCAGTGTTGTTATCCAGAAAAGGGGATGGTTTGTAGCCCTCAGTCTCTTTTGTACCAGTGTTGGCAGACTGGTTAAACTCAGTCTGGTGCTTTTGCTGTAGGTGACTCCATGAAAATTGAAGGGAGCAGTTCACATCCTTACAGAAACAGAGCAGGGAGAGGGATCATTGCCAGCACCAAACAAGAATTTCCTTCCTTTAATTTGCCCCACAGCCTGAACACTGACACAACATAGCCTCATGCACATCCTAATGGATGGGGCTTCGTTTTGTAAGATTTCCATTAGAAAAGTCTCTTTTTTACCCTGGCTGTGTATCTCCTTTCCATTTGTGTTGATTTGGGTATTCATCAACCTGCTGCCTGTGATAAGGGTTCATCAGTTTCACTGCATGCTGCTAATAAGATAATGCTTTTAAGCCATTTGGTATTTTCACATGAAACATGTTCTTGCTGCTGCAGCTCCTGGCAGAGTGATGGCTCCAGTCATCCTCCCTGTCAGTAAATGTCATCTCTGATGGAGCTGGATAAACCAGCAATGGGAAATACAGGATGTGCAATGCTCAAGAGTTGCCAGACTAGAGCAAGACAAAAGACTAACATAAGCTTCCCATACCAGAGCTGAAGCAAGCCTCATGCCACCTTGTTTTCCTGTGCTACTCCTGAGGTTCAGGCTAAAATGGTTCATCCAGGATCATATCTTACCACAGTTTCTTTTTATTTCAGTTCTCAGTGAAATTAAATACTGGAAAGATTCAATAAACAAACATTTCCTACTGATTGATATGAGGACCAGAACTATTGCTTGATATCACAACTAATCCTTTTTATCATCTAGATTAAAAGCAATCCGATGTTATGTAGATTGAAGTGATTTCAATGTTTATTTTATAATTAGACATCAATAATTGTTATTATATACTATTAGAACCTCTTTAAAAGATTTTTAGTGTAAGGTTCTATGGCTGTTGAAGAAATGACAGAAATACAGGAAGCATTTTAAACCCTCCCTGCTGTCATTGAGATCTGGTGACTTCAGAATCTTAAAGCAGGAATTGCATCTGCCCAGGTTTCTAAGGGAGCAATGAGAATAACTGGAGGAATTTGACTGGCTTTTAAAGGATGAGGAATGATGAGAGCAGCCTGCTTGCAGGGTGAAAAGACCCTTTCAGATATCTTTTAGAGATGCTTGTGATGATTTTCCTGTGCCTGCCATACTGGAAGGTGATGTGAGTTGTGGTCATTCACTCCGGGTTTGGCCGAGCTGCCTGCAGTGCCTGTGCTGAATTCTCCCTGCCTCTTTCTAAAGGCTGCTGAGCTGAAAGGGCTCTTCCCCCTGAGGAAGGGGGATTCTGCAGTGGCTGATTCTCTCCTGCTGGCTCCTTGTGGATGTGAGATGTGCTTATGGTAAAATGGGAGAGGGAGTCCCTGCTGCTGCCCCTCCTGGGCTGCCCTCTCCTAGGGGAGGCAGGGACACACCTCACTCAGGGGCACAGAGCAGTTTCTGTTGTCACTTCTCCTTTGGCTGACACCCTGTTAGTGAATTGGTTAGTTCTTTCCAGGGTATTTTGGGCCAGTTTGCTTCCAGGGTAGGCCCAGGTGACCTGCTCCTCCCTGCACACCTCCCCTGACTGGACAAGGGCACAAGAGCCTTGACTTCAAGAACTACTGCTCAAACCTGACCGTGCTCTCAAGCTCTGTGATTGTGTTCTCATGGCATGAAGAAACTACAAATGCTGCTTAGGTGGGACCTGTGAGTGTTTTCAGCACTACTTTTGGGTTCTAGACCTGAGGGCTGAGAGACATGTGCCTAACTTAAGCAGGTGGGAAATTGTATTTATCTCAGTGCTCCAAGTTCTATTTAAAGTTAAGCAAAGTTTAAGGGAAGTTCCAATGCTGGTTGTAAGTTGAACTTAAACTGCTGAAGTGTAAGATCATATTCAGGCCTTTTACAAAATGGGGCTCTCTGTGTTTAGAGCAGCAGAGCTAAATTAAAATCCTCATTACAAATGTCAATTGCAGGTACAATGAGCAGGTTATGAAAAGGTTGGATATTTGTAACATGGAAATTTTGAAGCCAGAAAAGGTGCAGTTTCTCCTTAAGGGAAAGAGTGCCAACAACACATGCTCCTTTTCTTCCCAAGAAATTAAGGAGTGTCTGGGGGAGAGGAGTTGGGATGGCTTTAAATATTTTTATACTCCCTTCCAAAATAAGTTTATAGTTTCCCCACATACAATTTAATTAAGCCTTCGATTTGACCTTTGTATTGAGCAATAAAAGTTAACTGGGAAAGATGTGGGTAGAAGGAGAGCACAAACAAAGCATGCCCCACGTCAGCCAGTGTGAGAACTGTTTCTATAACCAAAACTAATGAGATCATCAGGACAAAAGCAACTGCCAAAGCATTTTCAATTATTACTAATATTTTTCTTCCTCGAGCCAGTTTATATTTTTCTTAATTACAGCTTTGAGCTGTGGCGTGATATTTAGCAGATGCCTTCGGCGCTTGGCGTGCTGATCACTTGCACACTCCAGACTGGCAGGGGCACCTAATCTTTGAAGTCTGGAGCTCACATTCATCTTTAACCATAAAGGTCAGCCCTGCATTCCTCACATCCCCCCAAACTCCCATTAAGTTTAACAGAGTTTGGAGCATGCGAGGCACGCGGAGTCAGGATCGCTCTCGGTCCTCCTGGTACTGCCAGTGAGGCATGTGCACCATTTCCAAACTTGGCTAATTAACTGCACCATACAGCGAAGGCAGAAGGCTGTCACAGGGCTTTTGAGTTGTTTCTTTTATTACAAGAAAGTTACAACGAGTGTTCAACAGATTTACTGGGAACATCATGTTTTACAGACACTTGCATGCTGTGTTTCAGGATATCATGTCAGCTGTGCTGCGCTACGTACGAGGTATCTGGCAAACTGAACTAGCATAAACATGCAACCACAAACATGTGCCTAGGCCTAGACTAAAAACAGATGTTTCCAGGAAATGTAGAAGATGTTTGGCATGTTTTAAGCTTATACTTTCAGCTTGTCTGCATTTGAGTAAGTCCCATATTAATATAAACAGAACGACAAATTCTTTTCTTGCAAATGACTGATTGATTAATGGAAGTACTGCTGAATCACACAAGGTTTGTTAGGTTAGATTATTGCTTCCCGAGGAAAAGATAGATTGTTCCTGCTTGACATTTAGCATGGCAGGAGCTGAGGCAGTTCTATATGCGGGTTTACTTTTTAATCCCAGAACTAATACAGTTGTATTGTGGCTTCTGAAAATCCTGCAGGCTTTGCTATGGCCACTGCATATCTAAAGCCAAACGCATACAGTGACAAGTTTCCTTAGAGCAGGACAGCTGAGATCATGTCCTGTTCTCCCCATACTGCATTCAGATATAAATGGACTAAAAGATTGCTTGGGAAAAGGGGAAGGAGTTGCCATTTCATGTAAGTGTGGCTTCTAGGCACCTGGCATCTCAAACTGTTGCGTAGTTGTTCCTACCTTTTCTTTGTTGCATTTGAATTAGTTCCTGAAAGTTCCAGCCAATGTTACTTCTTGAGGAGAGTGGGTATGGCTCTCAGACAGAAGAATTTGCATCCAGAATGGGCAAAGTGTGCAGAAAGTAAAGTAGTTCTCTCACTGGTCCACAGGGAAAGGCAATCTGCCAAAGATCACACAGAGCTTAATATAGAATTAAAACCCGGACATAGATAATCCTGGTCCAAAATTATGATCATCCACCCATTCATTCCTTAGAAAGGAGAAACTTCTTAAAAAGAGAAATGAAAAGATCTCAGAATCGAACTGGGACACATCCGCTTACCCCCATAATCTTGTCCCACAGGTCTTCTGGAAAGGCTGGCCTGAACCTAATGCCACTCAGGAGTTCAGTGGGGAGAGTGATCTATGCATTTGAAACTCCTGGAGTACTTTCTTTTTCTGATTAAAGTGGTTTTTTCCCTCCTAACACCAGGTTTCCATAAAAAGGTGTGTGGGGAAAAGGCTGCTGTGGACACCACGTTCTCAGGCTGAAATAGAAAATGGTAGAACAGTACATACAGAGCTATTCATTGCTCCCTTCTTCTGGCTCCACAAAGCACACATTACACCCACCTTTTACTGACTGATGTTATACAGACCACAATAACAGGCTCCAGAATTTGGAGAATTGCATCTCAAGTTATCATAGTTCAGGAGTTCTCACATTCCCATTTCCACAGCATTCCTGTTTCCATTTGTGTGCTGCAGCTGTAACTGGAAATAATTAGTGCTGGTCTTAATGTCAAGATAATGGATTATTTGGAAATTGTTGGTACATTTTATGGCGACAGCATTGTTTTGCAATTTCAGAGCTTCTTCCTTTGAATATGTAAAAGTAATTTCAGCTTTTGCTACCCGAGGTGATAAAAAGCTAATAATAACACTGCAGCATCTACTGTAATTTAAGAGCCTGTTCCACCAAGTTGCACCTAGCTTTAATTTTCTTATGAAGCTGTCAGCCAAACCCAAGCCTGTGATCGAAGGGAAATTTATCAGCAGCTGAGCTCCAACGTGGAGAGTAACTGCAGGTGCTGACCAGTTCAGTTCAGAGCTGCATTAGGAGTGTCATTACACCCATGATGAGGCATTCAAGACCAAGGCATTAATTTGCTATCGTAGATGCTGACAGTCTATCTTTTCAAAGCACAGTGTTTGCATGAAAGTCGAGAAAGAAACGGACAGGTCTGACTTGATGTAATTAATGTGGGGACAGCAGGAATAAACAATTTCTGCTTCTTTTGTCTCCCCAAATAGCTGGGTTGAAAGTTCTCTCTAGCAGCTTGTGGTTAAAAGTGATGGAAACGTGTCCAGAATCCCCACTTTGTTACAGGCTTGGTGGATGGATGAGCATGGATTCTCTGCTGTCAGTGCCCTGCTCCATCAGAAACCAGGCTGCTGTAATTAACATTTACAGCACTGCTCTGGCAAATCTCTGTGGTTTGTTTTTATTCAGCATCCCCTCTGTAGGCTGTACCCTGCCTGGTGAGAGGATCTGTAGGCCTTAGAGGCACACAGGGCAGTCACAGTGCAGTGCCTGACGAGCAAAGGTCCAGTCATTTACAATCACAGAGAAAGGACTGAGCTCAAATCACATCAAGAGAAGGCCAAAAATGGAAGGAGGTTTCTGTTAAATAGCTGAACTTGTTCATCCCTTGGCAGGACAGTAGGAAACATGACCAGATTAAAGCAGACGGTGCTCACTGGGGAGCAATAGCATTCTAGCACACCAATAAATAGTTATAGCTTTGATAATCCCTACCAGTAGCAAACTGCAAATCATTTGGCCTAGGAAGGGAGAACTGACAGCTTGGCTGCCAATATGACTTGAACTTCTGTCTGATGACCCAGTAATAACCTAAAACATGCTAATGGCACTGTTTTGCCCTGGTATCTTTACTGACTCCAATTCAGGTGTGCTTTAGCATGTGACTCACTGAATGCATTTGAAAGGCATCATCAGCCCTCACTGTAGGAGAGGTTTCCTCTTCTGAAATGAGATGTCAGTGACAGTTTGGGTTCTCCTGCCATGCTAAGCTGGTCTCTCTGAGGAGCAGTATTGATCCATAGAGGTATTTATGAGTAGCCTGGTGCTGTCAGGGCAGCACGTGCATTACTGGGCAGCAATCCGCGGTCACATCTCGGGGTGAGGATAATCCTCAACGCTGTAAACAGCCAGGTCAAGTAATTTTCATTATGTGTTTTGTTTCTACTGCCAAGATGTGAATTTAGCAGCAGTTAACGCAGATGAGAGTTCAGCTGAGGAGGTGGACTCAATCCCCTGGACTGAGTGAGCTGTAATCACAGGGCCTGGAGGAGCTGTGAGCCATCTCCAGTGACCCCAGCAGACCCTGTCCTCGGCAGGAGTCCCAAAAGGCTGCTCAGAAAGGCTGCCTTGGCAGTCAGCTGCCTTCACTAAGCACCCTTTTTGGCAGGATTTGAACATTCTCCCTGAGAGCCCGGGTGAGGGAACGGCACAGCAGCTACTGCAGTGGCTGTATCACCATCGTGGTGCAGTGGTAAATAAAGAGCACAGAACAATATTCAGTGTCCAAAGGCCCTCCCATGGTCAGGCTGAGGTGAGCTGAGCTTTCAGTTTAACCACTCCATGTCTGAAAAGGAGAGAGGGGCTGATGGTGGGAGGGAGTTTGTAGCGTTGGAGAAAGCTTCTAATTGGGAACCATAAAGCCTTTAAAATGCAGAAGGTAAACAGGAGAACAAACCAAAGCTGTGGGGTTTGCTTGGTTGGTTTTATGAAGTCACACTCTGGGGGCTGCATTCATGACTGCTGCACATCTGGGGTTTGCTGTGTTGAGACTGAAGTTTCATTTCTGTGCTAGTCTTCACACTGACACTTTTTTCTTTCCTAGCATGATCAGTACTTTTCTGCCTTTTGAATGTCAGTAGTAGACTGAACATAACCATCTCTGACTCAGAGGAAAAGATTTAAGAGGAAAAACTCATTTAACTCAGTCTCTCAGCCAAAATCGTGGCATGAGTAAGCAACAGGAACTCTGAGGGAACTGGAATAAAACATGAAATCTTTATAGTGCTGAAATTTGTGCCTTAAAAACTAAATAGAGGCTTGAAAAAGATTTTGAACTGAATTGAAAGTTAAGCTATTTGTATTTATAAGAAAGAAGAAAACAGAGCATTTTAAATAAAATGCCAATTTTGCACAATTAGATCCCAAATTAGAATTGGCCATAAATAGCACTGGAAGATCCTCTGCTATGAAGACAGAGAGAGAATTCAGAATGAAGTCCTTCCCCTGGAAAGGATAAAGCAGAATTTCCTAATGTATTATTTAACGCTTGTTATGTAGTGCATTAAGCAGTCACTGAGAGGAAAGCTTTTAAAAACCAACAGTCTCTCTGATAGCATTAAATCTTACCTTAGATTTTTGGTTAAGTCAATAGGAAGAAAATAAACGAATTAATACATTTCAGTCTGCCCGATTTATAGACGCCAATCAAGTTACAATGCTGGACATGGCCTGCTGAAAGAGGGGAATAGATTTACCTGAGTGAGGTCTTAATTTAATCAGCTGGCCCCAGAGAGCTGAAGTCAGCAGGCTGGCATGATATAAGTGGCAGCAGAGAAATAGTGCCTTTACTGCAGTTGCAAAGGAGAGTGACAGTGATGGAAAGGACTCGAGGCAGTGTCAGAACACACCTATTTCCATGATTTATTCTTAATTTACTTTAATGACAGTCTGAAGGTTGTCCATTTTTCTTTAAATGTCCTCAGAATACTGATATTTTCTAAACATTTAGAGCATGCTTTTTCTCCCCTTCCTTTCTGTGGGCTCCATTGCCAGTTGGAATCACAGAGCTGTGCCTGCACTTTGCCATAAGGAATTTGGAGCACCATGTCAGACTACCCTTATCCTAAAGCATTCCCTTTCCAGCTGCTGTCCCTTCACTGCAGTCACTCCTGAGTCAGGTGTAGGAATCCCACATTCCTCCGGGATTAATGTTGATATTATGGTAAAATGGAGGAATTCATTGCACTTCTTTTACAGTTTATTCTGGCAAAAGAACAATGTGTGCTTTCCCAATACAATAGCTCATTTTTAGTATCAAGTGAATTTATTGATGGTCGTTCAGAACTACTGACACGCAGACAATGATCTCAGATTGCATTTACATTTCTGGAATACTTTCCATCTTTCCAGTTTCTGCCAGGAACTTGCTTCTGTGATTCAGAGTTTTCATTTTAAGATTGGACTGCTGTTTCATCTGCATTACAAATCTCTGCCTTTTGCTTTCTTTTGTATGTGCACTGCATTCATTAGTATCACAAATCCTTTAAACTTGGACCTGAACATTTATTGTTAATTATAAATTCTTCCAGGTAGGCATTTGTTCTTTCTGAGCACTCAGGTATGCTTTTAGAGATTGACTATAAAATCATCATCCCTTCAGCAGATGAAATTGTCTGTTTGTTTGTTTGTTTGTTTCTTCTCCACAATGCCAGTGAGAGGGTTTAAGGGCAATATGGTCTCAGTAAGATTTGCAAATAGCTTGGAAATGTCTTCATAACTGAAGATTTATTATTTTCTCCCTTTTTAAAAAATCCTTGTTTTTGCAATAAAGGGCTAATCCTACTTTCTTCTGAATCCAACTCTTTATATAAAAATATATGGAATTGCCTCAAAATGCATCTGGAGGGAGAAGCCTTCCAGTGCTTAAAGGAGACTTACAAAAAGGAGGGACAGAGACCCTTTACACAGGCAGACAGTGAAAAGGACAAGGGGTAGTGATTTTAAATGAAAAGAGGAGAGATTTAGGTTAGACACGAGGAAGAAGTTCTGTACTCAGAGGGTAGGGAGGCCCTGTCACAGGGTGCTCAGAGAAGCTGTGGCTGCCCCATCCCTGGAAGTGTCCAAGACCAGGCTGGACGGGGCTTGGAGCAACCTGGGACAGTGGAAGGTGTCGGGGTTGGAATGGGATGAGTTTTAAGGTCCCTTCCCACCCCAACCACTGTGGGGTTCTGTTGAGTCCATATCCCATCCCCTGCAGCAGCCCACCAGCCTGGAGGGTGCTTCACTGTAGCCTGTTACAAAACCACTCCATCCTAACACCACGTTTTACAGCGTGGGCTGGTTCCCAGGCCAGGGGAAACTGAAGGTACTTTCTGTGAGAGAAGATGAGGTTGTGAGCCCAGGCACTGCAATGCAGAATCCCTATTATTCTGCTCAGGCTGTGTCTGCAACTAGCCAAGGAGAGCCAGGCAGGCAGAGAGGACTTGTTGAGAAAAGCAGTGGGGGCTGAGGACAGAGCTGAGCCCAACTAAAACATCAGTGCAAGTGCCCCAGCAGTCTCCATCCATGTTCCAGTTATTCAGAGTGAAGCTACAACAAGTTCCAGCAATATTTAAATGTGTTTAAGCACTATCTAAAAGATGTGTGATTAATCTCACGTTTGCTTTCATGTTTTCAGATATACTCAAGGACAAGAAAACCCATCCAGAAAACAGAAATGAACCAAAACCAACCATGAAAAAGACTGACACCACAACCACCACAAGCACTGTCAAGTCATCCTCCAAACACAGTGTGACTGGAAATGGGAGCAGCTCAGCCCTGGGTCCCTCCCTTGCTGTTCTGGCAGCTCTGGCAGTTGTGTGGCTGTGTCCCCTGTAGCTGCATTGCCCTGCAGATGCTGTGCTCCTGCACATCTGTCACTGATACCTGCAGCCTTACCCGACTGGAAACAAATGGAAGTGGCTCTCTAGTTGATGTGATTTGTTAGGATAAATAAGAAGTGAAATGCTGGAGTTGGCAGATACCAAGTGTCATCACTTTCAGTGTCTGAAGATAGCCTTTGGCAAAGCCCACCCAAGGTACAGCGAGGATGATCACAAGGGTCTGAGTAGCTTAAGTTATGGGGTAGAAAAAATTGAAAACCCAGAAATTGTGTATGTGTATGTTACTGTTTTTATCAATTTTGTTTGCTAGAATCTGACTGGCTGTTGTTTATTTGTTTAATTTTTCTGATAACTTATATGAATGGTCAGTCTTCAAATTCCAGGCAATCCATACTTGGGTTTTTTTTAGTGAACAGCTAACAAACTGTGCAACAGTTCATAACATCACAGAATATTATGGGGTTGGAATGGACCTTAAAAATCATATAGTCCCAACCCCCTGCCATGGGCAGGGACATCTCTCACCAGCCCAGGTTGCTCCCCTGTCCAGTGAAGTGCTCTCTACCAGCTTGATTAAATTTCTGAGTGCTCAAGAAGATCCAAGCATGTTTGAAACTTCTTTTCACTCTTATTGTTTAGTTTGTAGGAAGAAACATAAAAACATATGGTGTGTCTAATATATCAGTATAGTTGCCTTAATTGTGGAAAAAAATAGAACCACTTTGTTTACTGAGGGACATAGATAGTGAGTTTCCCTGCCCCACAAAATGTCATTACCAGATGCTTAAGCATATGCTCAAGGCTTATTGGATGAATGTCCAGCAAAAGGAAACATAAATAAACATTATAATGTTTTATCCACTTGAATGCAGCTCTGTACAGAAAAAAACAAAAAGATAATTCAGTTGCAACTTACTTTGCCTATGAGATGTTACATAGAAACCAACTTAAGTTTTCCACAAAGGTCCCAGAGATATAAATTATTGGGAACTCCCATTAGACACTAACTAGATTTTGTGCATTATGGATCTCTGAAATCAACTGTTTCATAAACTGTGTATTATTTAATTACATTTAATGTTTAAAATTTTGTATCACATTAGGTGTAAATGTAAAACATAATGAAATCTAGCACATTCTCTGTTATGTTTCATCTTGATCGCTACCCTAGAAAATGTCAAATGTGCATTATATTACAAGGCTATTTTTTTTAAATCAATGATACATTGATGCATTTTAACTTTTTGGATGAAAAAGTACTATAATAACTTCTAATGGGTTAAGAGTTAATGTGTGTTTTCCAACAACTGTTTACAGTGCCATTGAATATATGTATACAAACACAACTGTATGAATACAGTGATTAATATGATAAATATATGAAACATTAGAATTGTTATATTTACTACATTTCATAACTATTACAACCGTTTAAGGCCATTTTCATGTTGTAGACTATTATTATGTACAGTTTTGTAAGATTCAATGTAAAACACTTGCCTTTGGTTTTTTGTAAAACATCTCTTTGATACTTGGCATTACACAGTCACTGAGATTACTCCAAACAAGAGCCCTGTATCTCACTAACCAGCTTCAGGCATTTTATTGGCAACTCTGATTATAAAATCCTGACTCAAAGAAGGTGCCATGGGCCAGGATTATTGCTGGGTGTCATCACACAGGAGGTGACAATAGTACAGGACAAGCAGACGAAGTAAGTGAACTGCAGTAAGTGCTTGCTACACTTGCACATTTCCAGACAGCATCAGTGAAGGTGTCCAATTATGTTTGCAAGGGTAAGGCTTCAGTTTCATTTCCAGTTTTGGCTCCTAGATCATATTTAGGACATGATCAGAACCAAGGATGCACCCAGCTACAAAGGCAGCATCTCCAAAGTGGCAGCAGCTAAATTTCCTAAAAGATAATTCAATTTTAATGTTGAAACAAGGAGATGAAATTGAGAAGATACATTAACATCAACTATTTTATATTTTAACTGTTTTTTCACAACGGTAAAGGATATTAATATTCCTAAGGAGTGTTTCCCAGTCCAATCAGTGAAAAACCAGTTTTCCCACAAGTCTTTAAATGGCTGTCCTGTGTTTTCCAGGGTTTGTGAGCTGCACCAATCTGTGGAACCATAATTAAAAATGCGGCTTTTTGTATTCATTTTCTGTGCCCTTTGGAAAGGTGCTGTTTTACCTGCAGAGGTGTGCAGGTCCCATCATTTGTGCAGTGGAAGGACTCTGTAGTGCCTGGCAGGCTTAGAGAATCCTGCCCTGTGCTGGCTGTGTCAGACAGGAGCTCTCTGTGCACTCACAGAAATGCAGCCCAGGTGCTCACACTCAGCACCTGCCCCTCAGCTCACACCAAGCACTGTGGCTTCACTGGAGCCATTCCTGTGTGATGCCTGTCAGCCCAGCTCCTGATTTGGTGTTCTCACACTTACAGTGCTCAGCCATCGTTCAGGCACTGAAAGTGTCCGTCAGGATTCCCATGGATAGAGCTTTCAGGGCTGGGCTCTGATCCTGCCACATGGCAGCTGAGCAGTTTGGAGTTTGCAGATTTTTCTCACCTGCAGAGTGGGATCTTGAACAGCCAGAGCCAGGTGTGCTTCTGAGGTGTGTTCTGTGAAAGATTTTAATGGTGATCCCTCCAGCTGATGTTCAGCTGTAGCAGAGGGAGCTGCAGAAGCCCTGCAGGAGGCAAATACGCAATCATTCACACAGGGGGTTATTTGCTGTTGCTAAATGTCATCATTTTGCTAAACAAAAACCTCTGAAAAATCAAGGGTTTGAATCTGGGGATTGGTTGGCAAATATTTGTATTCACCTCTCGAGCTAAACAAGACCGCCCTTTTTCCTGTAACAAAACACAGTAAGTTCAAATTGTGGGGTAAAATAGAATCAGCTCATTTCATTGGATTCAACCAATATTTTGATAGACACAAATTGCTGCAGAATGCGGGAAGGGGGGTCTACATCAGTTAATACATTTCATGCAAAAACACTTCTACACTATAACAAGAGTACTGGTCAAACCAGCATGAAATATGTTCACAATGAGCATCAAAAAGGATACCATTTTTAAAGGGCAATGCAATTTATTTTTACTGGTGGTTTATGATTTCTTTTCCCCTCAGGATCAGTTGCATTTACATATTCAACAAGCCACCTATACCAGCAAAGGGCAAACCAACTGGCTGTGTCAGATAAAGGAAGAGTTCATTTTCAGATGAATCCTGTACCTACCTGACAAAGTCTTAGTTTGTTACCCACACTGTAATTATGATGTAATTCCAAAGGTCTAAATTTAAGATACTTTTGAACTTGTCAATGTAATCTCAGTCTAAAATAAGGTACCAGTCTAAGAGCATTGCTGTAGCCTTGCCTAGCAGTTACGAATTGTATTTAGCCACTGCTTTCTGATTGTTTATTGTTTTGCTATTTCCTTTGAATATTTTGCTGTGCCCACATTTGTGAACGCCAGCATTGGGAAGTAACTGCTGTCATCCATTTGTGAGTAAAATCAATGTACAATTTTCTGTTGGGAGTGATGCAGGCTTTCTACCAAACCAGACAAAGCTGCCGTGGGCACAGTGTCAGTTCTTAGTGTTTCCCTGCTCTTCAGGCTCTGTATTCCTGTAAGAGGCTCAGGTCTGTGTGTTCCCAGTGCCCTTCCTGGCTGTGAAAGCACATGGGAAGGAGGGAGTGGTGGGCAGAGGCGTGGGTGGCTGCAGGGTGCCAGGGCATGGCAGCCTCCAGCTGGCTGCTCTGAGCCCCAAGCCCAGTGCTCTCAGCTAATTCCAAGCAGCTTTTACACCTCTCCAAATCATCTCCTGGAGACTGGCCAGGCAAAGAGCAGCAGAGTATCAAGAGACTGTACTTTCAGACAACTTCACAGCCACCTGCTAGGAATTGGAGTTTTTTTGCAGTTTAGATGCTTTACACAGTCTGGCCTCTCGCGCTTCTTTCTGGCTTGCACATTGCCAGTGCTGTGCCCTGTCTTCAGCTTTGGCATTGCATAAGGAACTGGGATTCTGATCTCTCAGTAATGAACCTTTTGAGGTAAAAATGTCTGTCAGAGCTTGATAAGGGCACACAAATAAAACTGCCCAGCTGCGCTGACTTCAGAGGCTCTGTGCGTGGGTATCTGGCTTGGAGATTCACATCTCTCTGATCTCTTAAATCAGATTTGTATTTAAAATATTCCCTTTTGGTACTAAGACTGCAACATATATATAAATTTTAAATCTGACTCTCTAATCCTGTATGAGTTTTCTCAATGTTGTCCTGATGGGTGTTAGCACAGACGTGATTTTAATGTTAGTCAAGCCTTTTTGCCCATATTTACTGAGATATTCAGTATTGCACGTTATTAGGTTTAAGCAAGGTCTATTCAAGTGAAAGGAGCTGAAACACACATTGAAGTGAGATACTGAGTAGGACAAAAAAAATCCAGAAAGTTTCTATGTTCCTGCATGGAACTCTTCACATTAAATAGAGTTTACAGTCAAAATTTCCTAGCTAGCATGGTGTCAGAGGGATTTCAGATTTTTATTGAAAATCCCTATTTTTAAGTGGAAATCAGGTGATAATACATGCTTTCCTCATGTCTCCTCATGTGGTCAAGTTCAGCTCTGTAGGAGACATTCCCTTTCTTGCACATTGAGCATCACAGCATTGTAAGTGCTTAATGTTACAACTGGCCATAGGTACAAAGCATTTATTTTCATTTATAGCATTTCACTGCTCTCTGTGCTTCCTGTAGGGACATATGGCATATGTGTCAGTGAAAAGTGAAACATCTTACAATCAATGTCATCACTACTCTGACATGTCAGTCAAAAAGAACACAATTATGTCTTCCATTGCCTCAGAATTATTCTCAATACTGAATTCTCTTCTGTTTTCCATTGTCACTCGCTAAATAGCTACATTTGAATTGTATTATTTACTAAGCCACCAAACAAATAAATACCGGCCAAGAGATTGCAATAAATAGAGAATAAATTCAGAAAAAGATCCTGCATTTAAAATAGAGAATACTCCTAGGAAACAAATCACCTATGGACTAGAACAATTCTTCAAGTTCCTCTCCCTTTGCCAAGGTTCATCACCATTCCACCTTCACACAGCACAACAGGAAGCCTGGTAGTGAATTCAGCAAAGTGAATGAAAACTATTGCTGCACAGGGATATTTCCAATATCTTGCTTGCAGTGGATGTCCTTGTGCTGTTCGCAGGGAATGCATTCCAGCTGCACGTGCAGCTGCTTCAGCCCTCACTCAGGAAGAGGCTGCTGGGCACAGAGCATGATGCAATATTTTTGTGTTGCTCCGTGTCACGGAGTTCAAACTCAGTCCTTAAAATTTGGACATTCTGGTCATTACCAACAACACAATGATTTCCCCCCATGGAAATCCTGTAAGACCCTTCCAGGAGAAGGGGATATCAAGAGAGGCCACTGGTGCTCTCACCATGTGCTTGAAATACTTCATTAAATACCCACTAACACCCACGTTGATCTCCTTTTTTCTATGCAGAAAGTGTTAATACCACCTTGCAAAATTATGCTGTTTGCACTTAATCATTTCAATTAATCTTTAGTAAATTACCCAGTACTTTGTAATTATAATATTTGCAGTTAATTTAGTGCCATCTTAAAAATAATTAGTTGCATAATATAAGCAATTAATATTTATTCAGGTTTTTTTCTCTTGCAGGGGTATATATAAATTATCCTCAGTGGCCTTTCTGAACACCTAATTAGCACCTGTTTGAATTATTCTACAGGCTATGGACATTTCATTTGAAAAATAAATGCATTGCTAGTTTTGTGAACTCCTTGCAAATACACAGTTGTAAAAATTACTTTTCAGGGGAATGCAAAAGCACGTTTCATCCATCTTCTGGGTTTATGAGCTAGGCAAGGCTTTTAGGCTATTGCACCTAAAATAGTTACTGACATTTTAAATGCAGTTAAAATGGAAGAAGTCTGATACCACTTTCCCATAATTAAGTACACTATCCCAGATTTGTAGCGTGTTTTATTCAGTAATGAAAAAGGAAAGCAGTAAGACTTCAAGAATATAGATCCTAGTGTAGTTTTCACATTTCTGTATATGCACATACTATTCAGAAGTTGAGGACACTGTGTTAATTGTGGAAATTAAACCAGATTGCTTCAATCTTTTAAGGAAGCTTCTAGGTAAACAGACATTTTCTATTTAAGTGTACAAAATATTAAGAAAGATCATTTGATCTTTCTAAAAAGGAGATCTGAAAATAACTTTCTAATGATAATGCCAATATCAAATACTTACAACCTCCACACATACAATACTGAGAAATCAAAAAAAAAAAAAAAACCCAAACTTTTCTGGGGGTATGAAATATTGGAACAGACTCTCAGCTCCTATAAATCAGTGTAGCTCCTTTGATTTCAGTTTAACAACATAAATTTACCCCAACATACATATCTAGACCAAGAATAGCAATTCCTGCCCATCTTTGCAGATGCACAAAATCAAGAGTAACCATGGGGATTACAAAATTCGCTTGAGTTTTGCATTGCCCCAACCACTGATCTGACAGTAGCTCATGCCTGAAAAACAAATGTGCAAGACATGGGATGCCCTAAGTCTCCTGGCATTTTCCCTTTCCAGGGGCACAGCAGGGGCCTTTTCCAGGAGCAGTTGGTTCTACACCTCGTAGCTGGGCTACAAGGAGATTTATTCTGTGAGTATCTCCCAGGGTAGAAATTCTTTCTCAGAGAAGGTTTGCTGATACAGATCAGGCTTTGAGGCAGATCAAGTTTGATTTTTCTGTTTCATGTTAAAACAGGATCCAGGTCTTAAACTGGTCTCAAAAATGAAGAGAGGCTCGTTGGAGAAGACTGATGGTGGCTTTGATGTCTTCAGGGAAGCAGAAGAGAGCAAAAAGCTGCGTTCAGCCTCAGCTTTTTGTGTGTCTTTGCACTCAGTTTCAGGTGAAATGACCCAAGAGTTTCCAGATTAGCAAAATGGCAAATTCCTGAGTTACTGAACCCTGATGTTCTATAGAGAAGAAATTAAATCTCCTACTAAGCAGAAACAAACATTATTCTATATTGTGCTAAACATCCAACTTGGAAGAAAACCAAAGCAGGATGTTAGGCCCCACAAAGACATAGATCCCTAGAGTGGGGTTGAGTTTGGTGCAAGTGTCAGAGTTTACCTGGTTGTCACGGAAGAGCACATCTACCCTTCAGTTCTGTTTTGGGGCTGGAAAAAAGCTCAGGTTTGTGGCTCACAGGTGACAAACGGGCAAAAGCTGTAGGCAAGTCCAAAAAGCAGTGAAGAAAGCAGTCAGTGGGGGGCTCACTGGAAAATGAGAAGATGCATTTAATTGACTTTTTTGAGCTTTTGCATTAGGGATGAGGACCAGGGTTAAAACCTCCTCCCAAAACACTGCAGCTGCAGATGGGAGCAGGCAATTAGAGCACCAATACTACAGAAAGTGTTTCTTGGATCCCACTTATTCTGTGGAGCCGTAGTGGAATAAAAATGGAAGCCAGTACTCTAAACCTTGAAGATTGTGCCTCATAATACAACTACAGCTGCATAATACAACTGTTTGCTGTACTTTGGTATCACAACTAACACATCATGAATGTTTACACTACACCAGGATAGAAGTTCTAGTAAAATATGTGCTTTGCCATTTAGCTTTTTAAATAACTAGTTTATGGCCTCCTAGTCTGTTTTAGCTCATTTTATTTTACAGGAATTAATAGGCTGCTCCATTTGTATCTTACATTAGTTGCATCCTGGGTGTTTTAAGTTCCAAAATAGATTGGTTTTGCCCTAAGCTGTATTCAAGCTCTAATACGTATTTCTATTTCCCAAGCACGTGTTTTATTTGCAGTATATCTGCTTATATTTTTATTGCATAAATTTGTCAGTTTTCTTCGGTTTGTTTTCAGCATTGAATACGATAAAGGCAATTTAAGGAATCAGTCTGAAAACAATGTCTTAGAAGAACAAGGCTACTTTGAAAAGTTAAACAGCGTGCTTTGTAAAAGACAGTGAACTGTGATTGGGAATAAAAATAACTACTCAACAGCAGGAAATTGTTGTTATTAAAATTTCTGTTCTTTTTCTCTGAATGTTTTTCATCATCAGTGATGTAAGTTACAAAGCTTAAAAAATCTTAAATATATTTTAATCTGTTCAGATGATGCTTGAAATAAAGGATGCAGACCTTGAGAACTGCTGAGGAACTCTCAGTATTTTGGCCACAGTCTGGCAAGGAAAGGTCTGTTTCTTCTGCACATAACCACGTTATTGTTCTTTTTCCTTCCTTAGAATAAGCACAGTGAGGTGTAAGGGTGCCTACCTGCTCTCCTCAGTACCCATGAAGAGATGCAATACTTGCAGTGGTCTCCTGGGTAAAGGCCACACACCTCCCAGAACGGGTAGGACTTTTCCAAAAAACTTCCATTCCTACATAAACAGATCTGAGTTCTCTGTTGACAGAGTTCTTGCCATCACTGTGTGCCCTTTTAAATGCCTTTTCCCTGGTTTTGATCAGGAGCACCTGTTCTATCTTCATACAGGCCAGTGTACCAGAAAAGGGAACTCCCTTCTGTCAGCTTCATCTTCTCATCACTTATCAGTTACAAACTTTGCAGTTTTCCTTCATTTGAGGGGGGAAAAACAAATCTCATATTTTTTTTTCAGATGCCCCCACCTAAAGTGACCCAGCAGAGACCTTTGTTGTTACAAGCATTTCTTAAAGCTAATTTTCACGAGTTTCTCTTCACTGCTCTGTCAAAACAGATTTTTTTTTTCCTGCTTAGAAGTTGGTGAGAATGGTTTTATCTCTTTTACTTCCTGTTCTGGTACTACTGTTTGCAGACTGTAGGACAGACCACTGATCCACAGCAGTATCATGAACAAATGTTCCTTGATTGTGTTTGCATGACTGTGTGCTTCCTGTCTACCTAACCATTTTTTTGTTCTCAATTTGGTTTTTTTGATTGCATAATGATTTGCACGTTGCCTCCTAAAGCATCCATGACTCCAGCTGTCCCTGATTCTTTCAAAATGCTTCCTGTTTGAGGTCCAGGAATTGCATGCAGCTCATCCCACCATGTATGGAGAGTGCTTTTTGCTAATATATTGGGTTTTGACCCAGCTCCAAAGATAATAGCCAACAGCTCTTCTCTGCCGATGCTAAAGGGGTGCTTGTTCTCTGAAGTGCTGCCTCATAAAAGCCTTTTAAGGATTTCACATTCATCCTCTAATTAAGCAGGTGTCCAAATCTGCAAAGCTGCTTCATTCTGAAATCCAACCTGCCTCCACTTCAAAGGATGTTGTTTCTTTTCCCAAAGATGCTTTAAAAGTGCTTCTTTGACACTTCAAATTTGTAGGGTTATTTAAAGGCTTTGCTCCTCACCTGATTCAGTACATATTTTCCAAAAATACACAGAATGCATCAGACCTGATGAGGTGCCTCAAGGACATTCTTTCATAGTGGTGCTGGAGTTCATATCTTGGATTGAAGATCTTTAATTGCAGTGAGCAACTGGCTCTTCAGCTTAGCCTAATGACACAGGATCCATTTCATGCTTCTCCCATCAGGAATCTAAATCTTTCCTCTTTAGGTTTTTTGTTCTTCTTGTTGTTGTTTGGTTTTAGTTATGAGCAATATGTCAGTTTGGCTTTGAAAGATCTAGAATTTGTCATGCCCAAATCCTGGGTAAAAAAGGATGCATTTAGCCTACCTTGTCCCAGGCTTTCCAATATGGAACAGCTCCAAATACAACCACTGACTTACCAGAATGATGTTGTGCCTTATGAGAGGCACTGTGACTTCAGTGGAGGAAGTCTTCCTACACTTCAGTTTTACATCTGAAAATAAACAGTCTTTTTTTTGGAAAGAACGCCTGTGAAGTCATGATTTACTCAGGAACCCAACATGAACTACCACATCCTAAAAGAGCAAACTGAAAATATTCCTGCTTGTGTAAGAAAAAGACAAGTTTTATTTGCATTTATTATGTCCCCAAGGATACTCAGAGTTAACTTTAGAAGAAACAAGGAATTCCAAAGGAAGAGAAACCCATGTCCTACACCTACAGGATTATGTCCTACAACCACAGACTACTACTTTCCCATCTTGCATGTTTTCAAGAAAACAACATATGGATGAAAGGAATTCGCCAGAGCAAGCAGAAGGAGATTACACCAGATGTGTGAGCCCTGTTCACTCACAGCGGTTACTCTGTTTTCTTGTGGATTTTTGGCTCTGCAGCACAGATCCAAGGTAACATCTGGAGCCTGAAAACCCCCAGAGAAGACAGAAGACTCAATCCTTGCAGGGTTGCCTCCCCTGGTCCCACAGGTGTGTACTCTGATCTCTATGGGGTAAGGACATGGTGTCTCTCACAGCAGGACCCTGTGTTTTTCCCCAGGGTTCTCAGTGGGTCCCACATCATGCTGCCATTCCCTTTTTTAAGGTACATGCAGACAATGTTATGGATCATCCACAGGTAGCCCACAGGGCATGAAGAAAGGGAGAAGAGTTCATGCTGTTAAGGTGCTTGCCCTCTGTTTTCTCAGCCAGAAGTGGGTAGACTCTTCTAGCTGCAAAGTCAATATTTTTAATTACAGAGTAACTTGGTCTGCAGAACTAGAACACATCCTGATCCTACTCGGTCTAAAATGTGAACTACCTCAGATCTTTCAGGAATTAAAAACTTCTAAGAGTGGCAGTGGCTTTGCTTTTCCCTGGAAAGCATCCATGGTACACACACACCTGGTATGCACTGCTGTGTTCCTCTGGTTGAGGTCAGAGTTTAGAACTTGTCTTTCTCAGTTCCACCTTAAATTGGATGTAAAGTTCTTGAGACACATTTGGTGCATCAATTGCCTCAGGGCATTTCTTTAGTTTAAGGAAAGGTGCAGAGACTCCAATTAACCTCAGATGAAGAGCCCCATAGTTTATTGTCTGCCTGGGAAAATGAACCTCAGGGAACAGCCCTCTTACATTGCATGTCAGAACCACAATGAGAACTCATGTTTTTGGCTCCTACTCTGGCATGTAACCTATTAGAACAGTGTGAACAAACAAGTTCATTAGCCTCCCAGAGCCTTACGTTTTTTTCTATGCAAAGAAGAGATTATATTTGCCATGGGTGAAATCTGAAAAAAAAAACGAAAACAAATTAAGAACATCAGCATGGGCTAATTCACTGCACAGTGATAACTACCCTGACCTTTTCTTACAGGCAGAACAGGAATTCTTAGGGGTAAATGCACTGGTAAACACTGACTTTCTGATGTTACTCACAAGATAATGTTCCTACCCACAGATAGGCAAGTAACTAAGAGTAACAGCTTGTTTTGTCTGAACAGTCAAAAGCACAAGGCTGATACTTGCCCAGAGCAAAATGAGCTAATAGGACTATGATTCCTCCTGTTCAGTGCTCCCTGCTAACTCCTGACCCTCACCCTTGGGCAAAGCAGAACCTATGAATGGCTCCATCCTTACAGAAACACGGGCAGCACACACAACAACAGCAGCACTCAAACCTGGATTGGCTGCAAAACCCATCTGTCAATGTCACCTGCTTTGCCCCAGTGAACAGCTATAATCAAAACTGAAGTCCCCAAAATTATTTTCCTGAAACAGGAGTAAAAGGTGGCCCCAATTATGCAGAGCACACCTACAGGGTCATCCTCCCTTTATCTTTTTTCCATGCTGGCAGCCAGGAGCCATCTCCAGCCCTGCCATTACTCAGTATTCAACTCTGCCTCAGAAATTAAGTTTGTCTTGCAGGTGGACATATCAACAGGAGTCTTGTACTATTATGAATTTCTCTTTCCATATGTAGCCAACAAGCTGTGCAGAAACACCTCTATGTGCCTGCAGGTTTCTTCAGGTCCTTTTGTGAGAAAAGCTGGTTCATCTAACAGACTCCAGAGGGTTGGCTCACACAGCAATTTAAAAAGGGAAAAATTTATTAAATGTAAAAATAATAATGCCTCTAAAACAAGTGGGATATCCCTCTCAGTGAAAGAGTTAATTAGACACACTTGAGCTTCCCATGCCTTAGGCAGTCCCTTGGGCTTTCTTTCTGGGCACTCTTCTGTGGATACCTAGGCTTGTAGTCCTCAACATATCTGGGACTTACTCTAGGGAAAAATAAACACAGAATGTTTCTGCTAGCATTTCTGGGGAGCCAGACCTGGGGCATGAGGCTGAAAAAAATGTAAAAGTGGCTGAATTACAGACTCTGGGTTAGATATAAGAGGGCTTAATTCATCGTTTGCTGAGAACAAAACAAGACAGTGATATGATAATTGATTTCAAGGTGCTTCACTTTAATGAGGGTATAAGATGGTTCTTTGTGTTGTCACATGAGCAGAGGTCAGTGAACTGTCAGCCCTCATTACTTGGGCAAATGTTCTTTTGTGAACTCCCAAATGACTTTGTGGTACACAGAAATGAGTATGTCTTTAATGGTTATCTTCAAAAATCAATAAGCATAAAGTTTAGAAAGAAGGCGAATCAGTAAATGGAAGGAATCATAATTAAAAGGTGGAAAAAATTGAAAACCTTTTAAAAAGCACCAAAAAAAGCACAAGTCAAAGAGTCCCATGAGAGAAGAGTTAGAGTTAAGCATTACAGCTCCTGAGTGAACTGGTGGACCATCTCTGCCTAAAATACCCTGTCTCAGAAAAGAAAATAGAAAAGACAAAGTATGAGGAACATTCAAAAAACTTGCAAATTCATAAAGGAGAATAATGGAATCAGTCATGCATAGTATATATTTCATCTACCTCCAGGATTTCACTTTATGTTCTGAATTTGCTGTAACAATGGATCCAGGGTCCCCAACATCCTTGTTTCACCCCATGCAGGGCACATTTTCCTGAACAATTGCAAAATCCCAACCTTGTTTTGATATGCCTTTTGCTTTGTAAACATTTCCATTTCCATTTAGCATGTTGAACTGCCAACCATCATGCTCCTAGATCCAAGCTGTCTTCCAGAACACTTTTTTTTCTCATATTCGTTGTTAGAATATTAACAGATGTTCATTAACCTTTTGCATGCTATTTACTAATCATTCTATCTTTACGATGTCCTCTTATTAAAATAATCACTCTAGATCTCTTTTTCACTTCTCCTTCAACAAGAGTTTTCCTTCTGCCTCTTATCAGTATTTAGCACTAGCACCTGTGTTTGAAGGGAGGTCTAGACATGAGCAAAGTCATTCAGGAGGGAGAGCACCACCAACTTTTGATAGCAGTCTTCATCCAGGCTCCTAAGCAGGGTCAGCACCTAAGCACTGCACAGCAAGTGTAAGGCAGGTGAAATATTTCCTCCCCTAAGCAACAAAAAGAGGTGGTGTTTTCCCCCCCTCTCAGTTTCAATCTCTCACTTAAATTCAACACCACTAAATTCCATATATTGTTTGCCCCAGACTTATCTTCTCTGTCCTGGAGGGGAGTAGAAGGAATAACATGAGAAAGAGCAGCAGATCATAATAACAGAAAGAGGCAAACTGCACAAAGTCATCCTTATTCATTTGTTTGCCCTGGATAGGGAAAAAACCAGACTTGGTCTGAGCAAACTAAGCAGGAAGTTGTAAAATATCATTCGTGGAGCAAAAGGGAGGTTATACTCTAGCACCAGAGAAAAGTCACAGGGCAAAAACATTCTCTGATTTTACTCCTGTTATTGACACCTTATATTATTACATATGAAGGAAAATCCACAATCTGTCAGGAAAATTCACAATACACAGAAAAATACGAAATTCTTTGTCTGTGTTATGGAAGGGTAAATATTTTCTCTTAAGACTACTTTATATTTGGTTTGCTCCTCTGTTAGACTTCACCTTTTCTTTCTTACCTTCCTTGCAGTACAAACTATACAGAGGAACAAGTTTATTATTCCACTCAAGAGGCATTTATGAGTACATTTAACTCATGAGCTGAGGTGAAGGCTTATGTTTATCTTTAACCCATGCTTTATTGTAGAAGGAATATTTGATAGTCACTGTGCTTTCATCAAAGAGACACTATCCATGGGAAATTGGGATGTGGTGCCTGTTGGACTTTATGGCCTTTGTGCATGATGACTAATTGATCAATGAAAAAAACAGATTACACAGTCCTCCAGTTAAGGAATAAGTGCTTTTTTTCCTGTCTGGGACCTAATGAGAGAAGGATCCCCAGGAGTCAACCACTAAGGAAGAAACAAGCAGTACATATAGTATAATGATGTGAATTCAATACCCACCCAATTTATTTTAAAATACATCTGTGCACATCCTTTGAAGATATCCTCTGGAAGAAATTCCTTTGTAATCTGTCATGTTCCACTGGGGTTGGCAAACATCTGTGTGTGCAGCAGGGGAGAAGATGGGGGAGTTCATTTTACCAGGTTTTCCATAGCAAGGTTTAACCTTCCTTAGAGTCTTTCGGCTTCTCTTCCTCTCCTAATGACTTCCCTCAGACATTTCCTTTTAAGCAGTCCTGCTGTGTGCAAGATCCATGTTTGACTGAGATAATTCAAGCAATTTATACCAAGGGTTATTCTAATGCCAGACAGCAGGGCCAAGCCCACTTCCATATTAAGGCAGATGCATGTGCCCAAACCCCTCTGATCCTGCTTCTCATCTTCCTCCAGATGCACTAGTCAACAGCCAGCAGCAAAGTGGAAACTAAATAATATTGGTTTGTCTTTTGCTCCTTCAGCAATAAACCCACTCATTTGCTACCAAAGGTCCTGTAAAGAGGTCAGAAACCCCAGCATCTGTTGCAATGATTTATTCCCACATGGTATAAAATAATTTATTTGAAGTCGCTTATTAGACAGTTGCATCATATGGCATTTTTCTTCTTCTAGAAGAAGGTAGGAGATGATGAACACAGAGAGAAATCAGATACACACAACAGTGAGCAGTGGCAAAAGCACTGGGCTAAGCAAAGAACAGACGGGAAAGGAAGGTGAGCTGAGGAAACAGGAGCGAAAATGATAGTGAAAAAGTACTTAGTGAGCTCTGATTTCCAGAACTAGGCTTGCTGAGCTCTTTTCACACAAAATTTCACAAAAACATCAATAAAGACTGGAATACTTAAAAGGTACTTAAATAGAGCAGGTGTACAGGCCCTTTGGGAGCTTCACAGCAATATGGTTTGAGTCTGCTACATATAAAAAACCCATCTAGAGAGTTTGGCCTATTTGAGTGACTGTCAAGTGGAGAAGAAAGAGGTTGTTTTTAATGAGAGTTTGGGGCTCGAATATAGATTAGAAAACAGACTGGCTTTGTCCCACCCTGCAAAAGGTTGGCTGTTCAAGGTGCCTGATTAGGACCTTACATGTGTTTTTGTACATTTTCCATGGATTCAGGAGAGAACGTCTCTCCCTCCTGGACCTGGCCCACATGTTGGAGGGAAAGGCCATGGCGAGTGTTGTTCCTGCATGGTGGCCAACCCCAGGGGACAGGGGAGGGACATGGGGCTGGACAGTGCCCAGGTGTGTGGCCCAAGGGCCCTGGGAACTGCAGCCCTCTCAGGAGCAGCTGGGCTGGTGGCCATGTCCCCCTCAGGGGAGCTCAGGAGTCCAGATCACAACTTCAGCACCCCCAAACACACCCTGCACCAGGCACCCCTGTCCGTGTGACAGGAGGGTGCAGGGGACACAGCCCCAAACACACCCTGCACCAGGCACCCCTGTCCGTGTGCCAGGAGGGTGCAGGGGACAGCCCCAAACACACCCTGCACCAGGCACCCCTGTCCGTGTGACAGGAGGGTGCAGGGGACACAGCCCCGGCCACCCTCACCAAGGGAGAGACAGAGGCCCAGGGCTGCCACGCTCATGGAGCTCATCCCCTCACCTGAGAACTGCCGCACACCTGGGGCTCGCTGGGTGCGTAATCAAGCTACCACCACCCTCTGGTATAACAGGGCGACTCTGGGTGCTCGTGGGGGATAGGTGGGGCTGTGAGAGGAATGGGGCTGCTCCAGCTTTGTCCGCCTGAGGGGAAACGGGAGCGGACTGCGACGTGAGGGCTATCGGGGAGCGGAGGTGTCCGCTCGGCTCCTGGGGGCTGAGGGAAGGAGTGCCGGGGAGCGGATCCTCTGCCCCTCACCGGGGTTTGCTGTGGGCTGATTTTGGTCACTTTGCGTTGTTTGTCCCGTCTTTGCAGTCATGCCGGCGAGAGTCCGGCCTGGCCTTGCTCCCCGCGCTGCCCTGGGGGTTTGCTTTAGGCCGGGCCGCCTCCCTTCTCTCCCGTTCCCCTCAGGGCCGGCAGGTTCCTCTGTGCCTCTCGCCGGCTGTTCTGCCGGCTCACCTGCAGTGTGGGGTCGTGGCACAGCTTGGCACACTGGGGGCTGTGTCCCTGGGTGAGCAGGGCTCAGGAGTGGCAATGTCGGGGTCACCTCCCTTCGGGGTGCTTGGCCTGGCTGGTTAAAAGTCTCCTGCAGGGTCTCCTCCTGCTCCGCTCCACCCTTCTGGTTGTGCTTTGGACTGGTTGTGCTCTTCTTCCCTCACTTTTTAAAGTTCAGTTCTTAGAGGTCTCTTGCTTTTCCTGTATGTTTTGATCTGCTAAATTTTTGGTCAGTTTTATAAGTGTACTCTCACCTAACCATGCCATTAACAAATATATCAAGTAAGATCAATCCATCTGACCTTAACTACCTCACTTTTCACCACCGCCCCCTTATTAAACATGGGTAAACCAGAAACATAAGTATAAAGTGCTGCATTGTGCACAGATCAGTTGTAAAGCACTCTTGGGCATGCATTGTTCCAGCTCTAAACCTAACATGAGAAAAGTTCTCATGTTCTTCTGAATCTAATGAGGCAATGCGAAATCTCTCCTCTACCACATCTCTAATTTCTGAGACCTTTGTCGTGGTTTGCTGTCAGTACTTCCTGCTTTGAAATGAGAGATACACACTGCTATGTGCTGTGCCTATTCACAGACAGGCCCTTCCTAAAGATGATAAATGCCAAGTAAAAGCAGAGGGGAAGTAAAAGAAAGAGAAAACAGCTTGTGCAAGGTCATTCAGAGGTCACTGGGGAAAAAAAATTCTGGTTTAAAAAAAAATAAAATGTGATAATTCTAGGGTTTTTCACCTTGATCCCCACATCCCTGGCAGTGATGACACAGCAGCATGTCCAGAGTAGATGTCAGTGACGTAGTGATCTAGATCTGGCGTCACAGGCTTGAAGGTTTCTCTGACTTAACTTGTCGCCCTGATTTTTCTAGAGCGCTGTGTTTATAGTTGGTAGCAAAGGTTCTCATAGATTTTGTGTAAAAAATCCATGTTTCTATAACCAGCCAAGGACTGTTTTGTACTTTGGATGTTGTTTTTCATTCTTCTTTCTGGGCTGGAGAATGTGATGGGCTGTGTTTCTCACCTGTGGAATTTGAGAGGTGGTAACCTCTTTGTCCAATTCATAACTGTCTGTAAAAAGGTATAACTATAAGAATAAAGAGAGGCTGGGTCTCTTTTTGCTCTCTGCCCGGCCTTGGTGGCTGACCTCCTGGAGTTGCCTGATTGTTTCATGTCCGACTGAGCGACATTAACTCAAATGACTTTGCAGAAATAGAAATTTTAGGGAAGAGCTACTTGGACTGTGCATGTGCTGGCAAATGTAGAAAGAAAAGCGAATCTTGTGGCTGTGTGTATCTGTGTATTTTTAATGTAATGGATAGAAAGTTGAAGAGAATTTAGAGAGTGATGACCAAAGGCAGTGTAGAAGCATGAAATATGCAAGGAAGTTTTCAGTCAAGGCATATTTTTTTAAGAGTCCTTAATGAAAGCTAAAGCTGTGTTATGGTAGTCCAGACAATAAATAAGAGAGGACAACTAAGGATCCACAAATCCCAAGTACAAACCTTGTTTATGGAAATTCACAGAAAATGCACTTGGAGATATCTTCATCTCTTGGTTGTTGATTTGAACCTTAGCAAGACAGAAAAATGAAAATAACTTTATCTCAGACACCCCAATAAAAATGCAGAATCCCAACATGGTTCAATTTGTCTCGTTTACATGTCTTCCTGTTTCCATCTCCCATTTCTCCCCTCTGCATGCACACATATACAGAAAATAAAATTATGTAGAGAATTTGTAATAATCCTTAGCTGCAAAGTTATCTTGACTGTTTGAGAGTTAAAGGCAGATTTACTCCTCCACAAACATCTAAATAATGTTCACTCTCCAGTCCCATGTTTCTTCATTAAAATTTACATTGTCAGTTTTTTTTAAAATTAGTCTTAGCAACTTGCCAATGAATTTTTCAACCATGGTGTAAATTCAACTGATTTCTAGTAGGAGTGATGTCTGCTGAAAGGCTACAGAGGCAAACCTAGAGCCAAAACCAGGGTAAAATCCTAACTAATTGGCTGCTCTCTTAATGCATAACCATATTCCCTAGCTCCAGTGATTTTGTCAGTACACCATGCTCACTATATCATGTTTTAAATCCCCACATGCTTCATTCACACTACTCAACATTCCAAGTACCATTCCTCCCACCCATCTGTCTGACACATGGATTGCCAAACACCTTTCCTCAGCTGGGTCTTTGAGAAGTTGGTGCAGAAAGAGATGCAGGGTGGCTCTTGCTGAAGTCCTGCACAGCCCCAGGAGCGCTGTGCTGGAGGAGTGAAATCCCCAGAGCTCGCCCTGGAGTCCAGCAGCAGCACCAGGTTTGGTTCAGTGCGACCAGTGCTGCTGTCTCCTGGCAGATCTGGAGATCTTTGAGCTACATGAAATTCCTTCACCACAAGGTAATGAGTGTCCCTTTCTAATATGCATTTATGTAACTTCTTTTTATTGTACATTGGATGTGTTTTATTCTCATATTTTTCCACTTCCTGGTTTTTTTTCTTTTGTAGTAATCTGAAATTAAATTAAAAATAAAGCAGCATTTGGTCAGCGGGCCACCAATACCAATTGCATTTTTAACAGCCCTTGCTCAAGTAATGAGTGGCCCAGTTACTCCTGGTCCATAGGTCCATGGCTCAGCAATTGGTTCAAGTGGATCAGAAACAGCACATTGAGCCAATCCTTAAATCATCCATTGCTTTATTGCATGGATTATAAAAGGAAACAAGACAAAACTGATCTTATGCTGATGTTTGAGTTCTGCCACTGAGCACTAAAGAGCAGGTTGATAGATCAGCTTTGGAAGATGCTGTGTGGCTAACCTGGGAATACAGGCATAGTCTGGCAGGGGGAGGTTCTACATTCTTGACTTTGTGTTGGTTTTGATTGCCAGTGCAAGCACTATTTAAGCAAGAAACTATTCCTCTAGGGCCCTCAACTTAATACAGTTATTGTAGGCTCCTTATCCTGTTAAAATGAAGAGAATCGGATTGCTCTGGGTTGAACAGCTGCTCGAAGTCAATCTCTGTGTCCACTGTTAAGGGAAACAACGTTAGTGAAGGGAAGCAGAAGGCAGCATATCAAAATCATATCCTCAGAGCATTTTCTGCAGATGTCTCGAGAGTTCATGGGCTATTATGAAGCATAGAAGACATCTGGTCGCATTTTTATAATCTCATCAGTGGGATATATAGAAAAGTCTTCTCCTGTTTACCTTGTCAAGAGCCATGGAAAGGCTTATGTATTTCTTTATATGCTTATTTATCTTATTGCTGTGGGAACACTCTGATTCTTAACTATCCAAATCAGCTTAATGTGTCGTTAAGTCACCAAGTTCTTTCACTGTAACATCTGACTCTCTCCTGCTTATTTATAGCTCTTCATTGAATCACTTTGTGAAGCAGGAGGCTTGGGGATATTTTTATACTGTATTATGGGGCGTGTTGTCTTTCATCTGCAAGTGCTGTGAAATCACTCTTTCCTGCTCAAGAGTACTATTGTACTTTTGTTCAGTGTTAACGACACCCCAGTGTGGTTTGTGGGAACACTTTACTTCTCCCCTGGAAGGAGAATACTGAATTGACTGGTTCTGCAGGCACCACTGCAGCTTCCAGAATCCAGGCATGATAAATTGTTTCTGGTGCCCTGCTCCCATAGGTCAACGTGGGCTGCCCAGCAAGGTTTACTAGGTGCTGTGGAATCCCAATGAGACCAAAATCATGTTGCAGAGCCTAATTTTGATGAACCAACATGGTAGGCGTTATTTACTGTGATTTGTCATCTTGAGCTACTTTGATGTGGGCATTTCTTTCCTAAGAATTAATTAAAGCAGAAAAATAGAAAAATATTCTGGCTTTGTTTTGCCTGGAGGACAGCATATTGTACACTGTTGCGACATTTGACAGCATTTCTTAAACCAAGACTTTTTGTTTAAATTGCCAACATACTGGACAATTTATTTCATTTACATGACCATATTTCTGAAGACCACATGAGCCATGCTGCTATCCATGAGGAGTGTTTTTGCTGTCTGCCTCTCATTACCTGTTTTGATAGAGGTCTGTATGGAATGTCTTCATTTATCTGCACAACTAGTCAGGTTTATTTTTTTTTCCAGTTTTCTACACTTCTAGACCAACCCTAGAGCTGTGTGATGTGCAATCTCTATTCTCTTCAGTCTCTGCCAGGGATACAAGCAGTTCCTTAGGAGAATGACATGGCGTTGCATGTCAGTGCTCACTAACACTATGTGCTGTAGTCTGAGCGGGTTTGTCTGAGCAAGGGCCAATTTTCTGCTCCCTAAACTCTGCATAAATAGAAGTAGTCACTTAATAGATGTACCATCAGACCTTCCTTATGCTATTCCAGTTGTTGGGTCATACCCACAAAATAAAATAAGCTATGTCCTTTACAAAGCAAAATTGCTCTCCCTTCCCACCCTGAATTCTGATGAGACAGGAGTTCTAATGTGTTGTGTATTTCCTAAAGGAGCAGAGGAGTTGGATCCATTCGTAGTGAAGGTCACTCCTTTGGAGGTTACATCCAATACCTCCTTCACAAACACTGATAATGGAGCCTGAGTGGTAATGCACTGATTTCAGGGCTGGTCTGGGATGCTTCCAGGTGTTCTGTCACATTTTTCCTAAAGAGAGCAAACTGTGCTCAAGTGCTTGGTGCAGCAGGAGCTGCCAGGAACCTGCCACAGTTCAGTGAAAAGCATCAGCTGATGATGCCCCAATAAAGGCATGAGACTGGATGCAGTAGCCAGGATCCTGCCAGATGTATCTCTGCCTTGTCTCCCTTCAGCAGGAGATAAACTTCTGGATCAGGCAGTTGCAGTCTTCTGGCCTTGGACTCTGCACCGCTTTCCTCGGCAGCTGCCTGGAGTGGATGCTGGATGATGGTGGCTACTGGCCTAAGGATCTTGGAGAACAGACTTCTTGTGCAAGAGGTAGGTGGGAGTGGCTTGTTTGCTTGGGGTGTGAGGATAGACACTAACTAGAGTTGAAGGGTTGCTTGCAGAAGGAGGAGTGTTTGGCCACAGCTCATGAGAAAAGCGTGAGAAACCACTGAGGTGAATTGAGAAACTGGAGGGAGAAAAGAAATCAGGCTTAAATAATGTTCACTCCTGCTGTTGTACTGGGATTTAGTCTCACAAGAGCTTACAGTTTAGTTATAAGCAGTTCAGCATCTTGAAAATTCAGAAATGTAGATCTGACTTTTTAGCCTTAATACACTTGCTGTGCCTTGGGTATTGCAAGAATAATGGGTTTGTTCAGCCTGGGGAAAATGAGGCTTAGTGGGACCTTCTTGCTCTCCTGAAAAGGGGTTGTAGCAAGGTAGGAATTGGTCTCTTCTCCTGAGTAACAGGACTAGAGGAAATGGCCTCAGGTTGTTCCAAGGGAGGTTTCAGTTAGATACTGGGGAAAATTTCTTTACTGAGAGGATGTTCAGGCATTGGAACAGATTGTCAGGGCAGTGGTGGAGTCGCCATCCCTGGAGGGGTTTAAAGGACACATAGCTGTGGTACTTGGGGACACAATTTAGGGGTGGCCTTGGCAGTGGTGGATTAATGGTCAGGCTGGATGATCTTAGAGGTCTTTCCCAACCCCAACGATTATATGATTCTGTGAAAATCCAAAGTCAAGCTGAGTTTAGAGCATATTTCCTGCCATCCTCTCACACAAAGACTAAGTTAAAACAGCCAAATGACGCAGCTTTTCTCTCACAGTGAGCAAGGCATCTGGTGTTTTAATGAGAGCTCTGCTACCCCAGAAATGTCTCATCTCCTCCCCAGTGCATTGGCTCCATTGCCAGCACTGCAGCACAGACACATAACTGAAATGATGCTGGAGATGAGGCTGGAGTAGGTGCTGTGTTCTGAGGAACCAGCTCAACCATCCAGTAGTGATTGCTTCATGCTATCCCCAGTGAGAAGAATGCTTTGCTCCCTTTCTCCACAGGTGGTGGTGATGCCTGGAGTGGCTCCCTAGAACAGAGGCTGGACAGAGTGAGAGAATAAAGTGGGGATTTATGAAAGGCCTTCAATAGATCCACCTTGGGCAGTGCAGGAGCCTCCCAGAGGCTGCACCCAGGATGGACAATGGGCACGAGTTTTTCACACACAGATAACTTTGGTCTGTTTGCATCTCAGGGGTTAATTGTCCAATTCCAGCTTCAGCTAATGAAGTCACATTCCCCCAGTTTGCTCCCCACAATTCACTTTTGTTGAAAATTTTTGGGCCCTGAGGCTGTGAGGTGTCCTTGGTTCTCAGGCCTGGAAGGATTGTTGTGTCTGAGCAAACTGTGCAGAGAGCTCACTGACACTCTGTATGGAGTTCAGAGTTATGCACTAATGCAGTGCAGGATCTGAAAAATATAAAAGCTAAAACTTATGGCATCAGTGGCAGCACCGTTTGCAAAGTATTTTGTTACTAAATGAAAAAATAATGACCTGTTTTGTCGTAGTGGGATTTTTTTTCTCCTGCTTGTCTCTATGTAGGTCCATTGCAAAGGGACAGTGACCTGGTTTTGTCCCTGGTGTTGTGCCCTGTGGGGTCAGTGTGTGTTCCTGGAAGGAGAGACACTGGGGCCAGCTGAAGCAGAGCTATTGATATTAGGTGTGGGCTGTTTAAATATTTCTTCTCCAGGGTTTTCATGTCAGTACTTGAAAACCGTGTTTTGCTGGAGGGATGCCATCTGCAACTCCCAAAAGAGCAACTCATGAATGTGCCAGTTCCTTCCTGAAGTGGTGCAGGAGAGCCTGTCCCACCTGGGTAAACAGAGCCTGTGCTTCTCCCAAGCCCAGGCCTCTGCTGGCTACAGCTCTGACCATGGAAAATGCTTGGATACTGAAGGACCTGGCACGGGTGACTTTTGGGGAACGTGTTGGTTTCCAGGTTTTAGGTGCTTTATTTTTCCAAGGCTAACACGCCCTCACAACTCGCACAAGTTACATATTTGTCAGTGTGAAAAGGCAATAAATTTCTCCTTCTAACTTACCTGCAGCAAGAATAGTAAAGCTTTGACATGAGGTGTGAAATCATAGTGGAGTGCTTTTATTGACACTCACCCTAGAGCTAAATTACATTTTTCCAGGACTTCAAATGGAGCAATTTTAATCTTGTTCTGATTTGATAGTGCAGTCTGTTTTCAGTTCCTTGAAATGGGTTTTTCCAGCCCTGTTCTTTGTTTTTTCAACCCTGCTCTCTGCTTAGCCAACAGATTGAACTTAGCACTGGGAGGGAGCTTGTCCTGAAAAAGCAGGAGAGAGGAAGAAATCCAGTGCGTCACTGAAAATAGCAACTCTTCTCATGTTTTAAGAAATCAGGTAATTGTATCCTTGCAAGGGGTGACCTACAGGTGAATTTGCTTAGTTCAGGTTCCTTGTGGGCAAGGAACCACAGGGGAGAGCTCCATTATAAGCAGAGGATATTTACTCAAGAACTATTTAAATGGCTTTCTGGACATACCATTTTTCTATTAAAAGATTCAAGCTTTTCTTAAAAAACACAGGCAAAAATCCAAGTAGCCTTTAAATGCCACCTTTTTTGTTGCTATGGTTGCTAAAGCATTCTTTGTGTGGTTCCCCCCCACCATCATATACTTTTATTTTTTTAAAAAAGCCTTGAAAAAATAGCTCAACATTACCTTGTTATGTCAACATGGTCAGTGGTTTTTTTTAATGTTCTAAAGGTTACCTCTTGTGTCAACTCCATTAAAAAAAATCAGTTGCAGAAATGCCCACTATCTCACCTTCTATATTCCAAAGTCAGTTGTCCTGGCCCACGTTCAAGGATAGGAAGGTGCTGGATACTCTTGATTCCTTAATGGAGTGCTTCACTTGGAGTTCTGATTAATTTCCTGCACAGCACAAGCATGAGAGTTTCCTGTCCCACTTCTATCTAAAAAGTTTCACAGACGTCAGGCTGAGAATAGAGCTGTGCTTTGTTCCCCCTGTGCTGCTCAGTCATTCGATGTGTTTTTCTGGTTGAAGTGTTTTTAAGAGCCATTGAGGGATTCTGTGGCCATGTTATGTAAAAGAGCTTTAAAGAGCAATCTATTTCTCTCACTTGAAGTTCCCCCAACCCACACACACAGGTGCTGATTTTGTGGCCATAGCGATTCTCCCTTCAGAAAGGGGGGTGCAGAAGTTAAAACACAGGCAACACATTTTAAAGCTCTTTGGGACAGCTCTTAACCTCTATCAGTCCCCTCTTTTCATTATGTCTTGGATGTTCCTTTTGTTTCTCCTGCTAGAGCAGAGGTGTTAGAGTGTGTTTGGGGGACACGGTGAGAGGTGGAGTTTTTAGGCACTGAGTACTGGTCTGATGGTGCCCTTAGCAGGAGAGTGTGCATTGGCTCTGTGCCTGGCCCTGTTTTTGCTGTGCTTGGTGTGTGATGAGTGGTGCACCTGCAGTTTCAGCAGGATCCAGAGGTGATCTCTTTCCAGCCCTATGTGTTGTGCAGAGTTGCCATACACTTTGAGGAAGGTGCTGTCTTCCCACGTGAAATTCCCCAGGTGAGCCACTGAAATGTAGGTAAGAGGGATGCACCATCAGGTTGGGGTGGTCCTGTGTGGAATTGGATGGTTAAACTCAAAGATGGCATCACTCAGTGGCCACAACTGGGGAGCTGTGGTGGTTTTTGTGTGTGCATGTGTGTGTAGGAAGAATAGGATGATATGTCTAAGTCATCACTCCCAAGAAAATGTGGCTGCAGGATGACTTTTCTTTTCATTGGAGATGTAGGCAGGGAGGCAGCATATGTGAAAGTTACATTTTTCCCCCTCCCTCCTCTTATTTCTGGCACACAAACAGGGAAAGTCAGTTTAAGAATGCCTGGGTGCCTGTAATTCCTGCTATCTGATTTGACTGCTTCTTTACTGCTGGTGAGGAAACACTTTCCTTTCCTGCTCTATAAAATAGCATCTAATGCATATATTTAAAGCAGTGACTAGGTGTTCTCTGCAGTCTCTCATTTGATGTGCCCTGCCAGGTTACTGGTCTTCCTTTCTGTCTCTGGTGTAACCCAACACTAACTTGCCCGGTTCATGGTTCATAGTTTAAGTAGGAAAGTTTGGTAAAGTCCTTATTTTGACTATTTTATTTGCTTCTGTGTCCAGCTTCTGACAAACAACTTTGTGTCCAACCCCGGAATAAGGAGGACCTTTAATATGAATACAAATTTTGCAACCTCAAAGTTCCCATTCTGGAGGGAACCAAAGGGGATTGCTTGTATCCTGAGGGAGAGTGAACATCTGGTTTCTTGCTGGTGCTGGGGGACTCAGGGATTCACAGCTGAAGTGCAGGTGTTGTGTGGGGGCTGTTGAGATGTTTGGGACGTTCAGTCCACCAGAGAAGGCCCTGAGCAATGAGGGCTTTGGCCAGAGAGCTGGAGAAGGTGACCTGTTCTGGATCTGGAGTGGGACCCTGCTGAGTGAGAAAAGCTGTGCCTGTATCAGGCACTGTCAGATGGGAGATTAAAGAGCAGAGGCCATAGGTACATTTGTGAGACTGATCTGCTCCCCAAGGGTCCAGTTGAGCAGGGAGGGACATCCATGGCAAAGAGCATAATTCTGATTCTTTGGTGAGAGCTACAGATTTTGTACCTGCTGCTGGTGACTTCACTTTAATGCCACCATCTCCTCTGTTCCAATGCTGGCAAACTCTACTGTACTGCTGACCTGTGGCAATTGCTGTTTCCTGACCTTTTCTTCAGTGGTTATAATTGCTAGTTCCATCCTACATTTTTAGAAATTATTTTCATGTAACCAAGACAGGGATTCCATCTCCTAAAGATGACAAAGGGTTGTCCCAGCCATCTTTAGGTGTAAAGACACTGATGCTAAATGACAAGCTGCGATTCTGTGAGGAGATTCCACCTTCCTAGGGTGCAGGGATGTGCAAAACTGGAAGAGTGCAAAGTTCATCATCATTTCAGTAATTCTGTTAGTGAACTGCCTGCAAAGGTGTCTTCTGCTGTTAACCTTACCAGTGCTTCTTGGTATGCAGTCTGCCTGAGCAAAATATGTCAGAGCATCTCTAAACACAGCAGAACTCCACAACCTGCTGACATTTAGTGAGGAGACATCATATTTTGAAGAGCAGGTAGAAAGTGTGTAAAAGTGATTGTGGATTCAGTAGTACTGGGTCTTTTGTGGTGAGCACAATCCTTTTAATACTCACTCTACTGCAGCCCCGAGATTCATTCATTTAATCTGAAACATCTTGAGGGAAATGAATGCAGGCAAGTTCAGATCAATTATCACACCAAAAAAAAAAAAAAAAAAAAAAGAAAAAGCTTGCATTTCTCTGGGCAATCTGTGTGCACTGTAATGTCAAGCTGTGCATGCGAATGTTGCCACAAAGGAAGGTAGTATGCTCTAATTAGCAGTCACAAAAATGAAATATCAAGGTGTCATTTTGGTGACTAAGAGCCAGACGTGTACAGGTTGTGATACAGGACTGTGACGTAGGCACGCCACGCTCTGAGGTGCTTTTCCCCAGGAGGATATTGCGTGCTATTAGACACTCAGCACATGCGTTTGTGCTTCTTTTTTTGTAAGGTTCCTATACATTAAGCTTGAAATGGCTTCAAATGCAGTGCTATTTCTGTAGGTGTATATCACAAGTACAGTTGGATGGGAACTTTCCAAGAATGGGGGGGGTTTTCCCCCCTAGAAGAGAGAGTCTGCTGGAAAATGTCACTTATGGCAAAACCAAAATGCTGGAGGAAACCTGGCTGTTTGACAACCTATTGCTGACACATTCGTGAGTTTCTAATATAGAGAGCTGTGTGGTTTCTGCTGCCTTGTTGATGCTGGGGAGCTGAGGGACTCAGGCTTCACGTGTGGTCTGAGAGCTTTGGGTTCCTCACACCTTATGGGTTCTCAGGTGTGGGGTCTAGAAAGGAGAAGCTTTGGGCCCCCTGGCTTCAGTGTGAGGTGGCTCATTGTAATCTCCTTGGCAGAGACCCTCAGATGGTTCAAGGGTTTGTCCTTCTCTTTGTAGGATCCCACTGATGACTTCAAGGATTTGTGAAGTCCCTCAGAGTAAGAAAACAGGCAGAAGATCCTCCAGAGCTGGGAGCAATCAACCATTCTGTTTCATTCAGAAAAAAAAAAAAACAAACAGTTTTTTCTTCTCTACTTTTTTTTTCTTCCACAATATTCTTAATTCTGGATATTTCTAAATTTCCTCTTGTTGTTCTAATTCAGAACAAAGCTCTCACAAAATACCAGAATTTCCCATAGGAAAGAAATCCTGAGTTTTTTCAGTCTATGTACAATGTCTCTGGATTTGGTCCCTGTGGGGATGGTGCTTGCAAAGGAGATAATAAGGCTTCAGCAGGCCACTAAGGGGGTCTTTGCTTTTTAAGAACCATTTCTGGACCCAGTGTTGTAATGAACTGAAAACATGGGTGTTCCTGCTTTTGCTTAATTCCCTCCCAGCACTCTGAAGCAGTCCTTAGAGCTGCACCGTCACCCCTTCATATCACTTTGTGATGCACGTTAGCCTTGTTTGACTTCATTATTCCAGCACAGCAATGTCTCATATTTTACTTGATTATTTTTTAATTAATCTATTTCTAGAATTAGTTCATACAGAAAAAAAATTAAAACACAGAACACACAATAAATCCTTTCCTTGCATTAGACCCTGTCTGGCTGATTTCTCATTGCCTGTCAGGTCTAGCAGTTAATGATTTTAGGTGTTGTTCTGGGCTGAGCTGACAGCAAACCTTTAGCTGAGGCTATTACCTGTAAGGCACAGGGTAGTATTTCTTCTGCAATGAAACTGAGCAGTTGTCACTTCTGTCTCTGCCAGGTATTTGCTCTATTTTCCTGCTCTGCATAGATCTGGAGTGTATTATTTACACTGGATTCTCACGGTGTTCTTGTCAGAGGAATGCTGCTAAACAGAGCTGACATTTGGGAAGGAGGAGCAACAAGGAAACTGTCCAGTCCACTTAATTATTTATTGCCTCACTAAATTTTAAAATTTGAAAACAAAACAGATTTTGTGACATTTAATTATCAAGCAAACAATATCAGTTGTCCAAACTACATCTAGTTTTGTGCAATGGAATATGAGGCATGTGAAATACCCCATGAGTACAATTAATCCCCTTTGAAGTTTTATCTGATAAATAGTTTCAAGGGCAACTAATCCATGTAATCCAGAGGAAAGGCAGGACCACAGAACCAAAATATATTCATTGAACATTCATTTAGTCTCTAGCTGAAGTTCATCGTGCTGAAAAATTAGGTCTTCCTTACATAAAGGTTTTTGAATTTAAGGCTGTGGAAGCATCTTTCTGATTTAGGTTTCTGCAAAAATTAATTAAATTGTTCAGCCAAACCCCTCTTTAGGGACCACAACAAAATACGGGTCTGCACAGGGGCAATTTCTCATCAGTAGTGCTGCCTATTGTGGAGAGTTTCTCTCTGGTGGACAAATTCTTGACGTGAGCAAGAAGGAACAACTCCCCTGACTGCTGTTGGGTACAGTGAACAGCATAACTAGGAAAAGGTTTGGTTGATTTGATCTGTTACCCAAGGCAGGAGGAGATGGCACTGAGGAATGTCAGCTTTGACATCAGCTGGGGCCACCTTGCACATCAGAGCCAGAGAACACTTCTGTCGACCTTTGAGAGGTTTGGAGCTGAGGCACGTGTGAAAACCGCTGTAGGATCCATGCTCAGCAAAGGAGGAAACACTGAAATAGATGTCAGTAAGCTCCACTAACAGCTTCAAAGCATCAGTGTCAGATGTACTCTGCTGAGTGCAACAGGCTTCAAAGTATGAACCCCCTGGAAGACAGGTAGTAAGCACAGTTCATTGCTGACAGGCTTGCAAAATCCTTCTGCCCTGGAAAAAATGAGAAGGCTGCCAGCACATTAGTTTCCTGGGAGACTTCTCTTGCTGGCATCCACTTCTCCAGAGGCTAAACTTTCATGTAAATGGCAGAACTAACTTTTCAGCCCATGCAAAGAAACCCTTCTGAGCATGAATATTGGCAACTGCTTGACAGCGTACAAATGGTTTCTAAATCTGCCTCAGTTCAGCAGTGAAATAAGTACTGAGATTTCAGTAGCCACTTCTGCAGGTTTTTATTTTGATGTACTCTACAGAGGCAACCATAGCATGGGCTATTCCAGTTCGTTTTTCTCCTTGGAAACACTCACAGGGTTTGTACTACACCTTCAGCAGCAGCAGAACCTTGAAGGTTTGGTGTTACCCAGGACATTTCCAGGCTTTTCCAAAGGGTTTGAGAGGGAAGTACCTGTCCAGGAACAGGCCAAATGACCCTGTGGTTTTGCTGTGCTAAGTAAGCAGACTTAAGGGTGTGGAGTATCTGCTAATTGAGTGCAGGCTCCAGAAGGGATTTAGGGGGGCAAAAAGAGTTTGGGAGCACATTGCTCTTCAGATCAAGAATGGTTAGAGGCTGTGCAAGAGTGATTGCATGTACCCTATGTCTCCCAGAGAAAACAGGGAAATCTTTTCTAATTCCTGCCAATAAATCTTCACTTCAAATTTGGTGATGATTCATTGAGCACATGGAGCTGAGACAATACTCTGGCATTAGAGAAACGTCATACGTAGATGACACATGTCTATTGTGTGGCAGGAGCAGAAAAAAGTCAAATAACAAGAATACTGCAATACAAATTGTTGTTCATGTGGTGTAATGCCTGTTGGAACTGTAACTCAGTGGCTGCTTTTCTCCCTTTATACTTTCCTCCTAATGCTTCACAAATTTTGCTGATAAAGGGAACCATGCGTTGCTCTAAGCCCTTCAAAACACAGGCATTTCTTCCAGATGTCACGTGGCTTTTTACTTCTTTCTTCAGAGCATGACTATCAATCATGGCATGTTTTCCTCCATAACTATGTGTCCACAGCTCTCCATCCCTTTTCTGTTCACAGCCACTTGTTGTGCTAAAGTACCAGCCTTTCATTTATACTCTTGCTACCCATTCTGCCCAGCAGTAGGAGGATTATAATAATTTATCATTTCTAATCCCAATAGGGGTGTGTTTGACTTTTAGTCATACACAACATGCATCAGAGGGGGGTGAAATGAAACATTAGCAGTGGGGTTTTTCTCTACTCTGTGAACCCTCTGAAGCATTGGGAACAATGGCAATGAGCCCTTGCCAGGTGTGGATTTTTTAACTTGAACAAGAGAATTATTTCATGAAACAAAAGATTTTAATATACAAAGTACTTAATTTCTTCCATCTCAAAAGCAGCAGGTGGGTCCTTGCCCTGTGGTTATTTCCTTTTGTCTTTTGTGTTTGTTGTGGGAGCTTAACAAATAATTCAGCACTGCATGTGAAAATGAAGGGTTTTAACAAGCACACTTCCTAAGGCTTTGTTGGCACCTCAGGATTCAGCCTGACAGGGGGCTGTATTCCCTCAGTGTTGTCTGTGTGGCTGCTATCTCTCCTGTAACCTATGCTGTAAAACCTGTAGAGAAGCACAGTATAGTGAAGCAATGGTTCTTGTATTGGTTCATTCTTTTTGAAAGGTTTGGTAGAGTGATGGTGAAAAACAAGTGATCCTTTACAAAAAGCTGAAAAATGTTTTTCGGGGTTCAGGTGTCCAGCACTCTCTGTTCTAAAATGTACCCAAGTAGCAGAGATTGTCAGTCTGCTGCTTCTGGGAGCATGCAGAGTCATGATTTTCTCTTACTGCTGATGTAATGGAACATGGAACTGGTGTTACAAGTGAGTGTAAGGAACTTACTAGCAAAAATGTGCTTTCTTTTCTCCCTGCCTTGCCAGCAGGCTGCTCAGATGTGCTCTCTAGGGGAAGTGGACAGCTCTGGCAGAACCAACATAGCACTTCATTTTCTTCCTGTTCAGCCTCCAGTACCAATCTCTGGCTGTTCTAGAGACAGCAATGGCACACAACATTTCTTACACAGAGCAGGGAAAACAGTACTGCATTGAAAGGAAGACACAAGGAATCTTCCTTTCCAGAAACCCTCTGCTGTTATGATAATTGATAGGCTATATTTCACTCATAGCAAGCTCAGTGTCTGATGGGATGAGAAATCAGGCACAAGCCCTCCTCACTTCATGTGGTGTTAATAATTGCTTTTGGTTCTCAGAGACAGCTAATTGATGCTAAAGGTGTGTATTTTAACCTTGGAAGTAAAATTTAGCTTCACTTTCCTTCTTGTTGTGTTTGCTGTATGTTGCTGTAGGTTGTGGGAGGAGCACTGCAGTCATACATGAGCAGTGCTTGTAACTGAGGCGAGGCCTGTATGGAGGGGAAATGCTTGGGAATCCACAGCTCTGAACATTGAACAAAGATGCTAACGGGCACTAATGCCCTTTTACAGGGCTGGATAGAGATGGAAAAGATGTCTAATTGGCACTGGAAGCCATGGCTGCTGATCCCTATTCCTGTGCTTGGTGATTTCTCTTCAGTCTTCATCTCCAGATATGTGAGTAAAAGGTCGTGAGAGAAATTCCCTTAAAGCTGAATATATAGTGAACTTTATCCTATAGTTAATTTCCAAAAACTAAGTGTGTGGTGTTCGCATCTTCAGGTATTAATCCTCAAAGCACACAATAGTAATAATTACTGCTTAGACTCCTAAAGGGAGCCTGTCCTTAATTCTGTTGTCTCTGACAGTTATTTTTCCTTCCTTGGATGCACACATGTATTTTGTGCCTCAGCAAGTGTGCAACCCATGTGGCCTTGCCAGATGGTAACTTCAGAGTCAGGATGATGAAGATATGGACAAGGCAAGAATTAAGTGGGCTGAATGTGAGACAACAGTAGGTTGTGCTCAAGGGGGGAGTAAAGGTCAGAGGAGATTCACAGATGGATTGGTCTTGATTAATATATTTGTGAATGGCATGATTAGGTGAGATTACACATATAAAACTGATCAAAAATTTATCAGATCAAAGCATACAAGGAAAGCAGAAGAACTCTAAGAACTGAACTTTAAAAAGTGAGCAGTAATTCCACAGTGCCCAGGGCAAGTCTGTGCTGCTGGGGACCAGCAATAAGTTTCTTATATGCTGTTGGAGCTGTACATTTGAAAAGGAAGAAAAAGAGAAGCAAGGCATAAATATATTCATTGACCAGAAGATGCTTGTCACTGTAAGCAAGGTGAGTGTGAACCTAAAATATCAGACTATATTATTCCACTGGAGATTGTGCATAGCCATAGGTCCTCTGTTACCTTCATCTTAAACAGTGTGAATGATTCCAGGCGTTTGTGTTCAGAAGGGATTCACTCACAGGTACAGGAAAAAGCTGCGATGACATCAGGGGTGGAAAGCCTGTCCCTTAAGTGGAGACTGAGCAGACTTAGCTGGTTTACTTTGGCAAAATAATTGTTCTCCAGGTATATGCTGTGGGGTAATACCAAAGGCAGGGGGTAGAACTGCTTCCATAAAAACAAAACACAAGCAGGATCAGATGACTGATGTCTAGAACTTAGAGGAAAAAACTGAATGTAGTAGTAGTGTAGGCATAGTAATACTAAATATTGTAAATGAAAGGGAGCCTGATCAGTTTGTGGAAAGATTTGGTGATGGGGTCAGATCCTGTAGCCCATAATTCCAATCTTGATATTATTTAAGGCCAAGGGAGACTCATGGGATTTATTTTTAAGTGACTTGAAATCGCTGGGTTGTCAGATAGTCCTATAAACCCTAAAGTTGCTTAAAGTCTGTGAAATAAAGTTCTGTGCTTTGGAGTAAAGTCAGCATGGCTTTTAATCAGATGGCTTGTGGCTGTCACCAAAGACCTGCATGCTCAGATTTAATGTGAAGTTCTGTTGCACTGTGGTTAATAGTCAGATCATCTTCTAAAGTCAGTTGGTATAATTCCTCTGGTTGTAGTGGAGTTAGGCTGATTTCCGACAGCCCAGTAATTTAAAGTAATGGGATTTAATGAATTTTACATTAAGTCAAAGAAAATATTATAGCTGGGGCTCCCTGTGCTATCTGGAGGATTATAGTAAAGAGTGTTTTAAATAAAAAAAGTTCCTATCAATCTGTCACTGTAGAACTTTGTGATATATAGAGACCACTTGAAAACCTTTAGAAGGCTGGGATTTTAAGTTGTCTTGTTCTCAGAGCTTGTTAGTAAGAATCACAGCATCACAAAAGCCTAGAAAAGAAAGCAGTAAGCAAGGCTGGGAAGGAAAAGACCACATAGGTCACATCTAACTTCTTCCTTGCAATTATGTGTACCTTGTGTTTGTTCATGGGGGAAAAAAAAAGCCTGGTTTGGAAAAAGGTAATCTTCGGTTTGGTAGTTCACAATGCAGACCTTTCAAATCTAAGGTCTTCAGATTTGAAGATCAAAAGAGATTTGAAAAGAGCTTTCAAATCTTCAGACAGTCTTCTAGGAAAATAAATCCAGGAGAATGTAGTCTTAACTAAAGTGTCCAGGTTAAACACAAAACCAAAATCACAGAACCCTGGACTTTGGAAGCAACCTCTATAAAGTAGATTGTTCAGAACAACATCTGGTTGGGTCTTCAGTATTTCAGAGGATGGAGACTCCATAAACAACTTGTTTTAGAGTTTGACCATCCTCATAGTAGAAGACATATTTGGGTTTTTTTCTTCTGTTTAATAGGGTTTCATCTATTCAGTTTGTGTCCATTGCTTCTTGTCCTTTCATTGGGTGTCCCTGAAAAGTATCTGGCTCATTTTCTTTATACTCTTTCACCATGTATTTATACACACAGGTAAATTCCCACTGAGCCTTTCCTCCTCCAGAATGAACAGTCCCAACCCTCTCAGCCTCTCCACACCAGAGACATTTCAGTCCCTCAGTCATCTTTGTGGCTCTTCCCTGGATTTGCTCCTTTCCAGGGATGAAGCTGAGGCTGACTGGCCTGTAGATCCCTGGATCCTATTCCTTAGAAGGAAGATAAAGCGAAGCTTTGCTTTTCCAGTCCTGAGAAAAATCCCCTGATCACTGTGACCTTTGGAAGATAATTGAGTGTGGCCTCACAGTGACATTGGCAGCTTGGAGCACATTCCATCAGGCCCCACAGACTTGGCTATGAAGTTTGTTTAAATGCTCCCTTGCCAGCCTCCCCACTACAGAGCATAAATCTCCTTTTTAACAGTACCAAACTCAAGGAAAGCACCAAGTAAGCTGCTGTCCTTGCAGCCGTTGACCTCACAGCAGGATTTCCCCAGAGCTGTGCAGTGCTTGCAGGGATGAGCTGTACAAAAGTAGGTGGGAAGCCACAGCATTCTTGCACAAGGAAATTTCCCAGTACAAACCAGTCAAATGTGGCTTAGTGCCCATACATGAACAGTGTTGTCCCAGGGGTAACTCCACAGCAAGTTGTGAGCTGCGTTTGAAAACTTATTAAAGGAACTTATCAACTGAGAGATAGATTTGATGAATAAGGGGAAAGAACAACACGAAAGCAAAACATTAAATGGATTTTTTTCTCACATGCACTTTAATCAATTTAAATATCTATATGTAGTCTGACAATCACCAACTAAATTTTCTTTCAATCAACCATGTGTGTTTTCCTTTCAGAAGAGTCTTCCAATGCCACTTTACATTTTCTGATATCTTCCCTTGTTTTAATCCCTGATACATCTGGAGATGAAATCCAGAACTCTCACAGATTGCTTGTTGTAGGCGACCCTTTGAGAATGCCAGCTGCAGACTCACAGCTCAACAGACTTTGACCTGACTTGGCTTTTTTCCCTCTGAAACTTATTTCTGAATCACATTTCAGTGAGATCTCTGCATGCCTGCTCTGTTTTTTCCATTGCTTGATTCAGCTTATATTTTTTGGTTCAATATTTGAAACCACCCTATCAGACTGCTGAATTACACACCTCTTAACAGCAGTGGATGATCAGCAAGGGTCTCTGAAAAGGAAAATAAATAAATTAACTTTTCTAGGTTTGGAGAGTGATTCTTGGTATGACTCACACTTGTTCTAACCATGAAATCTGACTCACTGTGTAGTGTAGCAGGGAAAAGTTATGACAGAAATAGCAAAAAATCTGTAGTCAGTCATATCCAGTCAGTCTAATCCAGGCATACCTCAGGCCCTATATGGTGATTCCCGGCATCTGGAGCTCACCCATCCCACAGTGAGAGCAGCAGATGATTATTTTTGGAAGCTCCAGGCTCCAGTCCTCAGTATCTGCTCCTTGTTTTGTCCCCTGGGCTTCATGCACAGGAGTTTCAGTGTGGCCAGCCTGCTCCAGGCTGTGAACCTGAGTGTGAACAAGAAATCTTTTGTGCTGCCTTTTGAGTGAAGGTGGAGATGCCACTACAGCAGCTGGGGAGGTCATTTTGGGACTGCTGTACAATACCCAGGCTTTCAGGTGTGTTTCTGCTGAACACCTTTGTCCTCTCAGATCCCCAGTCAAGCATTGTGCCATGGGCAAGCCAAAATAAACCATGCAAGGAATTTCACTAATACTACTAGTAATAAGGATCAAAGAAGGAAGAAAACACTCTACCTTCATTTCAAGTGTTAATGTCTTTCTGTTAGGTAAGAGAATGTATATGTGGTATAAATTATCTTGGAGAAAATTATATAAATTTCATTGTGTCAATGTGTCTCAGCATCCTACAAAGTTAACTACAATATATTTATTTTATCATCAGTAGGAGAAATCCCTTGCTGGTTGTCCGAATTAGTTTGACTATAAGGCTTCATACCTTGATGTTTTAGTCTTGTCTAGGTGCTGATTTATCATTTTACTTCCTCAGTATCTCACCTGTACAACCTCTGTATCTACTTTAATCTTGCAGTAACCTCCCTGTGTTGCCCAATTTCAGGAGAGCTGATTCCTTTGGGAGGAGTGGCCACTCTGTCCTGGGATCATCACTGTCCTTCTGGGTTTCTTTCTCTTGCCCCTGCTGCTCTGTAGCTCACTGCTCCACCAGCATATCCAGCAGGATGACTTCAAGCTTGTATTTCTCCAGTGGGAATAAATGGGCAAAACTAGAATCTGAGTTCTCTGGCTTTACTGTACAGGTGCATTGATCACCTTGGCTGCTCTTTCATGCAGTATTGCACCAGGCTCTCAGTCCACATCATTCCCAAGCAGAACTGACTTGTGCTAACCAAACAATCCCAGTTGTGGAGGAGATGCTTCCAATACTTTTAATAACCAGTTTGTCAGCTGTGTTCATTGCAAACAAATACTAAGCAGCTTGGTGGTTTGACCACAGCAACAATTAGCTCAGGAGTGACTCCCTGCTATAGGCAGTCACTTCATTAAGTATTTATGAAACTGAAATGTTTCTGTTAATAAAACACAACTGGAGCTTCTTAGGGAAAGACTGATAGAAGTGCTTTGCTTCCTCTATCATTTAATGTATTCACTAATTGGTAATGTCTCTGGGATAAGGACTAAAATAAGAAATAGAAGCAGCAGCTTTGAGCTCAGTGATACCTCTTAGGAGAAGAACAAGCAATAATTGCCACTCCAGTGTTTCAACCTCTGTTCAGTGCCATGTGATCCCATGAGTTCACAGCACCTGCTGTGCTGGCAGCCAGAGTCACACGGATTCTGTGAACTCAGCTGCACTTGGCTTGTGTTCCTGTCTGAGCAGGGCCATGCAGCAGCCACCAGTCAGCATCCTGTCCTCACAAAACCACTCATCTCACAGTACAACTGGTCCTGGGAGCCTCAGACAACACTTAATGGGCAAGGTGCACAATTCCCTGTAAATGTCAGATAGTTTTATGTATTGCTGCGAAAGGGAGAACAATGCATGGGACAAATCAAATCACCTTTGGATTAATCCTGAGATGTTTGGGTCACTTCCTGTCTGGTGTTTAGTGTTTAACAAGTGTTCTTTCCTGTGAACCCAAGTAGGGACCTAAGGCTCGGTCTAACCACAGACCCCATGGGGTGTGGCAGTCGAGGGGGTGAGAGCAGCCAAGGGCACCAGACACAGCTCATGGCTGTAAATAGAGAGCAGCAGAGCAAAGAGAAATAGAGTTGTGAAGTGAGTGGTTCACTAACACTTGGGCAATTGGGACCTTCCCTGGTGGAAGAAGTTCCCTGTTTCCCTAGATTAATTAAAAGCGCTGCTGCCTAACCCGGAGGAAGAGAGAATGTCTTTCTTCAAAGGCTAAATTTTTCTCAGCCTTTGAAGAAAGTGAAGTGTCAGTTTTTTTAATGTAGTCTGGCTGAGAGCCTGCCGTGGGTATGGCAGTCAGTGCTCAGGCTGTCAGGAAGCAAGACTAGTTTATACAAAACCATAATTGCTTGAGCTAATTTTAAGCAAAATGAGCTCAAACAAAGCAACGGCATACTCCAACAGCTTCCACCTTCCTCCTGCTTCTGCAGAAGAAAACCATATGAATCTGTGGCTGTGTGATCAGCAGGCATGCTGGGCCATGATCAGGTAGGGATGTCTGGACTGATCTTTATGCATTTAACTGGCCTTTGGATTTAAATGTGGCTACTGCACAGCCACACACCTGCCTGGTTGGGGTGGGTGACTTAAGCTTGGCTTCCACTGTGGGAAGTGTTTGTCCTTCACCTGAATGGGAGAAGGGCCTGGCATCACTTTAGTCTTCTTACCCCATGGCAAGGTAACCACACAGCCAGGGGAAAAAAAATTACAGTGCAACTGGTTACAGCAGTAAAACACTGTGTGACTAGGTTTGTCCTTTTATGAGGTTTATAGAGTCAAATATGAATGGGCAAGAAGTGCTTCACAGGGCAGAATGTCACCATTTAGTCAGGATCATTTCAGTTATCTGATGTAGTCACAAGTATTTCCTTAAGGAAAAGAGCAGTAGCCAAGGAAGAGGAAGACTGGGTTCAATAGTAGTACCTTTTTCTGTATTAAAATGATATGATTTGATAAATATTTTCAGGGTTCCTTGCAGCACCAAAGCTATAAAAAGTACTGATTGTAAAGCAGAGGTCTTAAAAGTCATTAAAAATTGTTCCTTCCAAAAATAAGCAAGTAAATGAAATGAGAATTCAACATTGCATTTTCTCCTTTTAGCTTTAGGTAAATACAGCTAGAAATTCAGTTCTCTATTTATTTGCAAACACTGCATAATAAACATAAGTGTACTGCTGTTAAGAATAATAATTCAATGCTAATGATTCTGAAAAGTAAGAAGGGAATAAAAGAACCATCTGAGAGAAAGGGACAGGTAATTAGGCAAAGCAGGGAGATGAAATGGTAGATAAGTACCTAAGAAAATTACACAGTAAAGGTGATTAAAAATAAAGGAATATAACCTGTACATTATATACTAGAACAGAAAATACAGAAAGTGCTGGCAAGGATGAGCCACAAAAGGTGAATCTAAACTGTGAGGGTTAAGGATTTGAAATGTAGCTGTCTCCTGGTTCATCTGATCAGAGAATTCACTCTTTTCAAAATAACTGGGGTGAGACTCTGCATTACAACTGAGAACACTGACCACAGATAGGAGCAGAGTGAGCACAAAGGTTTTGCACCCCAGACCTGCTGCAGTCCCTGGGCTGTGCTGGCAGCTCCAGCTCTCGCAGCTCCTCCCTCCCACCTTCCTTTTGCTTCTTGGCCTCTCAGGAGCTCCACTCCTCACTCTGTGCTGATGCTCAGCCGTGGTTTTTCACTCGTGGCCCATTTCCTGCAATGCAGTTGGCCAAGAAGATTTCCATCTCCTCTTGGATGGACTCCCAGTAAATGGAAATTTAAGGGATGCCACCTGGATCAGCACATCCAGGCTAAAAATATGAGACTTTTGCATATGCCTGAATGAGGATGGTTCTCAGGCTGACAACTGCAAGACATTAAAAATCCCAGTGGATCAGCACAAGGGGAGGAAGGTTCCTCACATGTAGTGACCAGCAGATTACAAATCATGATTTTAAGTAAATTTTTGGTCTTGCTCCCCTCTGTACCATTTCTTTCTGTGGCTTTTGTTGGAATGATCTTATTTCTGTTTCCCAGGACTGTAACTGGAAGAATATAGACAACTGCAAGTATTGTGGAGATGTTAAGAGAAAAAAAAAAATGCACAGAGCATTCAAGTCTTGAAAAGCTATTATTAATTTTATTAGTAACCATAAAAAATATTCTAAGAGTTTAATTTTAATGCTTCTCCTTTTTTTTGTGGTCAGCAATCAAAACTGGATTACTTCCCATTTGGGGCACAAGAGTTTGTAGTATTTTTTCTGCTGAGAACCAGCTCCCTTTGTAATCAGTTGCTACAGAGATGTTGCTGAGGAACAGCAGTATTGATAGTGAATGTCTCTGATTGAAGGAAACTTTAATCAGAAGTTATATCTCGAAAGGAACAGTAAAATTGTAGAAGTTTAGTTTTCCCCTGAAAAAAAAACCTCTGGCTGAGCTGCCTGGAGCAGTGACAGTAAGCTCTGACTCCTGGAGTATATTGCTGTTGTGTGCAGTGACAATAATTGCCAGTTTCCTCCTGAGGAAGGAGTATCTGTGCAAGCACAAATGCATCCAGGTGTTCTCTGACAGACAGAGGTGCAGAGAGCAAATTAAATGGGAAGTGGAGCCATACAGTGGCACTGTTTCATGAGAAAAAACCTATTTTTCGTGCTGCTAATGACAGAAGTTCATCTGTTCTGAAACTCCATTCCTCTGACCATTCTTCCATGGGTATTGAGCTGCTATACATGCTCTTCCTTTCTTTTTTTTTGGCACCCACCTTTATATTTAATAATCACCTTTGAGTATCCTAATGCCAATAGGAAAAGACTAAATAGCTGTGAGCACTACAATGAAGGGTTCTTTGTGAAGTATCAAATAAAAGGTCAGAAGATGAGACCTCATGAAAACCCCTGCTTGCTTTGGAAGGTGTGGGCTGCAGGGCATTGCTTTCCCACCTGTGAAAGGCTTAAGGGCACTGTGATATTTATTTAGTATTTCTAGAAGGGAAAGTGGTAAATGTGTCTAAGCTATACTTTTCACAACTGAATGAGTACTTTCCTCTACAGCAGAGCAAACTTGACTTTTGTCTAAGACATGGTGAAGATACTTGAAGTTTAATGCCACTTTAATTTAGCTTCAACAACCAACCTTTGTTATTATTATTGTTACTTTAACATTTCTAACTGGATGTCACCTGTACTCCTTATGCATGTCATGGTAATAAAAATTTAGTTGATTTAGTGATTAACTGAGTTGATTTAATTATCTTAGGTAAATAATATTATATGCTAATGTAAGGTAACATTTCGTTTTAATATCTTAGAACTGTATATGCTGCAATCAGATTCTTTAAATATTTACTGAAGTGCTTAGATGTAATAAATCTGATAGAATTATTGTGGAGTGACATGATGCTGGTGCCAGCTTAAGGTCCTTCCCTGGGAATTTATGGCAAAGATGGGTGAAACGTTCCCACTGTGTTAGAAATGGAGGGAAAATTGGTTTTGAGGCATTCCCAGGCTCTCATTCATAGTCTGAAGTTGCCTTTGCAGTTGCCTGGCCAGGGAAGCTGCTCCCAGTACAGCTGGCCTCCCTTCTTCCAGCCAGCATTCCCACAGCTCCCCCTGGGCACAGGGGGAAGTGGGAGCAAGGGCAGCTGGCCTGGGCGAGGGAAGAGTGGTCAGTGATGCAATGGGGGCAGTGGGAGGAGGTCACAGAATGCAGTGGGACAAAGACTGCTGGGGATTTCCTTTGGGAGAGAGATTTTGGAGTCAGAGCAGCAGCTCAGCATCACTGCTGGCTCTGCTGCTCCACTGACTGTCCTGACTTCCACAGACATGGCAGAGCAGTCTGTGTCTCCAGCCAAGTGCTACATATCCCAGTCTTGTTGCATCTTGCTCCCTTTTATTCCTGTTAACATTTATAAAGAAAATGAAATATTTACTACTTTAATACACCCAGGTCTTGGGAGCCTCATGAAAAAATCTCTGTTGATTCCATTCTTTACTAAATTATTATATAAAACTCTAGAGCTCCACAAAGTTTCTAATTATAGGGAAGGTTTTATAAGTTTGTGTTTGCCTTTTATAACATTTTGAATATAGTAGTTGAAGGCTGCCTGGGCATTTTGTTAGGCAGACCTGTGCATTCCCTGAGACAGACAGTGTGCTGTGGCTTCAGCTACAGCTTAAGCCTCCATTTAGAGAAAACTAGGGGAGATACTGGGCAAGATTTGGACATCAAGAGTAATAGTTGATAGTTGTAGCTGCTGTTGGTGATGAGCTGTTCTGAAATTCAGACCATTTCAAGCAGGTTCTTGTGTGACCATCAAGCCCATTTAAAATGCTTGTCCATCTTTGTGGGCTGAATATTTAAAATTTTGACTCAACATCCACATAGAGTTCATAAAACAGTTTCAGAGTTACTATATGACATCCATAAATTGTAGTGGCAGTAGTCTCAGAAGCAGCAAAACTTGTATGAATGTATTTAATGGTTCAGGTCAGTAGGAGATTTTTAAGTGTCCCTTTTCTCTAAAAATGAGTAAAAAATTTAGATCCCTTGAAGTTTCTATAATGATGAAGTACATGCTACTTCCTCACTGAACAGGGAATACTAATTGCAATCTGAGTACATGCACATCTAAATATATCACCAAATATTTATTTCATCAACTTAATAGAGATTATAAATGCTAAAAATAACTATTAAAATTACTGGAAAGTAAGGTTGGAGATGAGATCCATTAAAATCAAGATGTAATATTCTTGCACAATATTTAGAAGAAGCCCCAAAGACAATACTAAAACCACTGACCTTTTTACATATTTTCATTGCTTGCTACATGCAGGAAAACCCCCAAACTGGAGAACATGAGCAGGGTGTGAGCCATCCCTAACTGCTGACTAAGAACTGATGTGTTGAGTGGTCAGCCCACTCAACATTGATGTCCACAGAAATCCTGTCACACTTGGATGTCAGGCCTGGTTGAATTTCCTACAGATAGCTCATTTTCAGGCCTGGGCTCTGAAAAATGTGCAACACGTGATAAAAGAAATTACAAAATACTCTAATCTGCTGCTTCTGAGGCAAAAGGGAGTTCTGTAACTTGTATTAGGCAGCCATTCCCAGGCACTAAGCTGTGACAGTGATAAGCCCACATGCACTGCTTACAGCTTAGCACAATAATGACAGCTTATTGATATTTATATCACATCTTAAAGCATCACGGTTCTTCACATTGTTTACAATATGCTTGCCTCTATAGCACCGTCCTGTCTTTGCACATACAACTAGAGGCACAGTGGAAACCAAAGCTGGTTTCACATCGCAGAGAAATTAGACTTGTAGTTGCTTATGTTGGGGGCCTAACAGCCAATTCACACTTTATAGCTTCCATATATTCTGTTCTTGGAGTTGGCTTATTTTTAATTTCTTCAGAGCTGAGCCAGACAGATTTTGGGCACGTGTAGCCTGTGTTCAGATTTTGAAGATGTTTGCCAGAAGCAGAACAACTTTCATGCAGGGTCCTGGGAAGACATGAGTTTGGTTGGCTGGGCTGGGAAGTTAGAATGTGGCAGTGAATGCAGGAGGGATGTCAGAGCTTGGATGAGGGACAGCAGAGGCCACAAAATCAGTAATCAGCACAAGCAGAACAGCTGGGCCCCCAGTAGGGCCTGTGGCCCCAGGGTATGGAGTGGGTGTGGATGGAGTCATACAGAGGGAAGGGACCTTGTGGTGGGTACAGAGCCAGGCAGGAGGGCAGAGCCTGGCACAGAGGGCAGGTGGGAATGTGGGACAGGAGCACTGAGGAGCTCAGGTGTGTGGTTTACGGGAGGCTTTGGGGTACAATTTGGAAGTATTGAGAAAAAAGATAGAGGAAGACATGGGCTGGAGTAGATTTGGGACAAGAACTCGGGTAACAGGAGTTGTGTACTGGGAGGGAGAACGAGCTGCAGGGCTTGGAGATGAGCTCCAAGTGTGAGAGGCCTGGGCACTGTGGGGCACGAGGGTGGTGGGTATCACAAACCCTCTCATCCTGGGTGTCTTTGCCATGGATTTTGGCTTGGGAGCAGGCACAGTCCTCCCACCCACTGCCCATGCTGCCTTCCCTGCCTGATGCATGGCCAGAGTCTGTGACCTCAAGGCCCACAGTCTGCTTGGGGTTAAATTGTGCTCTTTCAACATTAAGGCTTTTTTCTCAATTTAGGGGCTCTTTCAACATGAAGGATTTTGTCTGAATTTAGGGGCTATTCATACACATAGGCCTGTCAGTTTAATATGTAATCCTTAACATGCACATTTCATTTTCTCTGAACAGCAGAGAACACTGAGTTAATTCACCTTAGCCCTTGGTTGCCTAAAGCTTTCAGGTACAGTATAAAATAACAGCATAAACAGAGCTTTGCTTCTAGTGGGAATTGCAAACTGAATTTATGAAATAGCAGTGGGAACTGGAAATCTTTCTCTTCTATCAGTGGGAAGATGTGCCTTTTCAGTGCAGGAAGCTTGTATTTTGAATTGAAGGAGACAAAACCAAATGTTCAAATAGTACCTTTTTTAGACATAAATAGAGCACAAAGCAATTCTGCTCATAACCTCCTGCATATAAAACACCTGACATGAAACACCGAATGGCAGCTGGAAGACAAGTTATGCAGGCAGATGAATTCATTTTCTCTTCCTCTACCTGTCACTTCAGCCCGTCAAGTCAAAATCTGGCCCCAGATCAGAGCTTAGGTCAGAGGGGGGCTTTGGTTCCTTGCCTGCCACTGAGCTGCTGGAATCCACGATGAAGAATCCTTTGCCTGGGAGCTGAAGCTGCCTCTCAGCACTCACAGATGTGCATTGTTTTGACAGTTTTGGGGGTAGGTAGGCACTTCTCTTGCATTTAATCCTTGCCAGGCTTCACAACCTGCGAGTCCGTCTTCCTTTTCCCAAAGGATCTTGAGCCTCAGAGCAAATCTGGTGGTTTGGTCTCAGCACCAAATACAGCTGACAAAAGAGGAAATACTGGTTTTTCCCTGCTCTCCAGCAATTTAGCAGTTAGGACGTTTGCTTAGGATGCACAAGACCTGGATTCACTTTTGCTTTTCTTGTGCCACATGAATTTGTAGATCTGGCTACCCTGGGCTGTGTGGGGACCCTCAAGTCCTTCCACTCAAGCTGTTCCACTTTGCCTGACATAATTAAATATTAATTGGGCCAGACTGAAGGAGTAAATGACTTTTTATAGCCTGGCAACTAGGCCACTCACCCAGGAGAAGAGAATCTCAAGTCCTAGCACTCATATTTTACAGCTAGAAGCATAAAGCTATATTTGAGCATGTGAATGGTAGATTTTTTGTTTAAAAAAGGTTTAGATGGTGCTTCTTTAAGCCTTACTATGCTAAGCCTTTTTGAGGACAAAGCCATCTTATTTGGGTGCCCAATGTAGGGACATGCACTGAAGGCTATGGCCCCATTAAAAAAAAAATACAAAAACCAGCAACAAAAAAAAAACACAAAAGCAAGCAAACAAACAAAAAACCTCAAAAAACCAACCAACCAACCAAAACCCAACCAAAAAAAAAAAAAAAGAAGAAGAAAAGGAAAAAAAAAAAGAAAAAACCAAACCAACCCAAACACCTCACACTTTCTAGCTGACTTTGAAGAATCTGAGAACAAATATCAGGTCAGACTGATGCTGCAGGAGATAATTCTCTTTGGAGTTTTTTGAAGAAAATACAGTGAATTGTTATTAATCAGTGCCTTAATTGCCCAGTTCAAAACAAGAGAGTTGCCATTTCTGGAAGCCTCATTGAGAACACTTACATTTCTAGACAAACCTTTTCTTTCATAAATTTCAATGAAAAAATTACAGTTGCTTATAAGATTCAAGCCTGTATTTCCTCCCATTCTGAATAACTGTCTGAATTACGGTAGGCATTCCAAGGTGTATGTTTGTTTTTAAACTGTCAGTATCTTTTATCTGTAAAGCATTTATATTCACTTGCTCTAAAAGCACAATATTAATTATCTCTTCATTAATAAACACTTTTAACTTACATGAAATATATAAAAACATAGCTCCTCTAGTTATTCTAGATGCTTACAGAAGATGAAAGTGGATAATATTTTTGTTTATGAAATTAGATGCTACAATGTCTGTCTTATTAAAATGAAAAACTGAGCTCCTTGAAAGAGAGGGGATTTTGTTCTTCACTTTCAGAAATTAACTGGTGTCAGACACAATTTCTAGGCTTTCTCAGCATTCTCTAAATGTACTATGTACTTCAGAATTCTCACAACAAAAATCTGACAGTAAAGACAATGCTGAGCTCATGTTATTCTTAGGATTTCAGAAATGTATAGACCAGTATCAGGTGAGATGTTATTTTTATAATTTTTCCCTCTAATAAAATGTTCTGTATTTGAATAGAATTAGGGAAGGCCTTTGCAGATGGACACAATTCTATGTCCAGTTTTGGGTTTTTTTGTTTTTCTTTTGCTACAGAGGTTCTTCATTAAATATTCACAAGACATACATGAATAATTTACATTGCCTTAATTCACTGGGCACAATAGTTAAGGTAAAAAAGCCCACAGTCATTCGGGCAACAGAAGGAATATGTTCAAAAAAGAAAAAAAAAAGCATTTTATTAGAGCTGCTTGCTTTGAATAGCAGATTCTGTGTGTGTGTGTGTCTACATTTTAATGTTGGCTTGTATTTGTCTGTTCTCTGTAGGTGGTTTCCCATTTTAAGATGGTAGATTGATAGTGGAATTATCTGCTGTTTAGTAAACTCTGAACCATTTCCACTCAAATCAGGGGGAAAAGAGCCTTTGGTATTTTCCATGCTTGCCTCATGTTGTAGTGAAGGGTCAGAGAGGAATGGACTCTTGACCCTGCAGGAGAGACCCTTCCACATTTTCTCAGCCAGTCCCACAGTGATTCATGGCAATGCACAGTACTTAATACAATATGGTTTTCAGACAGTCATATAATAAAATATATAGCTCATAAACTTCAGCTCTATAAACAGAGGTCACTGCCTTGTGGGAACTCCCATGATTTAGGTCTGTGAAAATACTGCTGTGTATTGTAGATCTGACACAGCCCTAACCAGGACTTCGTACAGAGAACAGTCCCCAGCCACAGAGGTGAAAAGCTTAAATAGTGAGATTATCCATCCGTTTTGGGACAAATAGTGGAAGAGAGTTCTAAAATCCCATGAGAAACCCCATTGCTTTACAGCAAACATGACTGTGTGGAAGATAATGTACATACATGCATGCTCACACAGTGACTTCTGTGCAAATCTGGTCATCAAAATGCTGGCTGATGCACAAAAAAGGAAAAAAAATAGCAGAGAGCAATGCTGATATCTGAAACTTCAAATGGAGACCTTAAAATTTAAACTTGATGATGCCTTATTGATTTCCAAGTTGGAAACAAGACTGGAAACCTTTGCTTAAGAAAAAGCATTGTGATCTGTACACGTTGCAGTCCATGCTTCCAGGTGTAATCATGTCTACAAAGTTAATATTTGATGTTCAAAGTGAAAACAGTGGCTAGCACACTCTATTTAAAGACAGCAAAATGATTATGTAAATGCCTTGACAGACAGAAGTACCTATGCAGATGTACCTTGTAATCTTCTCTGGAGTACAGGGGAATATGTTGACATATTCCAAACAAGAGTGGTAATATTTTGCCTAATAGATGAATTTCTAAATGAAAGTATGGCAAACTTGTTATTTGTGCAAGAGTTCTCTTGTCCACTTCCTACTGCTGATAGATGAACATAGCCAGATGCAAAATCAACACAGACACAGGTTTCCCTTTAGCTAAATTTTAATGTTACTGTGAAAATATTACAGCAGGGAATGAAGGCTAAATTCTGCTTATATTATGTTCAAGTGTTATCTCTCAGATAAGCAAATCTTATTAAAAATATCCTTTGTTAATTCCATCAGAGTAATTATAGAAGAAAACAATAACAATTACATTGTAATTTCTCTGAAAAGTAATAACCCAAAACTTTGTTTGACATCTAAATTAGATTATTGCAAGAAATTGCAAATGAATTAAAGTCAGCCCTTCAGGCTTTCTACTCTGAAAGTCTGAAACCAAAAATTTGTCGTTCATAAGTCACTGGTGCTTTAAAGGCTGGTAAAGCCTCAGTCTATCTCCCATGTTCTTTCAGCTTTCCAAAAAATATTTCCTGCATTTCCAGAAGAAGAACCTCAGATTCTTCATCACACTGGATATGGAACTGATTCAGCTAAAATACCTGTGTTTGGGGTTTTTTTGGGTGGACATGTAAATTCAGCATCAGCATGTTTTGGAAGGAAGCAATGCACCGAATCCATAGTGGCTCATTCTTTTCCATTGACTCTTGTGAAATATTTCTTTTTGAAGTGGAAGGTCAGGGCCGATGCCTTCACAGGTTTTTGGTGTTCAGGGTTGAATCCCCCACAGGGATGAACTCCTCCAGTGGTTAGCAGCAAACTCTGTGCTTGTGTCCCTCGTGTAGGTGTAGAGACACTCCCAGGGCTGGAGGCAAGGGCCTGCCAATAAAGTGGGCAAATCCTGCAGCCTGATCTTCTGCAGGATATCACAGCTGGATCCAGGGAAATCTGCTGTGAATTAGCCTTGGGAAATGCCAAGTCCAGCAGCTGGACAGGGGCTGCCCCTGAATGGGAGCAGGTTTTGCCACCTCCCTAGGATTGCACAGCTCCTGCTGAGCCACCACTTTCGTGCTGCCACTGCTCGTCTGTTCCCAAATGAGGCATCCTGCTCTTCAGAACTGCTGAGCATCCAGAAATTCTTACTCATCACAGTGGGAGCTGTGGGATAAGTGGTCTGGAAAATGAAGTGATATGTCTCTTTTCTTGAAATAGCATCTCGGGAACCAGTTTTGAAATGCTTGTCTGAAAGCCTTTTCTTTCTCCTTGAACGTGTCTGAACTGCTCCTCAATTTAGGAGCTTCTGATGCAGTTGATCGGTGTCCTGACAAAAATCCTGCCCAGAGCTCCGTGTCAGTCTTCCACTGGACTGCTCCTCAGGCAGGAAGGAGAGGTCTGCAGTGAAATAAAGGCACTCTGTAGGAACACACTTGGGGTTTTATTCACAATTCTCCAATGGGAGCAGTTCCCTGTCAGTCCATTTGCCTTCCCAGCAGTCTGCTGCTGGATCGAGCCTGTTGGGAGATCCTAAATGCACTTACAGGAATGGCCACAGGCCTCAGGGGGGATGGCTGGTGTTCCCAGAGTTTCCCCACACCTGACTGAAAGACTGGGATCTTGAAAACAGGCACCAAGTCATGACTCTGGCAAACCCTCCTCAGTGTGCCAGTCAGTGATGTGCTTGTAGTTTTCTTCAAATCAGATCTCTTTCTGTGGTAAATTTTAAGGATTAATTTAAACAGGAGAATTAACTTCTTTCCAATGACATCGTGTCTGTGAACTTCAATGCAGTGGGAATTCTGAGTTGCTGTGAGCTGTAGGCCTGTGTCTTGTGCTTTCTGCAGCAGGTTATGGTTGCTGCTGCTGTAATTTCTTGTTTCTGCAGATGAAGAGTTGATCTTCCTTCCATTCACCCACTAACCCAAGCAGTCTCATCCATCCATTAGCAGCAGAGAATACCATTTCTCCCACTTCCTGGCTTTTCTGGCAGCTGCAGACAAATGACTGTCCTGCTAATAGTCCTTCTGTTCCAGAGATTAGTGCTTTAAGCATGTGAAAACAGTATTTCTCAATTTATTTTGACAGAGTTTTATTTGTCAAGTTTACAGAAAGCTTAACCAAGTCGCGCTGTGACACCCCTTCCAAAATCATCTTTAACCAGTTCCAGCAAAGAAGCTGGGATTTGCTCACCACCTATAGGTGCACCCATAGTCTCCCTCTGCATCCTTGCTGGTGTTTTAACCTTCCCCCTACCTAACACCAATCACGCTGTAGATTTAAAAAAAATTTTTTTAAATCTCTTTTTCCAGTGATACAGCCATCTTATTGTATTAGAAAGAAAAATTAACTACTCCTTTATCTGACTGCTACACAATTATATAGCACCAGAGGTGACTTAGGCAGGGAAATATTAAAAAGTTCTCCTTCGTAACCATTTAAACCTAAATTTTTCATGCTTAAGGGAGAGAAACAAATGGACCTAACCAAATATAAATTCTGGAGTGCAGATGGAAGCTTTTACTGTGAGCATGGTGAGCTTTGGGGCAGCTCCCAGCAGGAATGATGTGATTGTCAGGTGGAAGAGAAGCTCCTTGGATGGCATGGCTGTGTGCAGGGGCGGGGTGGACATGGTGATAAGCTTGGTGATAATGGCAGTTCCCTCTCTGTCACTGGGCAGCTGCTATGACAGCAGCCTCTAAAGCCACCTTGCCTTGCTGCCTGAGGTGCAGAAGGTTCTGGGGGAGGTGGGGAGCTGAAAAGGTGAGAGACTGCAGGGACCCCTGTGGATTCCTGCGTGTGCATCCAGGCTCGTCTGGGAACACAACAGGTACAGAAACAAAACCGAAACCCTCTGGAAATCTCTTCTACCCTTTATGTAAACGCCCAGGAGCTCTGTTCGAGCCTATCAGAGAGCAAGAAACAGCCTCAGGGGACAGGGCAGCAGAAGAGAAGCACTGAGGAGCGCAGCAGCGAGCACAGCACGCCCTGCTCCATCCCCCGCGCATCGGCTCCCTGGAGCACACGATCCCCTGCCGAGCTGAGGGATGAGCACTGACAGCCTGAGCAATGAGATGTCTTCCTGCAGCAGCAGGAAAATCAGGCCCTGTGCGCAAAGACTGATGCTGACACCCTCCCCAAAACAGGGCAAAGCAGCGAGGGGCTTCCTGCAGGGAATAATGCTTCGTGGAGACTAATGGAGCAGTCATTAGCAGTATCTCTGTGGTGTGTAACAGCGAAAAGCATTCACAAACATTTAATTAAAATGAATTTAATGGCCGGATTTAAGCTGTTATTCCAGAAGTTAAATGCCAGTTACCAATGTATTAAAATGCACAATCAGCACTGCATACATAAATACATCCCTTGGTCTAATCTGTAACTATAGAAATGTTGTGCACTCGCTAAAATTGTGCTGGGGGCCCTGGCTTTCAACTGCTATTGCACGAGCTGTCATCTATCACATTTTCTTGTCATGTTCATATTTCTGTTGTTGTTGTTCACTGGTTAAGAAGGAGGGGCTTTTTCTATTCTGAGAAACCCTGGGAAGTAGGGAGATGGAGAAACTGGAAGCCAAAATTTTAATGTTCTAGATGATGATCCTCATTAGGCTAAAAAGACCTGTGGATTTTTCAGTTTGGGAAGGGAATTTAGACTCTAGAATTTTGATTTAAAAAGGAAAGCAAGGCCATTTGGACTGGTGGAGCCCACTGCAGGCTGCAAGGCTCTGTAGGAATTCCTTCACGTTTGTTGGTACTGTAGAAACGACCTCACAAAAGCAGCTGTCACGTCTGTCCAGTCTGGCATCCTGTCTGCAGGAGGGGCTGACACTGAATGTGCCAGAAGATACATGTGCTGTACTCCTTTCTTAAAAAGATTTAATTGCTAAGGTTAAGAAACGAAACTTATTTTGCAAATGTTCTGAGGATGTTGTCAAACAGAAGTGAATTTTGAAAGAGAAGACATCCAAATTTTTATGGAATATTTTATCAGAAAAAGCCAATTTAAGGAAGCACTTCGGTGACTGAGCATTTCTGGATACAAACCTGAACTCCATAAACAGTGTTAAAGCTGCCAAAATTCCTGGGACAGTGCTGAGGAGTCCACCTTGCTTGCCAGTCTCTTACCTTAGGTACACATTTTTGCAAGGTTTTGTTCTTCCTTTAGAATGTAAAATTTATTATGAAGTGAAATCACTGTGAAATATTAAATTATCAAAATTTAAATTAGTTGCTTCCTGTTACTTGCTAACCTTGCAGGTTTCTCTTTAACTCTGAACTAAGCAGTGGGCACAAAACTGTTCTGTTGATTCAGGATGCTGTAATATCTTGACATGGATGAAATTTAACCTGATAAGCTCCACTTGGGTCAGGAAATGGTCCAGCTTTTAACCTTGTGTGAGAAAAAAAAACTCAAACAAACAGAAAATGAGTGACCTGAAGTACATTGTATGAAATATTAAAGAAATGCAAAGCCAAGTTAGCAAATATTTTCCCTTCAGTGCCTGAGTGCTGTGTCTGAGACATTTTCCTTGAGGAATCTGCTGAGACCATCCCAGGGTACCACTGCTGAGGCTGGGGTCCCACCTCAGTGCTGGGAATCGCCCCCTTCCCCCAAAACTGCCCACAGGCCTCTGGAATTTGACTCTGTAACAGCCAGGTACCCTGAGCTGACTGTCCCCTCCCATCCCTTCTCCCACATTGGGAAGGAGCCCACCATACCCCACAGGCAAAGCTGTGCCACAGAGCACCTGGAAATATTCAGAACTAGAGCCAGCTGCAGGGAAACTTGAAGAAGAAGTGGGCTTCAGTGATGTCTGCCTATCCCAAAGGGAGGAATCGGGTTTGGAAAGCACGTTGGTGTGAGAACTCTGCCAGACAGGTATGAGAAGAGTGAGTAGGCACATTTTATGGGTCCAGAGAAAAATGGGGTCAATCAAACTTTTTTGCTCCTTCAGCTTATCTTTCTGCTGGACCGGTTGTGTTTTGTTTCTTCCCAAGCATATTTAAGTGTTAGCTGATTGAAATGAATTTGAAAAGGGCAGCAGACACCAGGTATCGTTATGTGTTGGCCTTTGGCACCAAAAGACAGAATGTTTGAAATGCAGATAGACTTCATGGGCTCCAATCTGACTCATTTCCTGTATTGTAATTCTTAGATGGCAGAAGATCTGATAGAGGTCACCTCAGCCTCTGATGATTGCCTGTTAAATGGGGACAGGAGGGGGGAGAACATAAACAGTGCTCATCTGTACTTGAAAAAGTCATTTTAGAGAAACAGAGTCAGAGGCTTCATCCAAAGCAAAAAATTGTTCTATTACTGAGTTTTTAAAAGAAGGAGCATAAATTGGCACTCCAGTTAACCAAACTGGAGAACCCAGGTGGTCACTTTATCTGCACTCAGTCCCCAGGGAGAGATGGGCCCTGAGCTGCAGTCACTGCCACCACCCTCCCACTCCACCCCAGGCCTTGCAGCCCGGGATCCCTGGGGTGCTNTGAAAGCTAAAATCTTAAGGCATCATTGTGAGCAGGGAAAATGAGGCAGGGGGCTGTGACAGTGTGTAATGCCCATCCACTCCCATGTGTGTGCCTGAGAGCAGCCTGCTGGGGAGGTTTGAATGAAGGTTTTGATCGTGTGTAGCTCCAAAGGGCCTTGTAATTGATTGTGAGCGAGGCTGTGAGAGCATCCCAAATCCAATTCCACTTACTGCACTGTGCCCATCTAAATCCCCCCGACATGTTATTTGGATATTGTGCTGCCTTATAGATTCTCCATAAACTGCAGGCAGGGCTGCTGTGTGCAGCTAAATTATTGCTGTGCTGCAACATAGAAACTGCCCAGAAACTGCCTGTGCACAGCAATATACAATTTTATACAGAGTTTGTTTTTTAACAAGAGAGGTTGTCTATGCTTTTATGATCGTGTATGGGTTCCAGGCCTGGGCATCTTCATTAATTTTACTCTGTCTTCTACTGAACATACCATATATTGCATTTATTGGTTGTCCATTGTGATTGATTGTGACTGTGACTTGGAGAGATGTAGATACTTTTTTTATTTTAATTCCTGTGCAAGTCTTCATCCAAAGAGCAGATTAGTTGTGAAGAACAGGTGTGCTGGAAAGTGAAGCACTTGAAATTTTAGGAGATTGGGAAATGGTGCTTTATTGCCAGAACTCTTCCGTGTCTCTTCTCATCACCACCTTGGCAGTGTGCTTCTACTTGGAGGCTCATCAGCATCACAATAAATTTGTATCCTCATGTCTTGCTCCAGACCAGTTTCTTTCCAGTTCCTGATATTGATCTGATAAGTGCTGAGACAAAATTCAGAGTGCTGTTACAATACGTAGTCACTGGCTGCTTTTAAATCTTTTGTCCTGTCATGGATGAGGAGGATTTCACTGAAGTAAATATCATGTCATCATATTTATAGATATAGATGACATATCATACATTATGTTGTTATAATTGGCTGTGGCTAATCAACAAAAGCTGCCATATAGTCTTTAATTTAGGCCAGGAAAGAAAAACCTTATCTGGCAAGAAGAAAACAATCAAATTCCTTAGGATATCCTCAAGAAAGCAAGAGAACAAATGGAGAAGCTGAACAGCTTTAATAAAATTCAATATTATTCCTTTGGATTATTCAGGACTTTGCAAATGACTATCCAGGCTTAATGGCATTCACTGACATTATGACAACAGGGGATGCTCCACAGACAGAAAGGGGAATTAGAAGTATGTGAGGTTAACTGAAATGATGCTGCTGGTAATAAGTCAGTGGAACTACACTGTCACTCATCGTCTCCTTCTGCTTCTGGATCCTGATTATCCTGTCAGTTGTTCATATGCTTCTTCCATCAGCTTCAGTAAGAGGAAAGTGTGAAAAAGATGGACAAGATGGTCATATAATCAAATAAAATATACTAAATGCTGTAAATATAGGGTGTGACATGTCCCAGATTATGTTATGACATATCATTTTACTGCCAAATGATATGAGATGATATAGGCTAATGCAATGGGAAATGACACAGCCCAACTACAAGTGCCATTTGATGCAGAAAGATGCATTTAAAGAGCAACGTGGTGAATCCACCGTGCATCATGATTTTTAGCAGGGTATCCAGCCTCCTTGTGCTCAGAGTTGTGAAGCTGCTGGACTCTCTCCTGCTTTGGATTTCCTGGGGCTCTCTTCACAACTGCTAGCCTGTCTTGGTCTGGCTTATGGCTGCAAGCTGGTGCTTCATCTCACTGGTCTTTGACAGCGTGACACATTTCAACTGAGTGCCAGAAGCCACTTGTGATCCATTACCATAATTAAGGTTGGATATACAGACTTTTTCCTGTGCAATTTTTTTTTCCTTGTTTTTTCAAGCTCTTGAAAAAAATGAGACAGTAGCTAATGTTTGCTGGGAGGTCATTCCCACTTCTTTCCCCCAGAAAGTTGACTATACATCTTTCCTTCTGTGCATCCCTTGCCATGTTTTCTTTCCATCCCATAACTGCAGGCAACTGTGTTTTCACAGCATAGCAGTGGAAACAGAGACGAGAGCTGAACAGCTTTGCTTGCAGTGGTAGAGCCCATCTCATGAAGCACTGCTAGAAACATGTAGGACCACACACAGACACGCACAAAAGTGTCCACAGGAATCTGAAGGGTTTAACAGCAGCAAAAAGCACACAGATTTTCATGTGCTACTTACCTGACTTCACTGCCAGGCTGTTTTTCTTGGTCTGGTTCTTGGGAAGGAGAACTACATGCACTGCAGATGTTCTGTCACGTCATGTCTCTCTCAGGCATCCGTAGTAACTGAAAGGAAAAAGACCATAGTGACATGTCCCAAAACAAACTTAACCAAGTTCTCCAAAGCCAAGTGAAAGTGGGATTCAAACTGGGCTTTTTCTTCTGTGTGTTTCAGGCCAACAGCGAGAACAAGGCTCCCCATCACCTACGGGAAAGTGAAGCATTCAGGCACCTTGGCAGAAACTCAAGAGAACAGAAGAATTGAGTGTATTTTTTTTGGTGAAGTTTTGAGATCCTTGTACAAAGTCTTGGATTTGAGGTGAGTCAGGGGGGCTAATAAGGAAGTCTTAACAGAGTTTTGAGCTCTGGTATTTTCCTAAATGCTAACAGCCAGACAGCTTGGAAGAGAACTGTAAGTGGTACATGCTGACTGTGGGATGTAAAAGAATCCTACAGCTCTGCTGCTGTATCCTTCAAAACATGAAAGATTACATCCAGGAAAGTTAAAATTGCCAGCACACATTTGCAACATGAATAGGAGTGAGCAAATTGCCATTCTGGCTCTGACTGACTACCTGAACATATCTGGTTTTCTGGTAGTTTTCAATCAGCTGCTGTGACGTTTTCCTGCAGTTGCTGTTAGTTATGTGAGTACATTGACAATGACCTAGGGCAGAACAATAATGTTTAAGGAATCATCCAATGAAAGTTGACAGTAATCCATGCCTTGAACATTTGTGTCGGGGGGCTGGAGACACTGGGCACTGCTCTGCACTCCCCATCCCACCTCTCTGCCTCCTTTGCTTAGGCCTGACACAGAGCAGGATCCCAGACAAAGCCCTGCTTTTCCAGAGCCTCTCAGAAAGTGTTATACAGAGCTAAATAAATGTCAGGGCTGGTTTATATAAATTAACTGTATGTGGAAGAAAGGAACATGATCCCTGCTGTCAGGCACCAGTCTGGGGGTGCCAGGGAACACACTGTAGCTGGGACACATCTGGGTGTCTCTAGATGAAGCCTGACTGCATTCAGGCCTGAAGCAGAGCCAGTGGGAGCTGCAAGACTGAGCTGAGTCTGAGAGCACTCCTGGGATGTCCTTGCATTGCTGGGGTGGGTAGAGAGCAGCCAACAGTGCTGACCTGAGCCTGGAAACTGAAGATGCATAGCTCTGTGTGTGGTTGTATATCAAGGGAAAAGAAAAATGGATGCTGCCATTACAGGCAGTGCTTTGCCTTTCCTCCTTCAGATGTCTTTGGCTTTATCTATCACTGATCCGTAGGAAAAGGGAGGCAATAAAGTCTCGGTGTTTTCATCACATGCCAGGCTTGCCAGGATTTTCATTTCCAGTGCTGGCCAGGAGAGTGCTTGTGCCTGCTGCAGGGTGAGAACAGCCCTGCAGCTCCCCACTGCAGTGGGCAGGCAGGGACACAGTGCAGGTCTTTGGCCACCAGTGGAGGGGGACTGAGTGGCCATGGGGCTGGGCCTGCAATCTCCCTTAGTTTGGGGGCCAAGAAGCTGCAATGCTAGGCAGCAGTTTGAGTCTGACTTGTGCCATGGACTTTTTGCTTGTGATTGCTGATTCTAAGATGTTAAATTAAGCCTTTTTACATAGTGCTGAATGACAGAGCTACTGCCCTTCCATTTTTCAGTAAGTCTATGTCCTATGCTTCCCATATTATTACCGAGGTGTGCCTGAATCTGTGGCTAATGTGGGAGGGAGGTGTTTAAGTATGTCTTTTAATAGATTTACTGTCATTTACTCACACAGTCCATTGTTGCTGTAGACATCAACAGCACTGATCTGTGTACACAATGTTGTGTGAAAAAGGCACGGCTGGCTCCAAGTCTCCACAAAGACTGCACTGGCCAACCCCTGCTGAAGGGTGGTTTTGGCTGGAGCAAGGGAAGGGAGTGAGTATTTCTGAACTCATTTTTTAGGACTGACTTCCACTGAAGTTTGAGAACAGGGTAAAGTCTCCCTACATTACCAATCCTGCTCTGGGTAGGAAAAAATTATATGCTATTCGTGACTTTAAAAATAAGTGTCTCCTTGGCTAATAGTGCAATTTGGCAAAATAGAGCCTGAAAGTGGAGCAGTTTTCAGATTTCCTTCAGACCTTCCTTTAAATTTTGTTCTTAAAGTCTTGCTTCATTAACATGCAGTTAATCACTTTGGCAATTAATTTAGCAGACTTCTGTCATTTTGCAATGTAGTAACAGTTGCAGCCATTGGACAAGACCATTTGCCAATGAGCCTGAGATAATATGATGGTGTCAGAAAAACAAACAGAGACTGCACTTTCATCCTTGAGAGGAACCTTTCAAGTGCATCCAAGAATTCCACAGGGCAAACGCCAAGTCTCTGCATCTGTGTCTCCAAGCTCTACTCAGACTTTCTTGCATTTCTTTTTGCCTCTGGGGATCCAGTAGCCACAGTGTGTCTGAACTGATCACTTACCACCAGCATCATCTGTGTTTTGGATATCTTTGATATCTTCAGCTCATCCCTCCCAGCAACATCTGAGGCAAGGCTCTAATTAAGGACTGTTGTCTCTTCTCTTGGAGGTTGGTATTCTTGTTCTTCTGTGGCCTCTGCTTTGAGACTCCCTGACTAATGTCAAGGACTGAGCAAATTACTCAGAGCTCCTTGTCAGCGCTGTTCCTTTTCTAAAGTTTAATTAGCAGAGAATAACACGGTTTGAAATAAATGTAGCCAAACCAAAAGCCAGCTCCTGTGAAGGGCTTAGCTTGTTAGCAGTGAGGCTCTTAGGACTATATCTCTTTTTGAATGGTGCAAGCTTAAGACAGGTTGGAGAACTCCACAATCAATGAGTCCCAAAACTGCTTTTACACACACCTGCAGACAAGCTAAAAATATAGAACATCTGGTATGTGTGAATGCATGTATAAAATGAGCTTTTTTTACTTTTCCTTTGCACTGAGTGCTGCTATGTGGGCTAAACCAACATAATGTTGCTAGTGTACTTTAGAACTAAATCAGTCCAAAAGTGTGATTAATTCTTTGATCATGGAGACTTTCGAGACGTTCTGTAGGACTCTGGAATTCTCATGTCTGGAACAGGGACTACATATGTATTTTTATTGTTACCTTGTGATGCAGCAGGAATTATTGTTTGAATCCCTTCGAGTGTTCACAAACCTCAGTGGAGCTGGGAAGAAAAGTTTAAAATAGATAAAAGAAAGTGCTTCTTTATGCAGTGGGTGGTGAACTTCTGGATCTTGCAGTGGGTGGTGAACTTCTGGATCTTGTGGCCATAGGTGTTTTTGTAGAGGCAGGTGGTGTGGGCAGGTGCAAAAAGGGATTAGACATTCATGGACCAAGAGTCTGGAAAAGGATACTAAAAGGACTGCGCAATACACACTACAACATCCTTGGTGCAACAGCTTTGGGGGAGGAAAAGGTAAATGGAGAGCAGAGAGTGATCAGGTTGGCAGACTGTCTCTAAACAGTTTCTCCTGTTGCCACTGAGTCAGGATTCTGGGCCTGAGGATCTACTGGTCTCACCCAGGAGGTAGTTACTAAATCCTCCTGTTTGTGTAACCTGTACTTGAGCAGTGCAAGTTGCCAGGTTCAGCCTTGGCTCTAGAGGCCCATTCCTTGTCAAACCTGCAATCAGAGGGGGCAGTCTCCCTCTGATTGCCCTTCTGCTAGCACAGGGAGCACAGGCTGTTTCAGAACACAGCTGAGGAGTGCTGGCCAGTCTCCCTGGGGAAAATGGTTACCTTGACTTTTCCAAAGCAGCTACACTTCATCATGCAAATGGCAAGGATCATTTCTCACCAAGCCTCTCACTTCCAGAGGTAATATATCTCCAGCCATTTCCATTAGTTCATTGTCCTTCCCCAGCACTGTCCTTTGGCTCAGTTGCTTGGCCTCAGAGTGAGGCAAGATGGATCTGAGTGGCATTTGGCTGACATGCTCTGAAACACTCAGTTCATCTGGAAGTCTCTGCAAGTACCAGCTATTTCTACAGCCACTTCAGCTGGAATTAAGAGGACAAATCAAGGGCAGTAAAAGCCTAAGCAAAGGGCTCTTTTCCCCTTATGTAGAGACAATACATGGAATTCATGAGACCCACATCTTGGATTTCATTTCCCCTCTTGAATCCCTTCAGTGCTGCAAAATGCTGCTTGCTCTGAATGAGAATTTTCTTTTTGCATTCCCATCGCTTCATACTGCACATCTCTTGACATCCATTTCTTCTGTCTGTTTCCACAGAGCTCATGCAGTCAGAAATCTCTGTTTAGGGTCAGATCATCAGCTGACAGGCACGTGCTGCTCAGGCTCCAGTGGAGCTTTATTGGCATTCTTTGGCTATAGAGAGTTGGGGCAATATCTCTGGGAACACGATGGAAAGTGCTTCATATTTCTTTTGCTGGTTCAATGCTTGGAAGAAATCCAGCCAAAGAACAATGTGGATTAAAAATGGAAACTTCTTCTCCAGCCCTCTCTGCATGCTGGCTTAGTGATCACATTAATTAACTGGGCATGCCTTTTGCTTAGCACAGGGCAAATATCTCCTCACATGCAACTCTGTGTTAAAATGTGAAAAATCAGTGTTGATCTTGCCTTTGTATAACCCTGTCCCCAGAGCTGCAGGCACTTTATCACAGAGAGCACCTCTGAGGTGACTGTACCCCAAAAAATCTCTCCCAGGCTTTCCTTCTTTTCCATTAGCTCGCTCTGTTGCATTGATTTCATCATTTGCAAAGTGCAGATCGAAGGCATCTCAGCACATCTGACACACAATGCAGACCATTAAGAAGTGTGAAAGAAAAACCAGCCAGTTCATACACAAACTCAGTGTAATAAACCTAAGAACCTGGCACGCAAGCAAACCCAGTAACTGTCAGAGAAACCACTTGTGTAGTAAAAGGGCGCTTCAGATATTTAGAAAATACTGTTCCTGAAGCCTATTTAGGCACAAAGCATTCTTGTCACACTTTGCAACAGCTGTGATTAAAAACTATCTGAGAGTAAATGTGTTTTCTGGTATTTATCAGTGGGTCATTAACCTTAACAATATCAACATTTCAATTGTCAGCAAGATTAAAAAAGCCCATTATAGCAAAATGAGCACATTGTATGTAGAGATATTGGAGTGCTGATGAATTACTTGCTCTGCTCAGATACAGACTTCAATAAAGGTACAGCCTTCAGTGTGGTGAGAAATAGAGGATGAATTAATTGTTGTGTGAAATATAATGCTGAAGAGGTAGAAGCAAACTAAATGAGATGGTTTAGCACATGGAAGGACTTAGAAGTTTTATCCACAACAAAATGAATACACATAAGCTTTTAGTTTTTGTAGGTGATGGCAGTAATGGTGGTGCAGACCTGAGTAATGAAGTCTGGGGATTCAGGCCCTTATTTACATACAGATGGGAGAAGGAGTCCAGGCAGGAAACAGGACCGAGCAGAGGGACACAGAAACAGGGCAGTGCCTATCACAGAGGAGAGAAGCTGACCAGCAGCGCTGTCCTACATCCACCTGGTCCCTTGTTCAAGGGATTCCCAAGGAGGACAACCCAAGGGACCATCTGCACTCTAAATTTTGGGTTTGGAAATGAGTGCAGGACATGCAGAATTTGGGGCCCATATGACAGGAATTGCTAATTGCTGCCTGGCAATGCCGTGCAGGTATAACCCACTGAAAGCTGCTGTATGGAGAACCATGGGCACAAAACTCTGAGAGGAAATCTCATTTCAAAGCCAGTGCCAGTGCTCCTGGGTGAAGACAATGGAATGGAAAGGTCAGAGAGGAGCAGGCTGTGTAGGGACAGTGATGGTTAGGGTAGGAAAGATAAAGGCTCACTGCATATTCCCATGGTAATACTGAGGTAGAGGGGCAACCTGAACCTTGCAGTGCCAAGATCTTTCCCATCCTCTCGGTGACAGAGCCAGGACAAGTTTGGTTGGAAGGAAAGCCTTAGGAAGGAGCTCATTCCTGCATCACAGGGCCACATCTCCACTTGACACTTGCCTCCTGTGCCAGGGACTCTGCAGGATACAGAGGCAGCAAATGCTGCAAGGCAGAAAGGGCCAGGAAACAAAGGTCATGCCCCAAACCCAGGCCCCCTGACTGTTTTGCTCTCTAGTACAGCTTTTTAGTTATAAAAGTAAAGATTTAACAGAAGCCTTTGAGAAAGATTTTTTTTTGGTTGCTCTCTTTTCCCTCTGCTGGTTATTTTTCTAAGTGTGTGTGCACATGAGAATGTTCTTAGGGGTTCATTTATTCCTGTCAGATAACTTTCATTACTATAATAAAATTCCCCTGTCTGACAGCTTTTATTTCTGGATTCTGAGTTGTCACGCTTTTTTGAGGTTTCCCTCTAACCTCTAGGATATGTAAGGTGAGGGAGAGACACGTCTAGCATTTGTGAACGTTTTAGAAATACCAGAATTCAAAAAGCCTGGCAGTTCCTGTCTGGTAGATCTAATTTCAAGCTCTAGAAAGACCATGGAAAGAAACTGAAGGTCAGCTCAGAAGGCAGCACTAGGAGCAGGTTGATTCTCTTTAAAGTGAAGCCTGGGTGCAGAGATGAACAGAAAGGTCAGTCACACCTGACAATTACAGATTCTCCAAAACCAGGTGGAAATCTGACATCCAGAAGCCTCATCTTCTTTTTTATATTTTCCTTGGGTCTGCTGCCAGCATAGGCACCCAGTCCCTTCTGCAACAGCAGACAGACTTGTTCCACAAAGGAAACTCCAGGGACAGAGACAGGTTGGTATAGAGTTCTGTTCTTGTACAGGGAAGGCTGAAATACTTTTTTTGAGGGTTCTCCAAATGGAAAGGAAAGCACATGCCAACCCTGTGCAAGGTGTCCTGCAGATGTGTAGCAGCTCTGATGCTTTTTGAACAGAACTTAAGGCATCATTGGCACCCGTGTGGGGGCTGTTTGTGCCATCCAGCCAGCTGCAGCTACAGCTACAGCTCTGATGGAGTTGCTGCTCCCACTCCAGCCAGGCCTGCAAACCTCAGACAAGCAGCCAGTGCTCAGAGGTTTCCATGTGAGACTGCTCAGGTGTCTTGCACAGCACCCACTGCAAACACTAAACACGTGCCTTGTACTGGGCTGTAAGAATGAAACCTGGCCTGAAAACTGGATTGTTGTGAATGAAGAAGACTTTACTTGATACTAATATGGTTTCTGATGAAATCTTATGAAATAAAATCTAATTTTGAGATATTTTGGAATTCATAAGTGTCTTTTGGCTGCTGACTGATAGAAGGGAAAGAAACAATTAGAAATAAAACAGAGGGTTGATGATGATATCTAGGGAAAACGACCACATTCAGATGAGATCCAGTATTGCCTACCATGCTTTCTGTGGCATTTGAAAGCAGATACGATGCCAGAGTGGACTTGGTATGGATGCTGCTCAACATGAAAGAAAGATAGAGCAGAAAGGATAGGCACGAGCAATATGACCTAAATGCCACTAAATAAGAATCTCCTTGGGAAGAAAACAACATGGAGGACATCTGGGAGGAAAAACAACTCCAGACCCAGAGATTCAGTGGCATGGAGGGAAATAGATGTGCAGTCCACAAATTATAGTGGGCAGCAAGTGAACTTGCAGTGCAGTTCAGAGTGGCAGGAAGGTCAGGCAGTGGTCACTCTGGAAGCACAGATACCATGTCATCAGAGCACAGAGACAACAGCCTTTGCCCAGGTGTGCCCAGAAGGGAGAACAGCAGCCACAGGGATGGTAGGAGAAAGTGTAGGCAACTCAGAGTAATGCCAAAGGAAAAATTAATGGGATAGAAACAATGGAAATAGAAAAATAGTACATGGTTTTCGCACTCATTTTCAAATGTAAAGAGAACTGTTTAGACTCTCCTGCCCTGTACCTTTGTAATTGCAGGATAATGTTTGGAGGAGCTTGGACATAACCATAAACTCTCCAAAAAGGCATGGTATCAATGCCAGCACCTCCTAGAAATGAAGCCAAAGGAGACAATGTTTTAGTTTAAGAGAAATCCATCATTTCCAAAGATTTTAGGCCAAATTCTACTCTCTTCACGTCTCTGCACTTCAGCTAAGGTAAACTGAGGTATTAAATGAACCATTCTGATTTATAACAGACAAAACCCTTGATGAAGGTGCCATTCACAATAATTAAAAAGACTGAACAATTAACAGTGTGGATAATTGAGAGTGTAGTGTCTGATTGATTTATATATAAATGCATCATTATCTGTCAAAACATTTATTATTAGCAATACAATATTCATGGCACAGCATTGATAATGTTCTGCAAACTACCTGCTATTCAAACAGTGCCCATTTATCACCTGGCAAGATCTATTGAATCATATCTCATTAAAGAGTTTGGAAATGTTGTTCAGTGTCCTCCATGATGTCTGAATATCTATTGTCAAATAGTTTTGCTTCTTGCACATCTTGACTTACTGAAATTAGATTGCTTGAACTTAATGACTGCTGATCTACCAATGGCAATGACTGAGGGGATCTGATACATGCAAATGTGAACGCTGAACAGTTTTCTGCAAACAAAACCTATTTTGAGGAATACATTTAACAAGTATCTTGGGAAAAGTCGTCTTCTCATATTTCTCTTGCTATTTTTGGTTGACTTGAAACAGAGAGGAGGAAATACAAGAAGAAAAGATAACCGTGAGGTGTGAAAACGAGTTCCTCTGTGACTGTGTTTTATAAATATTTGATATAACCCTCTGCCTGAATGGAGCTTTGTTTAGGGGAATCAGGCAGCAGCTGTTTGGCCTTACCTGATAGCTACTTTGGCAACACATTTTGCTTCCCTGTTGTGTGTGACACGGTGCTGAGGCCATGGTTTGTATTTATAGTCTTGTGGGGTGTCCAGGCCAGATCCAAAAGCTGCAGAAGTGACAGGAAGGCTTGCACTGACACAGTTGGCTCTGGTTCAGCCTTGCTCTTTCCCTGAGCAAGGAAGGGACAGATGCTCTGCTTTGCCATGTGACTATTAGATGAAAAATACTGCTTCTCATCTTTATCATCTTTCAAATAACAGAGTGCCATCCCTGCTGTAATATCATGTTTCTATATTAAGACTAAAAACTTGGGAGAGGCTTGAACTTATGTCTGCATGTTTTCAAAGTAAACATGGAAATCTGATCATTTTAACCAGAATGTAGTTTCTGTAGCAGCTACTAAAATATTTGTATTGCTTTTGCGTTCCCAGGTTTGAACTAATATTGTTTTAAGTACTCTGTGTTCATAACAGAGCCGGCCATTCTTGCAAAGAGCTGTGCAGTGCCAAAGAACATTTCTCAGTGCTATTTGTTAGTGTCTGCTGGCTAGTTAAGCACCACTGCAGATGCACGATAGCCTGAATTTGCTAGAACTTAACCTCCAGAAATAAATCCCTGCTATAAACAAAACTTGGCCAAAATAGTTGCTCACAGTGAGCTATAAGCTAGTAAGGAGAGCAGCAGAGAGAGGAGAGATTTCACTGTCACAAATGCAGAGTGGAAGAGGTGTTTCAGCACTGTTAAATAATGTTGTCATTTGACAACAATCTGTCATTCACCTGTGTGCCATACTGTACCCTAGCAAAAGATAAAAATTCCTCAGCACTTCTCTGGCCATTCCTCCTGGAGCCTTAGCCTGCTTATGGTCTTGTGTGGGTTGTAACTTTAAAAGGAAGAGCTGGCAGCAAATGAGCCGGAGTCACTTGCAGGTTTTTCTCCTCAGGAAGCCTTCTGACCTTGAAAAGCCTTAAAGCTGCATTCCTCATGAAAAATAACTTCTACTTAGTGCTGAGCACGTGTATTGTTGCACAGACAAATAGACAAATAACAATGTGAGTACATGCCTTGATCATTTATCCTCCTCAGAGGGCCATAAACCATGAGTAAACGCAACAAAAGCAGAAGATTAATAGTGGCCGCATAATGCTTTGCATTTTTCATAATGATTCTCTACAGATAGAATCAGTAAGTGTCACAAATTGGTAGGCACTTGTTCTGCAGGGGGGCCCAATCCTCCCTCTGGTGGGGTTAGAGGCCAGTGCCTGGTGCTGGTGTGGGCAGAGCAGGAGCAGGATCCTTGGGATCTGCACGGCCTGTGCTTTTCCAGGGCAGTAACTCCAATGTGGGGAGAGCCCTGCAGCCTGGCTGTGCAGGGCAGCTCCTGCAAACACACTGCTGGCTCTTCAGGCTTCAGGGGAAAGACATGGCTGGCCCCAAGCCAGCTGCTGAATTTAACATGTATTCAGCTGAATGGCTGGGCTGGCATAATAATATAATCCTGCAGTGTCCTGCTGATCTCCTTCAGATCTTGTTGGCTTGTTGGCTGCCCCTGATCCTTGTTCCCCGTGGATGCAGGGGTGCTGTGTGGGAAGCTGCTGGAAAGATTTCCTACCCAGTGCTGGCCAAACACTGTCCAAAGCAGGCAGGCCATGAAGGGGTATCCATCCCAGCAAAAACACTTTCATCAAACTTTTATCAAATTTGCTTTGTTGCTTGAATTGATTTTTTTTAAGTCTTACATAAAGAATGAGAGCATATTGTGTCTATTCTAAAGCTCTAACTGTGAAATTAGAGATCTGCATGTATCCAGTGTTGTGCCAAGTAGAGGTACCCAGGCTTCCTCCCTGGAGCGGTGCTGTGTTTGGGCAGGAAGCTGTGCCAGTGCAGCTGTGCTGCTCCCAGTGCCCAGGCAGATTTGGCTCTTTCTGTGCAGTCTGGGTGCAGTGGATGGGCTCGAGGAGTGACCATACAATCGGTGCTCTGGTACCACACCCAGCACTGCAGAGCCCTCCCTCAGACCTCCCACGCTGAGAGGATGATGGGCCCAAAAGCCAGGAGCTCTGCTTTGCGTTGGCCGCTCGACTTCTGAAATTGCCACACACACATTGCAAGGCTGTTCCTGTTGCCAGCTCTCTGAAATGTAAAGCCCAATGATTTGGACTATGCAGCCAGAATTTCCCCAAGTGAACTCAGAGAAAGTCATCTTACACAGATTTAACTTAAAAGCTGCCTGGTGGTGTGGATCTTTTTACATTTCTCCAAACCCAGAATACCCACATTGTACATGCTTTATTCTCCATAAAACCATTTAGTGTCTTCCTGCTCTCATGTAACTCCAGGGATCTGTCCTGCCCCAGTCTGAGAATGCCACTGGAATGGCATCTTCTCTACAAAAGGATGTGGGACAGATGGAGGCACAGAGGGGGAGGGTATATGTGGCTTTCCAACCTCTTTCTGTCTGCACCCCCCTTAAGGAAGTGGACTTTGTCCCTTTGTCTTCTCCCCACTCCCAGTTAAAAGCTGCTCTCAGCTTCCTGTGTCCTATAGAAACCTCAATTGTCTGTTCTCCCCAAGCAGGCAGGAAAATAGGAAAAGCAGCTTGTTAAGCAAGGGAAGGCTCAGAGGAGCATCACTCCATAAATGGCTCTGGCAGAGGACAAGCCCATTAGGGAAAAGCTGTCAGTGCTTTAAGTGCCTCTGCTGACCAGGCATGTGCTCTTTTACTTGTTGTTTTACCTATTGCTGATCCTCTTCATCTCTCTCCCTTTTCCCTTTTGGCTGTTGGTACTTTTGTCTCTGTGCAGTGCCTTGAACACAATGTGGTTTCAGTCTGGCTTCTTGGCTCTGCTGTAACAGAGGTATTTCTGTTACTAAGAGCAGTCAAATAAAATCCAGCAGTCTTGGGATGTGAACATTTGTGGTCGGTCTCAAAACCAAAACCAAAGTAGCAGCTTTGTTCTTTTCAGGCAGATCATCAATTAGGGTCAAAATTGGTAACGTGTCAGCATGACTTACAGACTCCAGGCTGCTTTTTAAAAAGCATCCAAGATACATAGACCATTACTTGACATGATATAGATATTTGTACAACATTCACCCTACAATTATTGAGAAGCTTCTGAACTCTCTGGGATGTCTAACTCAGAGCTCCCTCCATTTGCTATTTATTTATGGCAGCAGCAAGCAAACCACTATTCCTTATGTGAGGCAAAGATTTGTAAGAAAACAATGTAGAATATCATTAAATCCCCTTCACTTCAGGAGAGTCACTGCCTGAATGAGAATGACTGGAGCCTTCGTTAGAGCCTTCATCAGAGCTTGACTATACTGCTGGAAAAAAATTTCTCTGCAAAACCCTGTTCCCTTTTCACTCAATGTCTCATATTCTGTTATTTACTGGTGTCTTCTATAATTTGCACCACTACGTGTTGGGACTTGCTGAAAATGAAAGGAGAGCTTGAGAGAGCAGATATCAACTAGTATGTCATATCCAGGCCTGTTTCCTTGATAGGAACTTGCCAAAATTTCTGGATGTGACTGTTTCACTCATTTATCTTGGGAGCAGTTTACCAGTGCCTGTGTTCCTGCAGCAGAGCCAGGGGACTGAGAACCTTCCTCTCCTTGTTGCTTGTTAAAACTGTACCTCTGTGAGCTAAGAACTGCATCTTTACACTTAAAAAAAGCTGTTGGCCAATGAAGTTTCAGTATTCTTTCTGAAAACCCCTGCCTACAAACGTGGATCTGTAAAAAGGGAATATCTCAATCCTCCTTTAGCCATAAGCATAATATGCTCTTTTTTTTAGGAAACATGCTGTGGGGGGCAGGGAAACAGCCATTATCCTGTGGTTTTAATTTGCTCTGTGTCAAAGCTCTGGAGAGTCAAGGTGGCTGCTGCTGTCATTGATGGGAAAGAATTTCAGACACTGCAGGGTGATAAATGACAAATGATACCCCAGAGGTAAAGGAGTCCCCAGAACTATGTGAACCTGGATATGGATGTGGGAATTCACTGGAAATCAGGAACTGACCTGAAGGCTTCTCTTGGTTGGGCTTATTATGCAATTGGAATCAGCTGGGTGGGATTGGCAGAGGATTTGCCTTGTGAGGGTTTGTTTTCCTTGCTGCAGGACAGAATGCACCTGGGGCAGGAGGGGTGTTTGTCTGGCAATTGGGAGAGTTGGCCACACCTGAAAACTCTGGCTTGAGTTTTTTAGCTGGGATGGCAGTACTCCATAGCAGACCAAGATGAAGAGGTTTGAGGCTGTGGTTCCAGCCACATGTTCCTGGGAATTCAGGGGTGTCTTTTCTGTAATCTGTCCTTGTCTGACTCAAGGAGAAGCGATTTATAAGAGCAGTATCATGGGGATTTTTTTGGCAAAGTGGGCACTGAACTCTGAAGGTGTTTTGTTGTCTAAAGAGGGCTTCTTTGAAAGTGTATTTTTAATCTCTAATTAAAACATGGCTGAAAGTAAATCTCTAGAAGTAAAAGTAGGATTAAAACCTAGTTAGATTTTATGAAGTAATTAGAATGGCATTCATAAAGCCTGTGGCCAGATCAAAAATGCAGTTTTATCCAAAGCACATCTGCTGTATCTTTTCTTATTAAAGCACTTTGACCTTCTACTGTGAACAACAGAAGTTTTGGCAGGTGATATGATGGGCTCTAATCACAAAAAAGTAGGAGAGAGTTGCAATAACCCTGGAGTTCATGGAGTTTTGCTTCCAGAGAGCTTGTTATGATTTTCACTTGTCCCTGTAAAAACTTTGCACTGAGAGCAGATTTTATGTGAGCTCAGAAAGAAAACAACCTAAATGGTCATTTATGCACATCCCTTTTTTCCACAGCTAACCTGGGCTCAGGCTTATCCTAAATTTACCTATTTTTACCTATTTGCCTCTTTTATCTTCATTAGACAGGAAAGAAACCTTTTATACTCAAAGACTTGGTTTTTTTTTTTTTCCTATGAAAGACACAACATTTTCCCATTAGCTTTGCCTCGTTAAGTTCCTCTCTAAAATACCACAGTGGCTGTGAACACAGTTATTTCATGCTCTCTGCAAAATGGCCAAAGCCAGCACTAGCTTGTTGCTAAATGATGCCAGAGGCTGTCCCTGCATCTCCTGTCTGCAGAGTCATCCCAAAATGCAGTTCTCTGCAGAAGGTGGGAGTTGGTCACCTGCATCTGTGAGAGCAGCAGGTGGAACCCCAGGAGCTGGAAGGGCAGCAGTTGTATTAGATGGTGGACAGGCTTCTGTGGATTTTCTTTGGAGCTTATGAAGAAGAGGAGGTGATTTTTGTGGTAGGGTTTTAGCATCAAAGCTTGGTGGGGGGTGGGGTTGCTTCCAGCTGTCTCCAACAGAGATCCCATGCTTGGGCTGATTTTCATCTCTGCCTCTGCTCTGACACATGGCCCAGCTGTAGACAAATGTAGGAGTTTGCATCCCCAAGTTAGATGCTTCCAGTAAAGCACAGAAAAATTCTGTGGAGACAGGTTTGCAGGACTCTTGAGCAGAAGAGTCACAGGTGAGGTATCCTGTACCCCCTCTGTTCCCTCTGTGTGTTGCCAGCACAGTTGCAATTATGAACATGGGTTCTATTCTTTCCTTTATAGTTCAAACCTTTACTAATGACAGCTCTCCACTCCATGGACACCCCTAAAATTTCCTTTTGAAACATCTTATAGAGACTCTCTCTGAAAGGAATGAAAAGCTCTCCTGACCAATCAGATCTTTGATAGAACATCGCCAGTGGGAAACCCCAGACTGTGAGCCACATCTGAAGAAAATATGGATGGTTTTGAAAAGACAATGTGCATTTTATTTTCTTTCTATAAAGACAAGATATCTTTATTCCTATAAGGTAAGTAGGACCCTCAATAATGTGGTATTAAGTCACTGCAATCAGGAAAACATACTGATTTTCTTTCTTTTGTATTTTTTATGCAAAGCTTCTTACACAAGAGCCTTGCTTGGCTGCTTAGCTTTCCATGGAAATGGGGTGTGGTGACAGTACGAAGTTTCCTTGTCTTTTCCAAGTATTTATCTGGCCCAGAGGGTCAAGTGCAGGCCTTAGACAAAAACAGATACCCACCCTTGTCAAACCATGGAGGGATGGAGCCCAGCTGTGTGAGTGGGGGTTGCTTCTGCTGCAGAGTCCTCTGCTAAAGAGACCACTGCTGATCAAAGGCTTCAAAGATTACAAAAAACTTGGTTTTCTTTAAAACAGTTGCATCTGATTTGACTCCCATGACATTTTCATCCATTGAAGTGGCAGGAAATAGCACATCTTGCATTCACCCTGGAGCAAGGGTCTGTGTAGAGACACCTCAAGAAGGGTCTCACATGCAGCTGTATTTACCTGAAGCAAGAAGATGCTCTCAGTTCATGTCCTGCAGGTCCAGGCCGTCCAAAACACACCTTCCCAGGCCCTTCCCTGAAATAAGGCAGCAGAGGCTCAACCTGCAGTTAAAAGTGTTGATGGCCAAGCTGTGGAACTGCCTGAGGATGGCTTTGACTCTGATTACAACAGTGGGAAATCAGAGGGACTGAGCATGTTTGGTGTGGGGAATGGTTTGGGCTGGTTTGTTTTCCCCATCTGCTTGATTCCTGCTGTAGCCCAGCCTCCTGTCACCTTTTACTGAGAAATGTCCAGAGCTGCTTTTTAGGTAGTTACAGAATTGAGCAGCGTGGGAGCTCCTCCACTGCAGGTGTTTGCAGGAGGGAGGATTGCAGAGAGAGCTGTGCTGCACAGAGGTGTCTCTGCTGCCATGGTGGAGGTTCAGCACAACCCTGTGCTTGGCCCAGCTGCTCTGATGTCAGATTGTGCCCTGGTGTGTATTGGTGCCCATTCCCCAAAACTTCACTCATGGATAGTGCTGCCTCTTCAAGGATCCTGGTCAGGCAGCAGCAGCAGGGCTTAGCAACTCTGCTGCCCTGAGGAATCCCATCTGGCAGTGGGATGAGCAAGCACAGGGTTTGGCTCCATTGTTCATAGTTCTTGTAAATGAACCAGCCCACTGGAGAACTTAAAGTTCAGGTCCTTGTATTTAAAAGAGAATTCTTTTATTTTATTCCTCTATGATCAAGAAAGTCAAAATAGTCCCCGCCCTGCTCTCTGCCTTCCAGGCTCTGTGTGAATGGAGAGGGAAGGCCAGAAACTGCTTGAAGCAGACACTAATGGCACCAAAATGTGACAGAACTGACTCTGTTTGAGTCCTGTTTGAAGTCCTTCAGATCTCTCATTGGGATGGCTTTTACCATCTTCACTCAGATCTAGCTGCAAGTGCTGTTTTCCAGCCCTCATCTGTAATTTAGGCACCACCACAAAGGATGTGTGAAAGCAGAACAGGAGGGCTGTCCTTCTTCCAGAAGTGATTTCATGTGTGTCTAATTACCATAAAGCATCATGGAAAGGGGATAATATGGCTCCAATACAAAGTGCATTCGAAACACATTGCAAGATTTCTTAACAGGTGATCACAGGGACATTGATCAGTGCTTAATTTGTTTTGCTGTTGTAGCAATGCTTTTCTGTGCTGCCCTGAATACAAGGGGGTTTTTTTTCTATTTTACTGGGGTTTTTTCCCTTTTTTTAAAATTAGAGAATCATCTGAGGTATAGAATGCTGAGTTATTAACACCCTAGATGCCAAATTCACCAGAATTGTGCTTATTCCTTTCCTAAAGCCTTATGAGTTGCTTGATTTCTACCAATACATATGTCTGTTTTTGGAAGAGAACACGGTGCCTTATTATTTATTTATTTGTTTATTTAAAAATTAAGATGTTTTCAAAGGTGTAAACTGACCTGTCATCTTTTTCCAGCTTCATCAAGGAAGTTAGGGGTATAATATTTATATGGCAAAATGGGAAGGATTAAACATCACTCTTTTGAGATTACCATATTCTTCCAACAGCAGGACTTTCCCAGAATTTATTTTCATTCTGTATATTGGGGCAGGTGCATAGGTGTGAAACAAATAAATAATATGGAAGAAAAATATAGAGAGAGAGAAAACACATTCTGAGATGGTTATCTTGGACAAAGTGAATTCCTGTACAGTCTCTGCAACTGCTGAATAAACTCAGCTGCAGAACCTCATAGAAGTTGTTAATCTCTCATTCTGTTTATGCTTTAATCGAAAACTTTCATTGCATATTCAGAGGTAATATCTTATATAGCATAGTGAATGTAGAGCACTGTATGTTAAATCATTCCTACAGGTTTAGAGACAGTTACCTTTAAAGGACAGTCTGGGTTTATTAAGGCTTTGTTTAGCATCTGGAAGCAGCTCGGGGTGAGGGGAGTTTGTTTTGCCAGCAGCAAAGTCATTAACATACAATCTGTTGGAAAATGTTTTGCTGTTCAAAAATAAATTCCAGCATATAGTTGTGGTGAAGTGGACCTGCATCATTTGTATGCATTCAAAGCTGTTCTCTTGATTATTGATTAAGGCACTGTTCTGTGAAAGTCAAGTATTTAAAAGAGAACAGTTGTGCTTGCAGGGTTTCATTCACTGGAGAAATACTATGGAAATTTTTCTCAAGTTTCCAAAGGTGAAACTGAGGCAGCACACACTGACAGAGTTTTCGTGGGTGGTCACTGGCATTTACAGAATTAGCTGAGATGGCTGATTGTGTAAAAGCCAGAGAGAAACAGAAAGCTGGTTGAAGGCCTTTTCTAAAGGTGTTAAAAACCAGCCCTTGCAGTTTTAGTAAACATGTCTGAGCTGGCCTGCAGAAAATGCATTTCCAGCTCGGACTGAAAATACCACCACGGATCCAGACATAGGCTGAGGTTCAGCCCAGCCAGTGCCTGAATAGGTGATGGAAAAGCACAAAGCTGTGCTGCCAGTGCTGAGGAGCAGGATTCAGGCAGATTTGGGGCTGTGGATGCCCTTGCTGTGGGCAGGGATGCAGGCCTGCTGCTGCTCCTGCAGCACTGAGTGTTTCACACCCGCTGCACACAGAGGCTCCTGCAGGCTGCGGCCAACCCTTGTCCTTCCTGAGCCCACTTTACTATTGCTCTGTCCTCCAAGTGATCCAAACTCTTGGAAAAAATGGGGTGGGTTTTTGGTTTTTTTCATTCATTCTTTTGCTTTCTCTGCACTACAGAAAAGGAAGGAAATATTATGAAAGCAAGTGTTTCTCATTTTGGGGGTGTCAAAATTACTTTAGAAAGTAGTTGCAAAGAGTATTTCACATTTTTGCCTTACAGGTTAATCTTCTATCTCTTCATACTTTTTTAAAACTGTAAAATACACATAATTGTGTGGGCTGAGATAAATTTTATCAGTTCTTATTTGCCAAAGCTTCTTATTTTTTTTTAAACAAGTGCGAGTTTTGTTTCTAATTAATTGGTAACTAACCAGTCTGCTGAGGCTTCAGATGATCAGCCAGACCCCTCTCAAATCTCATCTTTCAGCAGTCTGATCCATTCATGTGAACAGGATTGCTGGAGTCAGCCAGCAGGGAAGTCTCTTCCATCTCCTGTCTGTGTGTGGGTAGGAAGCAGTGACTGGGGAGGACTGAGAGGATCCAGCCTGGTCTGCTGTGTCTCAGGAACAGCGTTTTCCTCGCAAGGAAGGATTTCTGCTGCTTGTCTTGCCAGGGAGGTGCATCCATTTAGTGAATCATGCCAAATCCTCCATGCCTTGCATTAATAGCAAACCAACAGGCCAGCATCAGCAGGAGATGGGAGGTGACAGCCAGCCAGGCTGAGGGGGCACACAGCCAGGACAAGGCTCTTGTGGAACCTGAGCACGTGAATTTCCTGGTCACTGCCCAGAGCTCCCCACATGTTGTTCATCCCTCCCCCAGCCCGTGGATGGGATTGTCTCCTAATCAGGGACAGACGTGGGCATGGTTCTCTGTCCCTTGATCTTGGGGGGAACCACAGTGGAAGGAGAGGGGTGTGCATCATTTCTGGGCTTAGACAGACCATAGTTAAGCTGGATGGCTAAAATAAGATCCAGCCCAGGCAAACTGTTGACAGCACTGGGGAAAATTCCCAGGGACAGATTCCAGCTAACCCTGGTGCAGCCTCCCTGCCATAACTGCAAACCTGGCTGTTAGCAGCTCGAGATGTGTGCAGAGCACTGAGCTCTCCTGTCTCCTTTATTTCTCCCCAGATGTTTATTTTAAATAGCCCTTTCCTCTTACATGTGTCTGGTTCCACATGTTGCTGTGTTAAAGTCAACATAAGGCTCCAAATAAATCCCTGATGCAACTGTGAGAGCTTCACTGAACTTAGTGACAACTGTGCTGAGCTGCAGAGGGTGGTGACTTCATTGGAAACTCCAGCAGGAGGAAGCTTGGTTGGAAAAAGGAGGTCTGGGTTTGAATGCTTCTCCTGCAGGCTTAGGGTTGAGTATCCGGAGATCCCAAGAACACTTAATCCACATGAATTTCTAATGTGAATTGTTTCAAATGAAGGAATCTAAACTTCGGAAATGAAGTTTCATAATATGTTGTGACTCTTCTTTTTTGTTGTTTTCTAAGTGTTTAGACAGTGTTCTTAATGGACTTTACTCAGTGGGGCACCCACAGCATTGTGTACCACAGGCTCTCAAAGCCTTAGAAAGAAAGCAGCTATGTGTTTACACACACATTACACATGACATTCCTGTTGCTGGGGGCTAAGCACAGAAACATGTGCTTGTTTTGTTTAGGCATGATTTTTATCCATAGGATTTGTGGAATTCTTTCCAGGTGTTGCTCCTCCCTGAGCTGAATTACAAATATTGGCAATCAATGACAGAGCCTTTAATTTCTTTTCAAGGTCAATCTGTGCTCTTTCTCCTGGGAAATCCCTGAAAAGAGTCAGGGCTATAATCTCCAAAGATGAAAATCCACTGGTTTTAATGGAGTTGTGTCTGCAGGGAACTTGCCTGTTGGATTTGGCAGAGCAATGGAGACAGCCTGATGGCAGAAGCTTCTGTTGTTGTCCCTGCAGAGGGGAATGAGGACATGGATAATCCTCTTCAAAAAGGACTGGGACTCTCTCTGGATTCCCCACACAGAATTGCAGAATGAGTTTCATGCTGCATCTGTATTTCTCTGTGGCAAAAAAAAAAAAAGTAGTTGAAGTCTAACTTGCTTAAAAATTATACTCACACAGAATCACAGATTTGGACTCAGGAACAGAACATGAGTAGGGATTGATCAGAGCTTCGGGATCCTGTCTTCCAGAGTCATTCTCTGTGTCCCTGCTGCAGAAACTTTGTAGATAAGAAATAGCACTTTAATTATTTGTTATTCTGCTTTAATGCTGACAGCTTTCTAGGGCCTTCTGAATACCCACACCTTCCTCTTGAGGGGAACACACTGGACTTTGTTGCATCTCTTTATGAAATACTCCAACTTAATCATATACATTTTTTTATGAAATAAAACTAGACTACAGTCCAGTTTAATATATCTGCATACATCCATGTCAGCTCCTACCTGCAGGAACCCAAATACATGTTTTGGATATAGTTTACATGTAGGCATATGTGCATTAAATCACACATGCACCTGGTATGGTGAGTTTGTGGATATCCATAATGTGCCTGTGTTTGCCTGTATAAAATACTTGAAAAAAAAAAGAAATTGGGATATATTGTTGTATATATTTATTCTGTAATACTGGTAGGTTGTAAGAAGGATAAACCCTATCAAAATTACCTCACAAGATGTCTGGAAAAGATGTCTTTTAAACATCTTCACTATCCCACAATATTTGCAGAAAAGCCAAATGAAGTGGTGACCTCAAGCAAGTGATCCAGAGAATTGGAGATAGCAGGTATAATCTCCACGTGCTGAAAGCTAATATCAATACAATCACACACTTTCCATGCACATATGTGTAGGTACTCCTTCAAACTTCATTCACTTTTAGGTTTTTTTTGTGAATAATGAGAGGGTCTAAATGAACTTTGTCAACGTTAATTGAAATAAAGTATATTTTCCCTGAGGCCCTAGATGGTTATAGACAGCAAACTGCTAACCCTTCTTGTGGGAGGGACAGGGCAAAAGAGCAAACAGTGCTTGCCTCATGTTCATGTGAACTCAGTGCTGCTGCACAATCCCCTGAAAACTCTCAATCCAGTAACCCCAACCCCTATCAGTCTTCCATGCAACCAGCAACAGAAGGGTGCAGCAAAGCAGCAACTGCAACCTGAGGGCATGGCCAGGGGCTTTATGTGAGTGAAAGAAGATAGGGCCAGTAATGTTTCTGCTGCCTAGAAATTATTTGTGCAAATATATTTTTGTTAATATTCGTTTTTTTTAAAAAATCCAGAAAAAAGTAAGATTGGGAGCCTTTCAAAAAGCTGCCTTCTTTTTTATCCCAGCTGAAGAATATTGACTTGCTCCAGTTAGAGCTGGGAGTTGTGTATGTTTATTGCTGCATTTTCTGATAAGCTAAATCCACTAATGGTAGGTAACACTGGGAGAAAATTAAACACTACTTCTGTGAGAAATATAAACTCTAGCCACTGACTATATTAGCAAACACTGAATGATAATAGGCTCCCGTGCTAAAGCATCAATTAAGCTTTCAGTAAGGAGTGTTTATTGTAAATCAGGACCACAATTTTGTATTAGAAAAGTACATGAGGATTTTTTTTAATTAATAGAATAATATAGTTATGCCTTAAATGAAAAAACACATTTGCATGTGTTTACTTTTACAGGAGAAACTAAGTGCAAAGTTTGAAGTGTGTTCAAGGGGAAAGGAGGCTTTTGTATGAACAATCAAACAAAATTCCTCTAAAAAATCCTTATTTGTTGAGCTGCTGAATGCCTGTTAGAGAGCAGAGTCTGGTAAGCACTTGGATGAAACCTTCCCATAAGGAGGAAGGAGGAGAAAACAGATGCCCGTTTGATGAGAAGCGTGAAAAGTGTGTACAGGGGGTCAGAAACTGTCAGGACAGAGAAGAAGATGAGATGCACGGTCTACCAAGACACACCACCTGTCTGAGGCAGCAGAACAGATTGTAAAGCACTGCTGGGGGGGAGAGAGACATGCTAATACTTAGTGCTTTAAACAAAGAGCCTGGTGTAAGGAGCCAAAATAACAGGCAAGTCAAGCAACTGGGGAGAGAAGGTGAAGAGTTTGACAGCTACTTTGTTCAGCTTAACAGAGACAGAGAGAAATGAGAGCTTTACATGGGGCCGTGCTGCTGGGCTCAGAGGGCTTGGCACAGCTCAGCAGTGCCCATCCTGCACAGGTCCAGCAGCACCTGGGTCAATGGCATTGCTCAGGGACCCTGCTTCTGCCAGGGGCCAGGCTTTGGTCAAACATTAAATCTGGAGGTGTTTGGAAGGCCCCAGTCCCTCAGCAGGAATGGTGACTCTCTCAAGCTGGTGTTTGTTCACATTACATTCAGGAGCAGAGATTTACTTTTTAATCCATGTGCTGAGGAGAACAGAGCACCTGGTTGGCAGCTGAGCAGCCTTGCTGAGCTTGTGTGGAGATCTGCCTCCAGTGAGAGCTGTGCTAGGCAGGAGGAAGGACAAACTCCAGCCAAGTCTCCACTGTCAGGGAGGCATCGATCATCTGCTGCACAAACCACACTGACAGCACTGCCTGGGGACAGGGAGGGGAGTTTAGGGAAATTGCTTCTCCTTTTCTGCTCGTTTAAATGTACCCATGAGTCTCAAAGTTTCTGCTGTACAATGAAGATCTGGGATTGCGGATGACTCCACATTCTTGAAAGGTTCTTTACTCTGAAATTCCTGGTGCTCTCTCTCTAATTCCAATTTAACTGCCTTGCCTGACTCAGGAACTAGCTGATAGCCAGGATGAACTTTCTTTTCTCTTTTTTTTTTTGTTTAAATGCTTGTGGCTTTGGTGTGTAATGTAATACGATGCTGTCCTCTGGGACATCATGGGAAAATGTAAAAACCAATTCCATAAGCATGTTTACAATATTAGAAAGGCAGCTTGATCAGGTTGGGCAGGCTTAGATTCTTTTTATAGTAGGACAAGTAAAACAAGACTGTTTCTCAAACTCTTTGGATTAAGGATTTCTTTCACATAAGTAAATATTTATGGAACCTATATTTAATGGTTCTTTCACTGCAGAAGGATAGCTTACTTTATTTTTTAATGAGGCTTCTACAAACTGAGACAGCTTGACCCAACTTTCTCCTCATTTAACCATGTATACCAGGATAAACAAAAAAAATTCCAAAATCCACTTCAGTTCTTGTCGTCTCAATCACCTAAAAAGGTTTGCTACATAAAGTAAAATTGCATGTTCCCTCCCTGTATGCAACAGAAAATACTTTCCCAAAAGTTGCCCAGACAAGACCAACTTCTGTGTTACTGTTCTTAAAGAAAGGATGATACTCAAGTGTTTCTTCTGCCAAATTATTAGTGATTTATAGGGGAAAGTGTAACTTCAGACACTTGAACTCTAGGGTGACTAAAGGCCAGCTGTGATGCCAGAGGGGCACGTGGCAGACAGTCCCTGCAGAGGCAGGAGGAGCAGCTCTGGTCCCTGAGCCCTTTCCATGTCTGTGAGAGTCCCCTCCACAGCAGGACCTCAGGCACAGCCTCACGTTCCCCCTGCCTGTCAGGGAGCAGTTCGATGTTGGTCCTGTAAGGTGTCCCAAGCTACAAGCACATGGACCCTGTCCCAGGGAAAGCATGAAGAAAAGGGGCATGTGGAGGAAATACAGCCAGGTTTGAGCTGTGCTCTTGCAGAGTGAACAGAAATAAGTCACAGGATCCTCACACACTCACTTCCCTGGTCATAAACAGTGAAATTAGACACTTGTCTGGAGACAAGAAAGAAAAAGCGATCCTCAGTGCCCTGGGCATGGGACCATTCTGGTCCTGAAAAGCTTTAAGAGGTTCCTCTTCATTCAGTCCCAGTTACTTCTGCCTATCTGAACACAAACTTCTGCAGCCTCTTCCCAGGCTTCTTGTTCCTGAGACAAAGCCGTTTCCATTGAGAGCCCTGCAAGCCCCATCCAGCAGAAGCTTTTCTTTGACCTGCTGGGTGTGGACAGTTTCCCCAGAGCACACTGTCCTGCCCACCCTCCCTTCACCAGACATGGCCAACAATTAAGCTAATTAAGCTATATGCAGGATTAAGTCTATAGGGCCAGATTCACAAAAGGACTTTGGTGTTTGAAATGGGAATTAAGCTGATTATCAGCATATCACTCTCATTATACAGTCTTTGAAACCTTCACAGCCTTGTGCTTGTGCACATTTCCTCTCGGAAAGTTCCTGTGTGCTCAGAGAGGGAACAGAATTCCCTTTATGCTCTTCCCTCAGTGAGAACTGCCCCAGGGTGAGTCCTGGGCTGGGGGGAGGCAGCCCCCACCTCACCCCTGCAGTCCTTAGGATCCATGAAAAGCTGTCTTCCCCACATCCCTGCAATAGGCTCTGCTTGCTCCATGGCGCAGGAAAGCCTGTTTGAACCGTCTCGTTTCACACCTTTATGTACGAAGTCGTCAGAGAACAAAAGACATTTCTGTTTGGAAAGGCTCACAGAGCTTTCCTTTCATGTGTGACAGATGCTTTCAGAATCCGTTTGAGGGAATCTGCATAATTGATACACAACACCAGTGACCCAGCCTGAATGACTTCAAGTCTATTTTCATCTCGGGTGGTTCAGAAGCAGCCAGTGGAATTTGTAAGGCTCCATTAAGATGTTCAGGTCTTCAGGCTCCCTGGCAATGGGGGACCATGTGAATACCTGAGGACAAATACCCTGGGTTTCATTAGCAAGATAAAATCTGCAGGGTGAGACATGGGAAATCAAATGCAATAAGGAAGTGATTGTGAGCTGGTTATGCATAATGTCAGCCACAGCGGGCTGAGGAATAATGAAAGGAGGGAAAAATGATGAGCTCTAAACTGCAACAATTGCCCTGTGAGCCTTGACTGCTGCAAGACATTTCCTTCTCTCTGTCAGTCCTAGAAAGGCTTAGCAAGCTTTTTAATAAAAAGCTAACATGGAAATTTTTTTGACAATGTACACCATTCAGAGTGTTGTTTCTGTCAGTTGCACGCTATAATACCAACCTTCTTTGGATTTTTATCTTCATCAGGTATAAAGGCTCAGCCTAAAATGGGGAGAACTCACGTGGGTTACTTTCCTCTTATTGGACAGAAAGTCCTTGAATTGCCCAGGCTGTGAGCTTGGTGATTCTGGTCAAGACTTGTGAAGAGACTAAAAGTTTGCCAAGTTAGAGATTTAGATAAACACTATTTCATTTTAAAGACATTTTGCAGATCATGACTTTGCTTATTAGTGGTTTCCTCTTTTATTCTGTTTTTGTTTTCCTCATTCCCCAAACCCCATGAATTACTGTAGTGACCACGCTTGGGTTTCCAGGGTGTGTAGGACTGCAGCCCTCATGGGCTGCTGGAGTTCTGCCTGGGATCCACAGCAAGGTCTGGCTACCACAGGGTCCCCAATATAGACTTCAGCAATGTTCAGTAGGGGTTGAGTGTTCTGAAAGTAATCCACCTAATCATAAAATACTCATTTCCAGTGGGTTTATCTCATGTTCAGCTCCCTGAGTCACCACAAATCATTGGATCTCTGTCACTATGCTCCATTTTAATTTGGGATAAAGTGTTGTATTTCTTCTGCCAGGAACTTTGCTCTGATGACTTCATGTTTTAAAATAGTGATCAATACAAGCATTTCGTTTCTCCAACCTCCCTGTCCAGTTTTGGGTGTCTCTGCATGGATGGCTCATGCTGAGCACCCTTCAGGGATGGGCTGCAGGACCAGCAAGGTTGGATGGAGCATGGCAGGTCCCAAGTCCCTGAACACGTCGTGGGAGCACAGTGATCCTACCTGTTCTCTGTCAAGTACCAGTGTAGTGAGCAGTTCCAGACTCCAAGACAGCATTTGTTCCCTTTCCCCCTCTAGTTGCAATAATGTTTGCAAACACAGTTGTGGATTTTCTTCTGTTCCAGTTCTCTGTGTAATGACAGAGTAAAGATGTCTCACAGAGAGACTGCCTAAAAAAGCTTGGGGAAGTACAGAAATCACAATAAAAATGATCATTATCAGTAACTCATGAATGAATTGTCAGCATCATTCAGCTTAACATTATAATTGCTATAAAGCATTTTAAGACACATTTATGTTTAGTGGCTAGTGAGAGTGGGAAAATGCAATTCAGTTCTGTAGTTACAAAACAGAGACCAGAATCCAAGCAGCCAAGGTCACTGGAAGCCTGAGCTCTGAGTTTCAGCTCCTCACTTTATTCTGCCCATTGGTCTTTCCCTCTTCCTGTTCCAACCTGACCTGTTTTTCTGTGATTCCCTACAAATGGGCAAGGTGTGTTAAACTCCTACAACAAACTTTGGCAGCTCCAGCCTTGGCTTCTCCAGACATTCCAAACCTTCTGGTGGGATGGCACACTCCAGGAATGGGGCAGAGCCCCCTGAGTAACAATTTTTCATTTCCCTAAAGGAGCAGAGTGATGCTGTGCTAATCTGTAGGCTACCAGAGAATCAGCTTTATTTCTTGCTGCAGGAATCTACATTTGGGATAATGAGATTGAGTTACAAAGAAAAGAAACTACAGAGCACTTTGATAAAGTTAATCCTGAATAAGAGAGATACTCTTAAACTTCTGCAGCCTTTCACTTGCTCGTGAGGAGGCTAGGGAGCTATTTGAACCTAGTTCAGGCTTAGCAGAACTAACTGTCTTAGAGAACTCCTGCTGGAATGGCTTTCCTACTCTTGTTTGAAGTTGGGTCTGTGCTACCCAGCCCACCAGATTTTTTGCTCTTTTCTAGAAACCAAATGGAAAGAGCCAGATTTCTTTCCTTGCCCGTTCATGATTCTGTTGTTTGGAAAGTTAGGACATCATATGACCCTGAAGATGTTTGGGTCCTTTTGTCTCCTCCCCTAACACTCTGATGAATATGCCTATTTCTGTTCTTTTCCTAGATTACATATTGCTTTCATATTTGTGCTTTTTCTTGTTCATTACTGGGGCCTTCAGACACAGCAGCAAGATTTTACAAATCTTATATTACAACACTTTATAATTCCATCTGCATTTTAACAAGATGAGTAAAATTCACTACTAGCAATCCTTTGAGTTAAAAAACCCTATTCAAACGTGAAGGAATTAAAAAATGGAGATGATGCCTCTTAAAATTGTCACAAGATTGCATTTAGAGTCACCACAGCATGTAGGGGACAGGAAAATGTGTTACTGTGGCTGGGAAACACTGCTACTGCATAATTTTTTTTGTTCAAATCTGCTGCAATATTAGTTGAGGTCCTTGTATTACAAAAAAATTTCACTGTGATTAAATGGAATTAGTGGTTGATACAATACTTAATGCAGAGGTAATAATACGATTTCCCTCATTAGTGCCGGACTGCTATAGCTTCTTAATTGATTTTAATTGGCATTTAATTAGAAAATGTGAATCCCCTGTGGCTAGTTTATATTTTCCACTATTCCAAAGTAGACTATTATTATTTTTCTACAAGTGGCATCCCAGTTTCAGGTTAGGAAAAATATGAAATCTTGTATTTGACCTCTGACTTTTGAGGGTCTCTATGTCACAGCCTTGGGCCATTTATCAGCTCTGAGCCTCTAAAGGTCACCATCACCTGTCTTGTGAGAGAATCCCCTTTTCTGTCTCAGCTTTTCCTCTGGAGCAGAGTTCCCTAGTGCCAAAGTATCTCACAGACTGTTAAAAAGCATGGATCCAAATATTTCTTAGGGAAATAACGCAAGGACTCTGTGTTCAGAACTTGTGGGAAGATGCAGACAGAAATTTTATCATTTCTGTGAAACTGAAAACACTTGTGAGCCCATATATTGGAAGGGTGGTGACAGGTACTCGGTGTAATTCCATATTGTTTCACTTCCAGAAAGAATGACTTGAAACAGAGAGGGAGAATATCCTGCTCTTTGAATGACTAGCACAAAGAAATCCCTGTGCTGGCATGATATGAAAGTTTTATTGCATTCTGGATTTTCAATTGTGCTGCATTAAACCATATTAATATTTGGTTTTTCTAGGGCAGTCAAAAATCATTGGTAATGTTGAATTTTTCATTTACACGAGTGCCAAATGATCAGCCTTAGTGCTCCAAGGTCAGTCAATCATTCCCCTCTGGTGGAACATTTCTGCCTCTAAGGCAAATGAAACTTTTTTCTCTCTATCTCAAGTGCAGATAACTTATGGGACAAACTCACTAATAGTTCATTGTGTGTGCCATGGCTGTTGCCCTATGATCCATCAACATACCCAAAATAAAAAGTGATTTCCCTGGAGACTCAGTGTAGAGCTGCTCATAGCTTTCTTTTTTTTGTGTGTACCTGAATTTGAGTAGATTCTCTATTAAGCATCCAGATGAAGCAGAGTCTCTGTACCCAGCCATGTTGTGACTTGCTAAGAAGGAAAAAGATCCCTAGAGTCTGATCCAAAACTGTGTTTAATATATGGAGATCCTGATTCCAAGGGCATTCAGAATAGCAATCATTCCCACCACTGGAACAACATGAGCTCATGCTGAAGCAAAATTGCATTTAAACAAAATGATCTCCAAAAACATTAATCCTAATAGTCCATTTTGTAATGGGAACCTGCAGGGCTATTGCCTGGACCGTGGTTTTGCTGGGAGCTGATGTGCAGTGTAGATTTAGCAGTCATTTGCCTCGTACAGCAAAGGAGGAGGCAGGTGTGGCCAGCCTTAAACCCTGCTCACACCATCACTTCCAAACAAAACCATCTGACCCTTTGGGTTCTGGCTTTGTCTGGCACAGAAGTGTAACTACAGGGATTTTTCAGTGACATTCACTCATTTTGTCTTTCTTTTAATATTGCTGCTCTGAGATTGGTGGTATGGAAAGCTGAGTAATTATATCTGTCTGCACCATGTATTTAGCCTTACAACACAATATTCCTTTCTTTGCTCTATGTCATTTTTTATTGCCTGTGCTCTGAAGCCTTTGAATTTAGCTCAGACTGTAAGGTTGAAAGCTGTTGATTTCTGAAAGGTAAAAATGAACAAACAAAAACTCCTCCAAAGCTCACTAAATCAATGTATTTGTTTCCAAACCAGAACTAACAAAAAGGTTGCTGAAGAAACCTGTTCCAGTCTGTTTCATATCCTTGCTTTGTGCTGTGTGCCAATCTTGCTTTCCCCCTTTTAATTTCTTTTTTAATAGTGTATATTTGTTTGTTCTTTCTTACCTGCTATTGCATTTTTCATCTGCCTTCTGTATTTGTCTCCTGTTCCTCTGTCAAGTTCTTCTCCTGAGGCAGCTTCCATCCTGAAGTATTTTTGAGAAAATATCTTCCAGTGAATGATCATCAGACTGGGTTAATGGATGCCCTGTGGAGATGGAAATCAGACAACACACAGAGTGAGCAGGATTGACCAGGAACTCTGTTCTTTTTCTACTGGCATTTGATTTTTGTACTACCCCACCTAGGCTGGCAGGAACAATTCCAGTGAAAGACATGACGTGAAGTGTAGTTGGATCTCAGGCTGGTTTAGGGAGGTAATCCTGCAGATCCACTCCAGCTCCAGGTTGGTTGTTTTGGACTTTCACAGAGAGCAAAACACCATTCTGAGTCCATCTCGTGGTGCTTCAATGAGCAAGGTGCCCAAATCTGAGGTCTGTCATCTGCATTTGCCATTGTTGGTGTCTGCATGAGCAATTTTCATTTTTTACCTGCATTTCCAGTTGTGTGTGGACATCTCAGACATCTGAAAGCACTTTCAGCACTGGTCTAATTAATGCTGTTACTGGGGCAGTGGCAGTGCTGACCACACTGGAAAGAAGCCTGACTTGCATTTGCAAGTGGTTTTGAAAAGCTCACTGAAGTGTTCTGCCGTTGTCCTGCTCTTCTGGAGTATGTTAAGAGCACTCCCTAAGGGCCCTTTCAGGCCTCTCCTGCCTGAAGTGATGGCTGCTGCTTTTGCCAAAGCCAAGGTGGGGAGTGAGCACTGCACAGGAGCTGCACTGCATGACCTGCCCCTGCTCACACACTGATTCTACTTGAGACCTTTCAGATTTCCTTTTAAAAGTGCTTCTAAATGCAGTTTGGGAGTGTGTGTGTCCAAGGGGAAGTTAGAGCCACACATCAATTCTGTGTTGCTCTGCAGCAAAGACAGCAGGCATCAGAAGCACATGGGAAGTTGAATAAAAATGCAGTGCTTGAATCTGCTCTTGAGACAAACTTGTGAAGTGGCTGCTCTCCATGTTTCTCAACAATGAGGATCTCTTATGAGCCCAAAGTGGAAAAATGCATTATGTTTGTGTGTAATAAAATGTGTATGTCTTTGAAAAATCTATTTATAGGCCTTGTCAATGGCAGCTGTTCAGCCCACTGCCTCACTGCTACCTGCCAATTTTCTCTTTATGCTTCTATTAACTGGAGCTTTGGGATTCACAGCTTATTCTAATTCATTCTTAATGATAGTAAGCCAAAGTCTCTTGTGTACTCAGTGCTTGTGAGATACACCGAAGCACTGGAGTCAAACTCCTTATGAAGATGAAATTGTTTTACTATTATTCTTTCTCTATACTTCTGGATGATTTTTGCAGTGAGTATCAGGATCAAGACTGGTGCCAGAGCAGAATGTATCAGTAAAAATGAAGTTCTGCAATCTGCATTGTCTTAAAGAACTTTGACCCTGTCCATCTATGTATAATTTCTTGGTCTCAGGAATATTCTCTAGTCTTTCAGACAGGGGCTAAATAAAAGTTTCTGTCATTTTTACTGAGGGAAACTTTAGAGTTTTGAGATGTGATTCCCTTAAAAGTGTTACAGACACTGATGGGAAGTCTGTGAGGGAGTTCAGCACACTTAGGGCAGGCAGAACAAGTTCATGAGGCTCAGGAAAAACTTTCCTTGTGAAATACCCTTTTCCTTTCTGTGTCTCAGTATCAAGTGCTGCTGCCTGCCCTGTGTGTGAGGGGGTAGAGATGAGTGCATATTTGTAATATTTAGCTGATCCGTTTCAACAAACTTGGCTTCATTTCCTCCACACAGACAGCAAATCCAAGGAAAATGTAGTTAGCAAGAGGCATCCTACTTAAATTAAAATTAAAAGCTATAAAAAGAGCTAATGCTTTGAGTTAGGTAGACAAAACAATCCTTTATTGTCCCAGTGTGGCTGAGGCATGACAGAAATGAAGGCTCTGTACGAATGAGTTAATAACAAGATCCAGTGCCTTGCCTTGTTCTCAGAGCTGTTTAAGGGAATTGAAGGAGAAAATGCAGTCTCAGGTCATATCATGATATTAATAGGTGCAATATGCACCCGTGTCCAAGGGAATTGTGCTGTTTGTACCAGGAATGAAGGGAAAACTTCATGGTTGGTTTTTTTAGATAAATGCCAGTAAAAGAAGACTGTCAGAAAATTAACAGAAAAAAATTATCAGTGGTTATCAAGGCTGCAAGCACTTCTATCCTGATTGTATTACCTTGGAGCAGCCAGGAAAGCTATAAAAGAAAACAAATTGTCTTCTGTAGCAAACTGACTGCTTTAATTTCTGCTTTCATTTAGAGATAGATATTTGAAAAATATTAAATGTTTCTAAGCTGGAAAAAACCACCACTTCAGTTAACCCCAAAGGAAGAACAAGAACAATAGGTGAAAATGCAGTGGACTCAAACAGAGATATTAAATTGATGCCCCAGAAAAATAAACACAGATCAAGGAATCCTCTCACTGATCGGTGCCCAGAAATCATAGATGCATAAAGTTCTCAAATACTCCTTTACCCACTCCCCCTCTTTTAACTTGAATTTTAAAAGTTCTCTGTATGAGATTATTTTTCTTCTTTCTCTGTACTGAGGGTTTTTGTGAAAGTGCAGTAAAAATACAGAAAGAAAATGGAGAGTTTGCTGAGGACAAGTGACCTAATTTATGGCTTTATGTCCCAAGTGCCACCAGAATGGCCAAGGATAACAGCAGCTAGCTTGCTCACAGTTAGTAATTATGAGCAAGCTTGGCAGGGAGACCTGAACCTTTTTATTAGACTAAGTAATAGAGCTGTGGAGAAAAGAAGAATACCTGGAGTAAATAAGAGTTTCTACAAGTTCATTAAAAATAGATGATTTGGAATGTTGAACGATGCATGTCTTCCTGACAAGAAGGTTACCATGCAAACCTTCCAGACTGCCATTAATGTACCCACAGCAGCTTTGGATAATTTATTTGTTCATGTTCCAAGATGCAGGACCTTGAGTGGACATGGCTTCCAGAAGTCACCTGATAATTTTGGGGAACATATGGTGAGCTTTGAGACAAGTTGGAGCGGGTTTGCCTATTCTCTGGAATTGGATCTGTGTGTGCTGGTTGAGGAGCTGGCCAATACACAGATTTGGGGGAGAAACAATGAAAAGGTGGAAATGGGAGTGAAGTTGCTCTGAAAATGAGTAGTTACAAAAGATGAAAAAAATTATCCGAGGGAAAGGGGAGAAGGCAAAGTGACCTTTTCAATGTGAAAGAAAACTCTGAAATCAACGCTGAAAAAACAAATGGCAAGGTCATTTGATTGACAATGAATAATAGACCAGCTAAGAAAGGCAATTGTGTGCTTCCATTCTTAACTTCTGGCAACCAACCATCCCAACCAGAGACTGGAGTCTTATTAGAGTAGGAAATGAGTTGTTCTGCTGACTTCATGCATGTAGAGAATTGGCTGCAGAACTTCTCCAACAAAGTTCTCTTAAAACAAGTAGCAAATTACAGATGAGATTCATTAATATGCCTCACAACACTCAGCTGTGTTAATGCATACCAGAATGCACACAACATATGGAGCCTAGGTAGAGATTGAGACATGTTCAATTTGACTCTCAAATTAGATTGATTATGGTAGTGTTAGACAAATATTATCCAAAAGGACACAAACACAGCGTTGTCAAAACAGAGCACTGAGCAGAAAGATGGATGTGGCATGCCCAGGCTTAGCTGATTCCTGTACTGAGCTTTATCAGGAGCTGAAGCTGTGCTGATTTCTCACTTGTGTGAAGTGACTGCTCTGTGTGATGGCAGCCAAGTCCCCCAAGATCTGATTGCAAAGATTAGGGAAAGGCTCGATGTTACTAAACCGCTGTCGTTCTCGCTCCCTTCTCCACAAACACAAACTGTATTTTGAGATATAACAAGAAGAGACAATTAAAACTTCTGTTTTCCCATGCAGGGAGAGCACAGGATATGCCACAACTCTTGGTGTATCAGGTTCATGTGAGGCGATCCACCCAGAGAGGCAGGATGCCTGCTGAGAGAACTAACAAAAGACCATTCACTGACAAAGCACCAGCAATTAATCCTGGAGTTATACAGGGCTGTAGGCTAGTTAGAAGCCTGGTGTAAATGAGCACAGTCTAATTTACACACAGCTCCTACGGCATTTAAAGCTATTTACAGTATAAGCATTAGTTTTTATAATTTGTCCCGTCAGAAGAGAGATTAGATTCTCTTCTATTTTGCAGCGTGTGAGTGCTGGTTTCAACATGTGCTGGCTTCAGCATTTGCCAGGAGAAGAACAGTCAGGTCAGCTTTTCTGGCTGGAAACTGTTGTTCTATTGAAAGTAATTGCAGTTTTCATGATAAAATGTTGTATGTATTATATTAAATGTATTCCTGTACTCTTGTATTGAGCAATGGTGTAATTAAGGGATATACCAGGGATTTCCACTGTAGAAACCAACCACCTATTCTGAAGACTTTAATATAGCTGTAAAAGCTGATTATATGTTGAAGTGTGAGTGCAGAGATCTTGGAGAAAGAGCTCTTTATCGCACATAAAAGACATCTCTGTATAATGGCTTATAAACATCTTCCCTCCAAACCTGACAATATTGAAGGGAGATGATGAAGAGCTACTCAAAAATCCATTTAACTGATAAGCTGAATGCTCCTAATAAGCCCATTTCAGGCATCACAGTGAAGGAAGTGAAAACACAGTCTGAAGCAAGTCTCAGCCATCAGAAATGCTGCCCTTGCAGGACAGTTTCTACACAGAGCATGTTCTTTAGAACTCGTATCATGTTGACAGTGTCAGCCCCCTCAATTGGCACCTGCTGCTGGTCTCTCAGTGCCAGCTACAGCAGGAGAAGATGCTGTGTACCAGAGACTCTGGGGCAGCTCATCCCATCAGTCACTGACAGGATGTTCTTAAAAACGGCACAAATTTAATTTTAATAAATAATTTAATTTTAATAATTTTAATTCCTGGATAGGAGCAGCACCCACCTCCTGTGGGACAGCCCCAGTGGACTGTGGTGCTGAGGGGCTGTCTCTGCCTGAGTTTCTCTGAGCTGGAAGTTGCTCTTTGCCTATCACACAGCAACCTCATTCCTTTTCAGTGTATTCTTCAGAGATTTCTGGCAGTAGTTTTATTCAGTAACTAAAATTTTCTGCTTACCAATTCAGATTCAGAATAGGAATAGAAAACCAAACAGAGGGTACAGATGGGAACAGCAGCTGAACAGGGCAGGGTGAGCCTCAAGTGAATGACAGTTCCTAAGCAAAACGCTCTACATTTCTTAAACTCTGGGATTTTTGCTATTCTGGCACAGCCTGTCTAGAAATAGCACTGCCTGGGATCAGCTCTCCTTGCAGCAGTGGCAGAGAGCAGCACTTGTGCAGTGAGGGGCAGTGATTAAGATTTTAGCTTTTGTATTTTTCAAATCCTGGGCTGCATTAGTGCATAACTCTAAACTCCATATAAAATGTTAATTACTGGCTTCACATTTTGGTCACACAAAACAATTCCTCTGGGCCTGGAACCCAAGGACACCTCACAGCCTCAGGGCCCCAAAAAGTATCAACAAAAGTGAATTGTGGGGAGCAAACTGGGGGAATGTGACTTCATTAGCTGAAGCTGGAATTGAACAATTAACCCCTGAGATGCAAACAGACCAAAGTTATCTGTGTGTGAAAAACTCGTGCCCATTGTCCATCCTGGGTGCAGCCTCTGGGAGGCTCCTGCACTGCCCAAGGTGGATCTATTGAAGGCCTTTCATAAATCCCCACTTTTATGTGAGCCCCGGGAGCCCTGGAACCTCCAAGATCACAGCACACGTTTTCATGTGCCATAACCAGGCTTTGTGCTCAAAACAAGGGGCTCTGGCCATGAGGCTGAGCCCTGTGCTGGCCTGAGTTTGAAGCTGCCTGTTCCTCTCCAGTCCCACATCACCCTCTTCTTGCTTCTGCCTCTTTAAGGGCAGACCTTCAGGCTGTAATTTGCATATACGGTTGATGTAATTATGCATGTAAATTAGACATGCTCTTTTAACTTCACTGCTTATTTGACTACCCCATTAAAGAGATTTAAGGGCACCTCTGGTCAGTGAAGGTGACTTAAAACTAACTTGTTTCATACCAGGTGAGTACACTTTGTTTCAGCTGGGTCCTGACCAGCAGAAACATCTTAAACCATTCAAGGTTTGTTCTCAGCTCAGGTCTGATGGGTTTCTTAGGGCCATTATGTATATATATATATATTCATATCCATATCTATATATATACTCATTTTGAATCTAAGTTCACTTAGATAAAACAAAGGATTTCAAAAATTTAGAAAAGAAAGGACAAGTTTCTTTCTTGTGAGGAGAACTGAGTCTTCCTTGAAGACTGAACACTTTGATAATTTTCTGCAGCAGTTATCTGCAACACCAGATTTTGGCAGAACATGACTGAATTAGGGCCTGAGGGTAAAAATTCCATTTCAGGAGTGTGTTGGAAGAAGGAGTCTGGCAGCACAAGGACAGAGACAGTATCTGCAGTGTGAAACTTTGGGAACAGAAGGGGTGAGGTCGGAAGAAGAGGAGGCATGGTGGGAGACTTGGCTGCTGAGGGAGCAGCAGACACAAAGCCTTGGCCAAAGTCCCCTCTGAGGTCTGTGGCAGAGCCAGTCTAGGGCCAAGGCACCTCAGTGCAGGCTGCAGGCAGAGCTGAGCACTTCTCTCCCCTGGTGGGAAGGCACAGGCTGAGGGTGAGGTGGATTTCTCTCTGATCTACCATTTCAACAAAATCCTTCCCTGCCCCTGTACACTGTTGTTACATATGACTTTATTTTACCCTAGCTATGGGATGAGAACGTTGGCAGTAAGTGAAAATGAGCATTTTCTTCCATGTGTTTGAAGACCAGACCATGCAATCAAAACCAGAACCAGGGATGTTGGTGTTGTGCACAAGCTTAAGTTAATCCACTCCTGAACTTCAGCTACTTGCATTGTGCCTTTTTTGTTTGTTTTTAATCACTGTGACAATTACATTATTGTTGAAGCTCGCAGCATTTTGTTTAATGAAGAGCACTCACTTAATTCATTCTCAGTTTCTAGAGCACATATTTGTGATGGGGTCAGAGCTGGTTACAAACAGCACCATTGAGAGTGAGTGGCCCAGATCTTCACATCCAGCACAGCAAAGTTCAACTTTGTGGAAAGCCTGGAGCAAACTCCAGGAAAGGTTGGATGGAATTGCCTATAAATGCCTATAAAAACACAGTGTGGTGCTCCTGGATAAATCCTGTGTGCAGACATTGGAAAGGGAAGAAGGTGAGAGAACAACTGATAGTTTTAAGTAACTGAAGGAATTTTTTAAAAGAATAATTTTTTTAAAGTAAATTAAATATGAAACTGTCAATAGAGAGAGTGTAAGAAAATAAGGTGCTGCTTTTACCCTGGTGTCTCATCAAACCAGGGGAAGCATCTTGCTTTGAGGACATGCACTGAGGGGATCTGTGAATTCTGTCCAGTTCTTCAGGCCCTGTGACTGCTGGACTGCAGGAGCTGGATGTCTGCTGAGCAAACTGTGCAGGGGAATGAACAAGCATTAACCTTTTTCTCAGGGGTCAGAGCGCAATCAAAATGCCCTTCCACAGAAAGTAACAGAATGAGATTAATTTTACATGCTACTGCTATGATTGTCCAACTGTTATGGGCAAGGCAGGGTTTCATTAATTGAGGGAATTTCCAGGCTAATTTCCAGGTGTTCAGGGACCTGACCTATTTCAATTTGAATAATAGCTGATGACAGAGTTCGATATGCAGCAGCCTTCTATTTAAAGAGGGGAGAGAATTGTTTTGGGTTGGGGCTTCTTAATTAGTATTCCACAAATATGGCATCGTTTTATTAAAAGCAGCTAGCACGTGTTTCCTTGTCAGGTTTAAACTTAAAGGAAAATCAATGCATTTAACTGTGCTCCATGTAAAATACTAAAAAAAAAAGCCAACAAGAAAAATTAAAACACAATCTTGTGCTATACCTGGTTATTGATTTCGGTTTTAATCTGAATTAGAGGGAAAAAATAAAGCAGAAAAACTCTCAGATATTCTTTAAACTCTTCCTTTGATAATAAAACTCTAATTTCAAGTTTCAGTTAGTTAATAGACAACTATGTTGGCCATTAACTTTCTCTAAAGTGGATGCTAATTAATGCTAAATTACACTTCCTAAGGTGCTACATGTTATACACACCTGACTGCCACCAGTCACTCACCATTCCCTGTGTCAGTAAAAGGGAAACAATGAAAGAGAGGATGACCAGAAGCCAGGGAAGACACTTCTATTCTCAGCTCTGATCTTCCAATTATTTACTGGAGCTTGAAGTTACTTGCTGAGTTTTAAGATTTCAGCTATAATTTTTAACTGTGGGGTTTTTAGCCTTTTTAGAAAGAAATAAAGGAATAAACCTCTGAGGAATCAGTTAATATTTAATGCTCTTGTGCTCTGACGTCAAAATTTCATGAGTAGGTGACAAAGAAATGTGTTTAGCTCACAAATTCCTTGAAGCACAGCATAGTATGGAATACACACCTCTAATAGTGGGTTAATTCAGCTGTTTTCAATGCCACTTTTAAGTTAATACAAAACATTATCCTTGCCTAAGGTGACAGAGGCACTGAGCAGCTGCCTCCTGGTAACTGTTGTTTGGATTTCATTATGGTCCTGGGTGCCTGACAAAGATACTTCTGGTCCTGCACGCTGTGCAAATACTTAGAAGAGGAAAGACCCCATTTCTGGCATGTTTGCAGTCTCCTAGATGTTATCAAAAGGCGATCCTCTGACTTTGTAGATTGCTGTAATAAGCTTTAAGTAGAGGGTGGCATTAAATGTGTAGTCCCTCACTTAAAACCGGGTTTAACCTTTAGTAAGGTACTGCCTGGCAGAGCCAGATATCCATTACATCGCTTAGACTCCCTGCTGATTGGTTTCCATCCATTTCCATTTCTCTGCTCTGACTTCTCCTGCATGTAGAGGGAATATTTCTCACTGCCTGGCCCAGAATTTTGGCCTAAATACTCCTGAGAGTTTGGGATTCAGTGTGCAGCAAGCTTTAGAAGTAAACTCGTGCTACGGGCAATCAGAGCAGCAGGAAAATGAGACAGCTCCAAATGTCACCATCAGATTAATGACAAATATGCACTAGAAACCCAGTGGATATTGGTTCCTGAGCATAACTCCTGTTCTCTGTGCCATCATCTCAGAAACTGCTGAGCTCAGACATTTCCTGAGCATTTCTCCATCTCGGGGTAGAGCACGAGCACTCCTGCCCAGCTCTCACAGACTGCATCTCACACAGCACCTGAGGCTGCCAAATGCTGCTTCTGTCATCCTGAGCACTTCCCACAGTTCTCCCCAAGATTCATGATCTCAGCATTTGTGAAATATTAAGTTTATAAAGAATAGTGACTTCTTGTTCAAGAAACATCATTAAGCTCTGCCGTGCCATTTTATTGGTGTTCATTCTCATAAAGGCTAATAATCTTGTTTAGCTCCTCGTCTCTGCTGTGAAGTACATTTGCAGCTTCTTTAATCTTTTCAGGATAAGCAAGCCAGCCAGAGGCTAAATAATAACTGACAGCTGCTAGGTACTGTCTGTCCTATTAGATGTGTTAATCAAATTTTGTATCTGTGTAGAAACATCAGCATTAGCAAGGTAGCTTTGTCTTTCCTTCACCAGATCATCCAGAACGGTGTATTCTGCACATTTTTTCTACACAGTTTCTCAGAACCACAGTGTGAGTTGGAAGGGACTTCAGAGATCAACAACTTCCAAGGCCTCTGCCACGGGCAGGGACCTTTCCACTGGACCAGCTTGCTCAGAGCCCCATCCATCCTTGCTCCCACCAGGGCTCTTGACCTTCTGGTGTCCTCTGGGGTCATCCCCAAAGTGACTGTGATTCCTGCAGCACAGGAGTGGGACCCAGAGTGGTCCATCTGCAGAAGGAGGGAGGATGACATATCCCTTTATTCATGCAGCATCTCCCAATACAGTGAGTGTAAAATTAGATTTTGGATGTAGGACACAGCGGAGATTAATATTGTGGGTTCTGGCCAGAAAAATGTACTCCAGGCAGATGTGGTCTAATGGGTTTAGTAGGAGCATGCTGTGCATGTGTAGGTATATCACCAGGCCAAGTCCCTCGTGCTGTAACTGCTGCTTTCAAAAGCTAATGAGACAAAAATGTTAATTTAATGACCCATCTCCAGGAGTTCTCACAGAGCTCCCTCTCCCTTGGGATTTGGGAGTGAATTGAGATTTAAGGTCAGGCTGCTGTGGAAGCCTTGTGTGTTGGACTGGAGTAGAGAAGAACAAAGCCAGTGCTTACAGTGGGTGGCTGCTATTTATAAGCAGTGACTAAAATAGGTCCTCTCTGCATTTGTCCCAGTGTCCCCAGGCAGGGGGAGCCTGGGGCCTGGGTCCTGAGCTGTGTCCATGGCCAGATTCCTGTGCACAGAGGGAGCTGCCCCAAGGAACCCCCAGCCCTGGCTCTGACAGCCCAGTGGGGCTGATGCCTTAAGTTTCAGCTTT